>CM051257.1:40260219-40690219 GCA_027921565.1 Artemia sinica
ACTGAAAATATTGCTTCAAGCAAACTAAACAGATCGCCTCTATTTTTTTTTTTTTTTTTTTTTATTTGGGCATTAATTCCCTATACTTTTGAATAAAATAGAATCAAAGGAAAAAGTTTTTAAAGAGTGTTCTTTTAAAATATTTAAGTTTAAATTGGAGGTAAAAGATGTTGATGAATTTCTGACAAAATAAAAACATACAGTTTGAAGACAAATTGTTTGCAGTAAAGTACAAATGGCACTTTAATACTGAGGGGTTTAAGAAGGCAGTTGCATCACTCTTCTTTGTCCTAATTTCTGTTGTTTTAAGTAGGATTTAATTATCATTTCAATTTATGTTCCTTTAAGGTTTCATCTATTAATTCAAGATTTTCTGTAGTTTTTAAGTTTCATGTTATTATTCATATTAATTTCTGCTTTAATATTTCTGTTTCATTTCCCATTTTAATATCGCTCAATTCTTATCTTTGATAAAGTTTTTTCAAGAGGGGGGGGGGGGGTAAAATTAATAAATTACATGGTGGTCAAAATTGCCAACCCAGAGATGGTAAATCAGGGTAAATACGAAGAAGTGAATCTTTGAACCATGGCATGACCTCCTCATGCTCTTACGTTAAAAAAAAGATATATTTGAAAATACCTGGAAGATAAGGAATTCAACGTGTGATATGACACATCTATCCTACGTTAAGGGTCATTTACCCGAATAAACGTGTCTCTTTGAGGGCTCAAAAGAAGCTTAGACGAACCTTGTGTGGGACCTAAGGACATTTGTCCATAAAGTGGACCTCTTGATAAAGACCATATAGAGCACATACTGCGCAAGCTTCTTTCTACCTTTAATAGTGGGCATACTGATTCATTTCTCCGGAGTTTCACTCAGGGCTTCCACTATCAACGAATTTTCGGGGATTTCCCCGAATATCTATGTGTCTCCCCGAAAAAATTTATTTTCCCCCGAATCCCAGAAATTTCCCCGAAAATCACTCAACCACGGTTTGTCCCCTAGTGACTATCCCTAGCAAACATTACTTTACATACCATAATTTTTCACTACTCTCTTGTTCGTTAATTTTCGTCTCCTGTGTCACTTTGCATAATAATCAGACCGATACAATTTAATTATAAACGGTTCGTTATATGTTTACAAAAGTATCACTTTCTTTTATTTAGATTTAATAATTTCGAATGCAGTATTCCAAATTCTATAAGATTCTTACATTTAAATCATTCGTGGTCAAGTATCTTGACAAAATTAGCCAAGAATTGTACTTGAAGTAGTGTAGCGGAACGCTCAGTTAGATTCTGGATTTTGAAATTGAACTTCTAAAGAAAGAAAATTGTTTTGAAAACCGAATCATAAGTTTAAATTTGGTTTTCTTTTGCTATTTTCGGTTTTGGACATACTATATTAATGTTTAATACTTAATAATTGAACGCATAATATATTGAAGAAATTGATCTTTTTGCCAGGAATTTTTACCATTTAAATTTTTTTTTCATTCGGTGTGTAAAATTTAAGTTCTTTTCTTTTTATCTGAGAATTGTATTTGTCATACCACCCTTTATCCTCAAACGTATTCACCCAGCACTCCCTCACAATTATTATTCTGGTCCCTTCACCCGTGTAATATTTTCAGTGGGCGTAATATTTTAAACTGCAGTTTTAGGAACTTTTTACGGTCTTGCAAACCTGTTAGTTAGGCAAAGTAAATTTTACGGAAAATATATTCTGCTCAAATTCGCGATAGCCAAGTAAATTTGTTTAAATATCTAAGGCCTACCTTTACAACTTCTAATGCTTTAACAATTAATGACCCTGTATTAAAACCAATTTTGGCTCTCAAATTTTCGCAACGAAATTCCATTTTGTTTTTTCCCCCGAAAAATCTCCGAATCTTGAAGATTTGTCCCCGAAAACTCCCCGAATTTTGATTTTCGAGAGTGGAAGCCCTGGTTTCACTAGTCTTTCAAATGCCACTAGTCAGCGCTGAGCTGATGGATTGTTTCCCAAGCGTAAAATTATGATTTGAGGGCATATTCTAAAATGTTTGGTCACTGTAAACACATTCACTCAATATTATTTAGAATACCTATTACTATCAGCAAGGCATTTTCATTTTTTACGACCCTATAAAATAACATCATATCGAACGTGGCTCATGATATGTACTGCAGATCCTTTCAAAGCCAACAAAGAGTAACAAATATAGGGAAATAGACAGCAGTTTATAAATTTAAGTATTATAATAGATTAGAAGCTAAATCCACTGATTCTACTGTAATATATCACGAATCATTCGTTCAAGCTGTTTGGAAGAATAAATAAATTCAAGAATTCTTCTTGGTAGGTCAGCCACAAAAAAGAGATATAGAGAGATGGAGAGAACTCCAATAAATAACTATAAAAGTAATAAATGGAATTGGGTTAGGATAAAAATGCATTCTGACTATTACTAGTATTTCAGCAACTGTAAAAGCGGATACTAGATAAACAACAACAATAATTATTAATCATGCTATTTCTTCAGCTTTATTACTATTAGAATTTCCTTGTGACTTGAATCTAAATGAAGACAAAACATTTATGGACATTTTTTTTCAGGTTGATGTTTTTTTATTGCTATTTCCTTTACTACCAATGCAAGAATGTTTTGAAAATTTATGGTTAAATATAAACTAGATGGAAAAGCTACAGATACATGCAACCCCAAGATAAAAAAGAAGACTCAAATTGCTTTAATGTGGTAGTAATTCGAATTCAACTTGATACAACGGAACACTCAGTCTACTATGTTGTGTTATTTTTGTTGTTTTCTTTTTATTTTCTTTAAACATAGTTTTATATTTTACATATAGTTTGATGCAAATATTCGAAATGAAAATTTTATTATCTGTTTTCTTTAAACCTTATTCTCAGAATTGAAGGTTGATATGGGTTGAATGCTCTCTAAGCAACTGAAACTTTTTGCTCTTTTAGTAACAAAATATTGCACAAACAGGGGGGGGGATAGATCAGCACACTTTGTAAAAACATAATCCAATGTGTCCCATTTAGTCTTATAGATTAAAATCTTACAATTATGCTTATAGAGGCTTTTGCTCAGTTTTAAAAATAAAATTGAATACAGAAAAGGAGAATTTCAAAAATTTCGACCACATCTTCATTTACCAACTTTAGAAACAGATAGGTACAATCTATATAAGTAAAATCACATGTAGGCCTATGTCTGTGTGTTTGTTATGTATCCATTGTTACACTGTTAATCCAATCGCCATGAAATTTTAGAAAGCTGTTGAATACACTCTTGAAAAGGTTTAGATATAAAATCCCCCTCCCCAAGGCCATCTCAAAACTTTCGCACTGACTGAATTAGAGAGCGATGAACAGAAATACTTGATAGTTGCTTTCACTCACATTATTCAAATTTCTGGATTAAGCTAGGCATTCATTCAGTGAAGACCTCTTGTATGCTGAGAGAATTGCAAGATAAAAAACAAAAAAAAAAAAAAACAGTTTTTGGTTATATTGACATCGTGCATTATCAATCATAAGTGGAATAAGCTATCTTCGGCAGATAACAGTGAATGAGTTAAAAATTGGATAAGATAGTAGCCGAGTGGGACGTCGGAGTACGGTGGAAAAAAGTACGTGGAGGCTGCCACAGAAAGTTAAGTACCTTTCTTGGTTAAAATTAATTGAAAAAACTTTTTCCACAAAATAAGTTTTTCAAAGAAAAGTAAAGAACCCCATTAAACCAAAATGAGCAAAAATAAAATAATCTAACAAGCGTGAAACTACCACAAATCTGCATCGATAAATAAATGAAACCCAAAAGGAACAGAAATTACAATAAATAACCGCATCAAACTCAAAACGAACAGAAATTAACATGAGTAGAGCTCAAAACCCCTATGCCATCCCAAGGCCAGAACATAATTTGCACTTTACTGAAAAAAATATAAATGTTTTTACTTTTATAACTTTAATAAATAAAATAATATTAACATTTTGATTACTAAATATCAGTATACGTATATTAAACTGACAATGCACATTCATTTGTATTTTTTTTTCGTTAGTTGCTCTCCAATAACTTTCAACTATTAAAAAAGGCACTGGCCCTTTTAATTTCCAATCGAATGAGCCCTTTTGAAGTTTCTACGACAACACTTTCAATAAAAACCTTATATGCCACCAGGACATGACTTACAACCCTTGCCCAGAGGGCTGGGGGGGGGGGAGGGTTGTCATCCCCAAAAAACTAATCTCCAGAACTTTCAACTATGTTGAAGAAAATTGCTATCTCAAAATTTTGATTCGATGTGTTTGGGGAAATGGTGGGCGTGAGAGGAGGGTTATTTGCACTCCAATCACTTCGGACTATAAAAAAGGACACTGGCCCTTTCAATTTCCAATTGAATGAGCCCTTTTTGAAGTTAATACGACAACGCTTTCTGTAGAAACCTTATATGCCCCAGGGCTTAACTTATAACCCTTGACCTGAGGGCTCTGAGGGGGTTGTAATCCTCAAAGACATAATTTCCGGACCTTTAAACTACGTTGAACAAAACGGCTATCACAAAATTTTCATTGGATATGTTTGGGAAAATGGTGGGCGTGAGAGGGGGTTACTTGCCATCCAATCACTTTCGTCTTTTAAAAGGGCACTAGCCGTTTCAATTTCCAATCGAATGATTCCTTTTTGAAGTTTCTACGACAACGCGTTCTATAATAAAAAAAAACTATATACCCCAAGGGCATAACTTACAACCCTCGCCCTGAGGGATGTGGGGGAGTGTAATCCTCAAAAACATAATTACTAGACTTTTTGACAACATCGAACAAAATGGCTATCTCAAAATTTTGATTGGATGTGTTTGGGGAAAGGGTGGATGTGACAGGGGTGTTAGTTATCCTCCCACCACTTTCGACTATTGAAAAGGGCACAAGCCCTTCTAATTTCCAATCTAATGAGCTCTTTTTGAAGTTTCTACAACATCACTATCTATAAAAACCTTATATGTCCCCAGGGCCTAACTTACAACCCTTGCCCCGAGGACTCTGAGGGAGGTTATTATCCTCAAAGACCTAATTTTTAAAACTTATAAATACATTGAACAAAATGGCTATCTAAAAATTTTGATTCGATGTGTATGGGGAAAAAGTGGGCGAGAGAGGGGGGTTAGTTGCCCTTAATTCACTTTCGACTATTAAAAAGGGCACTAGCCCTTTGAATTTCCAACCGAATGAGCCCTTTTTCAACTTTCTACGACAAGCTTTCAATATAAATCTTATATGCCCCCAGGCCATAACTTGCAACCCTTACCCTGAGGGCTATGGGGGAGTTTCATACTCAAAGATGTAATATCCGGACCTTTCAACTACTTTGAATAAAATGGCTATCTCAAAATTTTGATTGGCTGTGTTTGGATAAATGGTGTGCGTGGAAGGGGTGTTAGTTGCCTTCCAATAACTTTCGACTATTAAAAAGGGCACTAGCCATCTCAATTTTCAATCAAATGAACTCTTTTTGAAGTTTCTACGACAACACTTTCTATAAAAAAAAAAACCTTATATGCCTCCAGGGCATAACAGCTCTTGCCCTGAGGGCTGTGGGGGGGGGGGTGTCATCCTCAGAAACCTAATTTTCAGAACTTTCAACTACGTTGAACAAAATGGCTATCTCAAGATTTAGATTGGATGTGTTTGGGGGAAAAGGTGGGCACGAGAGAGGGGTTAGTTGCCCTCCAATCACTTTCGGCTATTAAAAAGGGCACTAGTCCTTTGAATTTCCAATCGAACGAGCCCTTTTCGAAGTTTCTACGACAATTCCTTCGATACGAAGTGCCCTGGTCTAAGACCAAGAACCAAAAATAATAATAACACTTTTCAACACTTTCAACACTTTCTATAAAAAAAACGCATATGCCCCCAGGGCAAAACTTACAACCCTCGCCCTGAGGACTGTGGGGGAGTGTCTTCCTCAAAAACATAATTTCTATGTGGAAATCAACTACGCTGAACAAATTGGCTATCTCAAAATTTTGATTGGATGTGTTTGGGGAAATGGTGGGTGTGGAAGGGTGTTAGTTGCCTTCCAATCACTTTCGACAATTGAAAAGGGCACAAGCCACTCCTATTTCCAATCGAATGAGCCCTTTTCGAAGTTTCTACGACAACTCCTTCGATACGAAGTGCCTTGGTCTAAGACCAAGAACCAAAAATAAATAATACATTGTGCCAACATCGTTCTTTGCTTAGGCAACGCTATTGCGCTGCCAATGATAATTTTGTAGTAGGAAAGGAATAATGGCAGAGAATCAAGCCCAAACCTTGTCAGATATACTAGCAAAGAGTAACAAAATGAGCTTACATATAAAAAAGATTGACCCAATAGCTCAACAAGAACCATCGATCAGCGCGGATCTGGGAATATTGTCTCAGCGAATGGACACATCAGTGAATGAATTTAAGCAGCACAGCGATATAATTCAGTCTGAAGTGGCAAGCCTACATAGAGAACAGGGGCTAACAAAATCAAAGTTACAGCAGGTTTAAGCTGATGGTAAGCGCTGTAACTTCATTTTATATAACTTTGATCCAATTAGAGGTCAGTCAATTTTTGATGATTGATTTCTGCTTTTAACAGCATTATCCCAAACACATAAATGCGCCCTAGTGATTTTAGAGATGCGTTTCGCCTAAAATCAAACCGCGGTATTCCCCCTGTTTTAACAAAATTTGGTACTGTATCTGCCAGAGACTTCGTATTGAAATCAAACGTTTATCTGCGTCAGCACAAATCATCAGTTAGCCCATATTACACAGAACGAGAAATGTTGCCACGAAGCAAACTAAAAAATAGAGATGGATATCAGAGGCAACGCTATAGCGTTGCCTATAGTAAGGACCATACGGCTCAAATGTTTTATATTATTTATTATTTTTTTTTTCCCAGAGGCACTTCATGTGAAAGGGGTCGTCGTAGAGAAACTTCAAAGGGGGCTCAATCGATTGGAAATCGAGAGTTCTAGTACCCTTTTTTAGTACTCGAAAGTGATTGGAGAGCAACTCGCCCCCCCCCCACCACGCCCATCATTCTCCCAAACATATCCAATCAAAATTTTGAGATAACCATTTTGTTCAGTGTAGTTGATTTCCAGATAGAAAATATGTTTTTGAGGAGGACACTCCCCCACAACCCTCAGGGCAAGGGTTTTAAGTTATGCCCTGGGGGCATATAAGGTTTTTATAGAAGGCATTGTCGTAGAAACTTCAAAAAAGGCTAATTCGATTGGAAATTCAAAGGGCTAGTGCCCTATTTAATAGTCAAAAGTGATTGGAGGGCAATTAGCCCCCCCTCCCCCCCATCATTCCCCCAACACATCCAATCAAAAGTTTGAGATAGCCATTTTGTTCAGCGTAGTTGATTTCCAGATAGAAAAAAATGAGGAGGACACTCCCCCACAACCCTAAGGGGAAGGGTTTTAAGTTATGCCCTGGGGGCATATAAGGTTTTTATAGAAGGCGTTGTCGTAGAAACTTCAAAAACGGCTCATTCGATTGGAAATTCAAAGGGCTAGTGCCCTTTTTAATAGTCGAAAGTGTTTGAAGGGCAACTAACTCCCATCTCACGCCCTCCTTTTCCCCAAACAAATCCAATCAAAATTTTGAGATAACCATTTTATTGAACGTAGTTTTTAAGTTTTGGAAATTAGGTCTTTGAGGATGACAACTCCCCACAGCCGTCAGGGCAAGGGTTGTAAGTTATGCCCTGGGGCATACAAGGTTTTATATAGACAACCTTGTCGTAGAAACTTCAGAAAGGGCTCATTCGATTGCAAATTTAAATGGCTAGTTCCCTTTTTTAATAGTCGAAAGTGATTCTAAGGCAACTGACACCCCTTCCACGCCCACCATTTCCCCAAACAAATCCAATCAAAATTTTGATATAACCATTTTGTTCAACGTAGTTGAAAGTTCTGGAAATTATATGTTTGAGCAGGACACTCCCCCCAAAGTCTTCAGGGGAAAGGGTTATAATTTATGCCCTGGGGCATATATGGTTCTTATGGAAGGAATGCTCGTATAAACTTTAGAGAGGGCTCATTTGATTGGAAACTGAAAGTTCTAGTTCACTTTTTAAGCGTCAAAATATATTGGGGGGTAACCAGACCCCCCCCCCCCCAAACCCTTTTTCCCAAATGCATCCAATAAAAATTTTAAAATATCTATTTTGTTAAAAATAGTTCAAAGATCATATAAAAAAAATCCGGTGTCGACACAATCCACCAAGGCCAGGGGGCAGGCGTTGTAAGTTATGCCCTGGGGCATATATGGGTCTTATGGAAGGGATGCCCGTATTAACTTTAAAGAGGGATCATTTGATTGGAAATTGAAAGTTCTATTTCACTTTTTAAGAGTCAAAAGAGATTGGAGGGCAGCTAGCCGTCCCCCCCCCCCTCCGAGCCCTTTTTCCTCAAACCCATCCGATAAGAACTCTGAGATAGCATTTTTTAAAAACAGTTCAAATACCATATAATGAAAACTCAGGGGTCAACACAGCCCCCCCAAGGCCCGAGGGCAGGTGTTGTAAGTTATGTCCTGGGGGAATATATGGTTCTTATTGAAGGGATGCTCTTAAACATTTCAGAGATGACTCATTTGATTGGAAATTGAAAGTTCTAGTTCAGTTTTGTAGAGTCAAAAGAGATTGAAGGGCAACTAGCCCCCCCCCACGCCCCTTTTTTCCCCAAATGCATCCAACAAAAATTTTGAGATAGCCCTTAAGTTAAAAATTGCTCAAAAGTCAGATAACAAAAACTCAGGTGTCGTGACAACCCCCCCCCCCCCCCCCGGGCCCGGGGGCAGGCGTTGTAAGTTATGCCCTGGGGCATATATTGTTCGTATGGAAGTGATGCTCGTACAAACTTCAGAAAGGGCTCATTTAATTGGATATTGAAAGTTCAAGCTCACTTTTTCATAGTCAAAAGAGATTCGAGGGCAGCTAGCCCCCCCCCCCCCCCATGCCTTCTTTTTGAAAACCCATCTGATGAAAATTTTGAGATAGACATTTGTTACAAATAGTTCAAAAGTCGGATAAGGACAAATCCGGTGTCAATAGAACCCCCCCCCCGGGCACAGGGGAAGGCGTTCTAAGTTGTGCCCTAAGGGCATGTATGGTTCTTATGAAAGGGATGCTCGTATAAACTTCATAGAGGGCTCATTTGATCGGAAATTGAAGGTTCTAGTTCACTTTTTAAGAATCAAGAGAGTTAAACTAGCCCCCCCCCCCCCACACACGCTCTTTTTTCCCCAAACCCGTCCGCTACAAATTTTGAGATAATCATTCAAAAATTAGATATCAAAAACGCCCACCAGAGCCCGGGGGATAGGCGTTGTAAGTGTTGTCCTGGGGGCGTATTTGGTTCTTATGAAAGGGATGCTCGTATAAACTTCAGAGGGGGCTCATTTGATTGAAAATTGAAAGTTCTAGTTCAATTTTTAAGAGTCAAAAGATATCCGAGGGCAACTAGCCCCCCCCCCCCCACACCCTTTTTTTCCCCAAGCACATCCCATAAAATTTTATAATAGCCATTTCATTAAAAATAGTTCAAAGGTCAGATAAGAAAAATTCCTCTATCGACGGAACCCGCCAGGGCCCGGAGGCAGGCGTTATGAGTAATGCTCTAGGGGCATATACAGTTTTTATGGAAGGGATGCTCGTATAAACTTCGGAGAGGGCTCATTTGATTGGAAATTAAAAGTTCTTGTTCACTTTATAAGAGTCAAAAGAGATCGGAGGGCAACTAGCCTCCCCCCCCCTCTCCTGCACGCCCTAAATGCATCAGATAAAACTTTTGAGACAGACATTTTGTTAAAAAATAATTCAGAGTTCTGATAACAAAAAAACTTCGGTGTTGATACAGTCCCCTAGGGCTCAGGGGTAGGCGTTGTAAGTTATGCCCTGGGGGCATATATGGTTGTTGTGGTAGGGATGCTCATATAAACTTCCTAGGGGGCTCATTTGATTGGAAATTGAAAGTTGTAATTCACTTTTTAAGAGACAAAAGTGATAGGAGGGCAGCTAGCCTCCCCCACACTCCATTTATTTTTTTTCCAGAGGCACTTCATATAGAAGGGATCGTTGTATAAACTTCAAAGGGGACTCATTCGATTGGAAATCGAGAGTTCTAACGCCCTTTTTAAGAGTCAAAAGTGATCAGAGGGCAACTGCCCCCCCCCCCAAAGCGCTTTTCTCCAAATACATCTGATAAAAAGAATCTTATAATAAAAACTCCTTTACGTATGGTCATTTCTTTAAAAACAGTTCAAAGGTCAGATAAAAGGTATGCTCGTATAAACTTCAGAGAGGGTTCATTTGAATGGAAATTAAAAGATGTAGTTCATTTCTCAGAGTGAAAAAATATCGGAGGGCAACTAGCTTTCCCGCCCTCCACGCCTTTGGGTGTATCGGATGGATAAACCCATCCAATAAAAATTTCAGGTGACCATTTTGTTAAAAATAGTTCAACCATCAGATATTAAAACTCCAGGGTCGACACAACCTCCCAGGGCCCAGGGACAGGCGTTGTAAGTAATACTCTGGGGATATACATGGTTCTTATAGAAGGGATACTCGTATAAACTTCAGAGAGGTCTCATTTGATTGAAAATTGAAAGTTTTAGTTCACTTTTAAAGAGCCAAAAGAGACCGAAGCCTAATCTAGTCCCCCAACGCCTTTTTCCCCCCAAACCCATCCGATGAAAATTTTGAAGCTCCGAGGTTGACACAAACCCATTTTTTCACTTTGATATTGTTACTTTGATATCAGTTTTTGATACTTTGATGAATATTTGATTTTTTTTTTTAAGTTTGATTTTGAAATAAGGAATTTTTAAAAACTTGAAATTTTTTGTAATAAAAAAACGAAAAAAAATTAATTAAAAAAACTTTCCCAAAAATAAGTTTTTCAAAGGAAAGTAAAGGCCATTCTAAACTTAAAGCTCAGCAGATATAAATATCTTTTAAAATTCAAACTCAAAACGACCAGAAATTACTAATAAAGAATAAATGAAACCCAAAACGAACAGAAATTAAATAAACAATCATAGCAAAAACATACAACAAGTAATAATATAAATGAATAAATAGATCTTTAAGCGGGTAATGCTTAGATTGAATATGAAAATCAAGCTTAAAACGAAAAAAAAATATTTTCCTATTGAATTATAAATGAAATTTAAAACGAAAAGAAATTAAATAAACAACCAATGCAAACAAACATAGTAAAATATTAATGTAAATAAGTAAATCTTAAAACGAGTGAAACTTAAATTGAATATGCAAATCAAGCTTGAAGCGAACAAAAATCACCACAAACAAAAAGTTTGGGTATGACCTCCTTCTCTCACTGCAAAAATCTAGAACCTACTACGTCATTGGCGCTTAACTATTTAGAAATTAACTATAATGCCCAAAGAAAGGGGTAAAGGATGACTAAAAGGCCAAATAAAATAAAAAGAAACTTTTAAATAATCATGCCTAATAAACCAAAGAAAATATATAGGCCTATAGCAATCAAGACTGATGGAGCTATTTTTCATTTTTTTTTTTTTTTTAAGCCTAGAGATTTGTACGACGCAACCAGTAAAAGATGAATAGAATTAGAAAAAAGAAGGAACAAATATGTCCTATTTAGTCTCAGCAATTTAATCTCCCAGAATTCATCCACAGAGAGACTTCGACTCGATTCAGCAGACAGGAGGATAGCTGGGAAGTAATCAAAACATCCTTTACATGCTCGGATTAGCAGATTTATCGAACCTCAGTATATTTTCTCTCTTTTATTATTTACTTTTCCTAAGGGTATTCACAAGCTACATTTTATAATTTATTTTCACATGAACATTTTATTAAATTATGATGTAAGTTCCAAGATTAAGACACTTTGTCTTATGTGCCTCCATGTATTTTAAATTAGGAAGAGTGTATTTTAAAAAAAAACAAACTCCCTTCTTATTCTTCTGGCATTATTTAAAAGCTAATGGATAGGGAATTGTAAAGGTAGATAATTAAAAATTTTGCTGAACACGTTCAACACACAGTACAATTCGTTTACGTTGTCAGTGATGTCTATATGTCAAACTTATTTAGACTTAAGCCTTTTCTGCACTTGAAGGCACAAAAGATAGGGATGGTTGACTTCCAATTCGATTTTCCAATTCGATAAATTATGCAAGGGCCAATGCTCATTGGATCAACCTTAAACCAAGGTTCACAGCTCGTTCAGCAGAGTCCGATAGTCTATTGCCTCATTTTTCAGGGACCAACCAAGCATGTTTCCACCAAGTTTTGCTAAGTTCCAAAAAGCCCTTATGGTAATTGTTCTGATGACCAAACTTTAGGGAGACCGAGTACCCCCCCCCCCCCCAAATGAGCTGGACTTGACGGAAAGTTCCAAAAGAAGTAATTAAGACACTTATTCTTATTTGTCACAGATTTTAGCAAATACATGACTACTATTTCTGGTAGAAGTTATGATGACAAGATCTTAGGGACACTCCTCACCCGAGGAAGTCAGCATGACCAATGACCCCAAAAAGGACACTTATTCGTACTTCCAATCAAACTTGGTTGATATTCAATAGGTTATTCTACTAGATGATCTGATTAAATAATCTGAAGAACCTCATCCCTTTCTCTCCCATCAAAGAAGTCGTGTCAGGTTTGGAATACCAAAAAACATAACTGAATACTAGCTCTTATCTTCCGTAAAGACTGGTTGATATTCGATCATCTTTTCTTGTAGATGTCCTGATAGCACGTCTTCAGGAGCCACCCTCTCCTCCTCCCACATAGGATGGGTTATACATAGACATCCACAAAGCCCAGCTACAATACTAATCTTATTTTCTACAGAATTTGACTGACATTAAATAAAAACTCCTTCCGGTCCCCTACCAATGAGTAAGATCACATCTGGACTGGACTGGTTTCATGTCAGTTTCTGAGTCCAAGCTTTAAAGATACAAGCCGCACAAAAATGTTTACTAAAATCAAAAATTCCACAAGGAAATTAAAAATTTGGAATTTGGAATTGCTAGAACTAGTTTTCCCGAATTATTTCCAAGAAAGGATACAGTTTTCAATCTCAGTTATCGAAGAGATATATTCGATAAGCTTCACACTCGCCCCCGATATTACATGGTCCCAAACGAGTACAATTTCGGAGTCATGACAGTATCGTTTTTCTACTGTTTATACTATTCGGTACGCTAGAAAAAGTTTTTTAGATTCTCTGAAAACAACTGAATGTTTTGATCACTTTAGAAAAACACTTTTGCTTCGTTTCACGATCCCAGTATCGAATTTTTTTTTATGTTTATTTTTATTTATACCTGGTGGCAAACCTGCTCCACAGTTCTCACGGTGATTTAAAAAATGTAACCACCCGGTCACGCCATTTTGACCAGTGCGCTTAAGCACCATGAAGGTTTAAAAAACTGTATCAAAAGTCCTAAATTTAAACCAACGGTCACACGGAATTTTGATTTTTTTTTTTTTTCGGGTGAATAAATATACTCTTTCTTACTCTTCTCTTCAAGTTCTAGAGCCTATAGTTTTCATTAGGGTGTCAGGTTTAGATAAATGAAAGCTTGGATTTTCATAGAAATACTAGAAATAACTTAGGCAATAAGTTTGGCCATTTCTCTGTTTTGAAGGACCAAGAATAAACAGGTATATTTACACGAAAGGTAAATAAACAATCTTTTGCTTACTTTTTTCTTCAATTACTCTATAATTTTCAGTGGGTGTGAGGTATTACATACAATGAAAGCATGGCTTTTCGTAGATATACAAAGTTGACGGAAGGTTTAACCATTTGTGAACAGTCTGAAAAAACAGGCACTGCTAATATGGCATTTCCTGTTTTTTTTTTTTTTTTTTTTTTTTTTTTTTTTTTTTTTTTTTTTTTTTTTTTTTTTTTTTTTTTTTTTTTTTTTGCTGATTTCTCGCCAACAGTCGGTTCATAATACCAAGTAAAGTCAATTAGAACAAGTAAAAAAAAAAACTTTTGCAGATAGTCTAGAGCAATATTCTGCTCATTAGCTTCTGCATTCCCTCCTAATTCAATTAAAATAAAATCATATGTTTAAATAACTATTTCGGTCTTTGAAATAACGCTAAAAAACGCATCGAGAAGAAACCGACAATTGGCCGTCCGATTGGCAGGCGGACATTTTATCACTGAATTACTAATGCTTAAACGTAGAAAGTTCATATATGTGTGTTGTTGAAACAGCGGAATTCGTCCCGGATTCCAGCATATTTGTGTTTTTTTATCCATGGGGGGGGGCAGCAACCTATAATCATAATTTGTATAACTATGGAAAGTCCTACTTTCATTTTATGTGAAACCCACTGAAAACTTATGTTTGGTCGTTATAACAGAGAGATGGATAAACTTTTACCCAAAATTATTTTATCTATAAAAAAAATCAAGCTTTATTCTATCTAAAACCTGACAACCCATTGAAAACTATAAAGAACTTGACGAGGAAAGTAAGAAAAAGTATGTTTATTTACCAAAATAACCTGAGAACCGTTGTTCAAATTTGAGACGTTGTGTACAGTTTCTAAAACTTTCACAGTGGGCAAACGCACTAGACAAATATAGTGAAACCAGGAGGTTACTCAAATGAGATGTGTGAACTACTTTCGCTGACCTGAGACCACTAATCACTAAAGAAAAAAAGAAAGCGCTTATTGTTCCAAAACATTGTAAAGTCATGTTTAGTTGTCTCAGATCCAGCAAGCCAATAAATTTAACTTAAAAGCAACTGTAAAACAAAATAAAAAAAACTTGCAAGACAATCTTGTAAATTAAGCGCAGATTAAGATTAGTCCTTTCCCTTAAATGTGTTCCACAATGCTAAGAAAATTAACATGAGCTACTGAGAAAATCCAGAAGTTAGTACGACATACTTATTTGTAACTGTAACTCAAGCGTTTTCTGTGTTTACTTACATTTCCTTGTTACTGCAATTTTTTTGAAGGGGGGGGGGGGGAATTAACACTGACATTCAAAAAAAATTCTCATAAAACAGGGTAATATTTGTTTTCCTCTGAAAACAGCTGTAGTAATTGACTTAAAAAGCTTCTAAACCAAAAAAACTAATGAGTTAACTATTTTTAGTTTTAATCTCGTATCAATTAGTCTTCATTCTAAAATAAATTTAAACCATACTCACATAGTGCACAATGTTCCTAATATCACAGCTCCTGTGAGTAAAAAGGTCGTCAAAAGCCAAAATTTCCTGTTTGATTTTCCACCTTCAAATGACTTTTCTTTTTTCTTTTTGACCTCAATTCTCTGAAAGGAAGAAGAATTGTAAAAGAAAAGAGAAAAAAAGTACTAGTTGTGGATGTACGGCTCATAAAGCAAGTTATGGTTCCTAGTTCATCCTGAAAATGTTAACTCTTAAGAAGCATTGAAGGGATGGGAAGGGTACCGCAGCCCCCTAAGTTTTACAACCAAATATAAAACAATTTTGCCAAAAAAAGATTTGTCCGAAATTGGGGCTAGCTTCACAAAGCAAAATAGAAATTCTTTTTTTATGACTACTATGATGAAGAAAATAATTTCCAGGAGAAAAACATCATCGATTTTGGACCAATCATTCAACAATTTAGTGAAGAATGCAGCAAGCATTCAAAATCATAATATACGTAAGAACTTATTGTCAGTATTAATATTGGTAGGCTACTACAAAAATGGCGAATGCCAATGAGGGTTTAAAACTATATAATTGTGATAAATCTACGAACACTGCCCAAGAGCCAGTAAAGTCATCGATACAATATCATGGTTGCAGGAACAGCTGCAACCAAGTAAAGAGTGAACCACAACTGATAGTAACCGAAAGTTTAAAAACACAATTTGAAAAAAAAGAACTGTCCAGTGAGATCAATTTCTCATTTAGCAGTGATTCAGGAATGATAACTATTACATAGGTTTAACTTAATAGTAAAAGGTAATTGCGAAAAAATGGGGGTTTTAAAAGAGCTTTAAATCCCTCAAAAATGGTGGTGGATTGAAATGAAAAGGACACCATTGAAATCGCCATCCTTGAAAACCCAACACTGGGGAATTACAGGCCACCACCTTGAACAAGAAGGACATTTTTTTTCCATTGGCAGCATTGATGTGCCTCCTTATTTCTCCCCCATGGGTGATTACATAGAACCAGCGGTAGTAGAAAATTGGGAGAGGGCTCATCGGCACAAAGTCACAACATCTAGTGTCTAAAACGAGGTTTTGAGATCCCCATCTTGAAAGGAGAGGAAGATCTCTTTTTTGCCCGGTTAGCCTGCATCTCCAAGTTTATTTCTGTTTTATTCCTGCTAGGGCTAGCAGGCTGCTGCCAGACTACAGATATACATAAAATAGCTCATAGATCTGCTTCTCATATCTACCGCTTCCTATAAATTCGTTTCAATAATTCAATCATAAAGTGCCAAACTCCATAAAAAGTCACACATTTTAGCGCCATTCCTGGAGTTGAAATGCTAGGAAGCATCAAAAGGTACCACTGTGATCTTCTTGGTCAACCCTTAACCGGCGGCTTACAATCCCCCTCTTGTACACTCAACTTCCCAGCCACCTTGGTAAATGAAAACTAAAAAAACGCATGAAAAAGAAACTTTCCAATGAAGAAAATTATCATTTATTTATCTTCATTTTCAAAACACAATTCCAATTTGTATGCAATAATTCTCAAAGACAGCGTTAAAAACATACCCCCCCCCCCTGGACTCCTTATCTATGTAACAAAGTTGCACTTGTCTGGAAGCAAAATTTTATTTAGTACCCAATTTTAACAACAAATGTTGACTTCTTTAGTTTGCTGCCTAAGCTCTTTTTGCACGGTTTATTGCGTATGTACAAAAAAAAGAGGAAAAATCAATTTCAGTTTTAAATATTTCTTGTGGAATCCTAAAAGCAAAGCTTTACTGAAAACAGAGCTTGCTTGAGTTTATTAGCGAATTACAATTTTATACTAAAAATTATTGATATCGTGGCCGGTGAAAAGCTATTGTGAGCCTTATAAATTAGTCTTTTATTTTCTGCAGGCTACTTCTGTAAGTTTCTTTCTCTCCTAAGAAAACATCCTCTTTTTGGGGGTCAGTTTTATGTTTTCAGTAAAGCACTAAACTTTACAATTCTACAAATTATTTGAGCCAATTCTGTAGATAAATTTTGGGTAATCTGCGAAGCGATAACTTTGTCGTAAAAGTTTCAACTTCTTTCTTTACTTCCGTATTTTTTAATTACTTTTTTTTTAAATTACCTTTAATAGAGAAGGACAGGTCGTTATTAAGAAATGTAAACACCTGGGGTAGGGGGAGAAGAAACACCGAATATGGCTGAAAAAAAGTAAGATAATTCATCAAACTAGAAAGAAAGCAATAAAAACCGCTCTGTTGTACGTTTACGACTATAAAGACATGACTGGTATTTTTCTTTGCCTTTTCACAGCTTGATTATAGCAGTAGCATTCAAACAACTGATTCGGTCTTTGTAGTAGATAAGAATTGTTATCTATTAGCAATGGGATTAATTTCAGTGTCCCAAATAAGCATAGACTACCAACAATTGTCGGAGGACTAAACAGTAGATTCTAAAGGGACGGCGTTTCAAGCAAAGCAAGGGGAAAACACATCTAATATAGTATTTGCAGTATTCTACTGTTTTATATTTCCTTAAAGAGTAATAATTAGTTTAAATTAAAACAGAAACAAAATTCTTCAAAATGTTTAAGAATGAAAACTTCAAAAATACGTAGCCACTGTTCGTCTTTCACATTATACAAAAAAAGCAAGTGTATGTAATAAAAAGAGTGCTGTCACCCACTCAAGCTTCATATCAAACAGTTCGTAGTAACGAACTGTAAGTAAGGAGCGACCCGGCTCAATAGTAACCAAAACTCTAAAAAACGGAAGTTTGATACCAGTAGATACATCAAAAGAATCGGATTTTTATGCTGATTTTAAATATTTAAGTTTCATAAAGTTTAGTCTTACCCATCAAAAGTTACAAGCCTGTAAATTTGCCTTGTTTTTGAAAAAAAGAGGGAAACGCCCGCTAAAAGTGATAGAACATTCATGAAAATCAAACCATCAGATTTAGCGTATTCGAAAACCCTGCTGTAGAGGCTTCAAGCTCCTATCTGCAAAAATGTGGAATTTTGTATTTTTTGCCAGAAAAAAGATGACGGATGCGTGTTTGTTTTTTTTTTTTTTTTTTTTTAGGGGTCATCGTATCGATCCCGAGGTCATAAAATATCGCGAGAGGGCTCATTCAAACGAAAATTAAAAGTTCTAGTGCTTTTATTAAGTGACCAAAAAAATTTGAGGGCAACTAGACCCTCCCACGTTCATTTTTTCCCGAAGTCGCCTGATCAAAATTTTGAGATAGCCATTTTGTTCCACATAGTCGAAAACATAATAAATATGTAGTTGAGGATGACTTAATCCCCCTCAGTTCCCGGGGGAAAGGCTGCAAGTTATGAACTTTGCCCATTGTAGGCTATACACATAGTATTTGTTATTTGGAAGTATGCTGACGATTTAAAGAGGGATTTTTTTCTGGTAGGGAGGGGGGTCAGAGGAGGGGGATACGTGAAAATATCTTTCCATGGAGGATATTGTCATGGGGGAAGAGACATTTCTATGAGTGGGGGGGGGGGCGGATTTCTCAGCACTATTTAAAAAACGATCAGAAATTAAATAAAAAACAAGTTTTTTCAAATGAAAGTAAGGAGCAACATTAAAACTTAAAACGAACAGAAATTACGAGTATTACGCATATGAGGGGTTCTCCCCCTAGTCAATACCTCGCTCTTTACGCTAAAGTTTGTTTAGCACTTTCAAAACAACTATATATTCTAATTAAACGGCCTTTGTGATTCAGGAGTCATTCTTAAAGAATTGGAACAAAATTCGAACTTTAGCGTAAAGAGCGTTGTATCGACTAGGGGGAGAACCCCTCATTTACGTAATAAAAATATACGAAAATAGAAGTTCGTTACGTCAGATCAAAATTTTGGACAGCCATTTTGCCAAAAAAAAAGTAACATTACCTATGCAAGTTTCATTTTAATTATTCATGTCCGGTGAGCCAAAATCAAAGCTGCATTAATTCAAAAACGTTCAGAAATTAAGTAAAAAAAAAAAAAAATTTTTTTTAACTGAAAGTAAGGAGCGACATTAAAACTTAAACGAATATAAATTATTCCGTATATGAAAGGACTGTCCCCTCATCAACGCTTCGCTTTTTACGCTAATGTTTGACTCTGTCTCACACCTTTATTTTTTAAAACAATAAAAACTTTAGCGTAAAGACCGAAGCGTTGAGGAGGGGACAGTCCCTTTCATATACGGAATAATTTCTGTTCGTTTTAAGTTTTAATGTCCCTCCTTACTTTCAGTTAAAAAACTTGTCTTTTATTTAATTGCACACTTAGACCCAAAATATTCTTTCAGATAGTAGTGCAGTTGCTAACAATTCTCAGCAGCACTGAACAACTTAAAGGCCAACACAGCTGCTCGCCCTTCTCCTGCGCCCCAATCTATTCAGTGCTTTACACTTTACCGCTCCCATTAAGCTATAAAATCTTATAAATCCTCCCTTATGACCTCTTACTACCCCACTCGGGGACGACCCACTTTTCGTACGCTCCAATATGGATGGCCCGAAAATTCTAACCTTTGGCAATCTGTCATTCTTGGTCCGTGAAACATGTCCAAGCCATCTCAAAGTTTCTTTCATTATAGCCCTAGAAAGTGAAATGGAACCATATTATTTGTGCAGCTTCTTGTTCGACATAGGGCCAGTTAAACGGGTATCCGCAAATATCCGTTGGCAATTCCTCTGGAAAACATTTAACAAATCTTCCTCTGATTTGTTAAAAACATTTAACAAATCTTCCCACATTCTACCCTCGTATCGCTGGTTAACGCTACGTTTACAAAGTGAATGCATAGGTTAACTGCCTATAGGCAATTACCACACACAATCGAAGCGCACTACTGTTTTACTTCAAGTCCGTTATTAAATGATTTTTACGATGAGATTATTCGCTTTAAATTGGAATTGTTGGGCGATAATTTGACTAAATGATATATTGATGTCTTCACTTTCTATATTTATTATATATCCGATCATTTTCTTCTACTAAAATTAATTAACTCTTCGTTTCGCCAAAGTTCAGTAACAAAAACTGTAATTAAAGAGCAGTTTGCAAAAAAAATTTCCAAACATTGAATAACATAAAAACAAGCTTCGATGACATAAATGCTAACCAGAAAAATCTAGATTTTAAAATACACAGGCTCAGCCTCAGGATAAAGAAAAGTAAATTACTGGCTATTTTCAACTAAAAGTAAGGATCAACATTAAAACTTAAACGAACAGAAATTATTACCTATATGAGGAGGATACCCCTCCACAATACCTTGCTCTTCACACTAATGTTATTTAGAATGTTCAAAAAGCTATCTTATTCTAATTTAACGAACCTTGTGTTTCACTTGTGGTTCGTAAGAGGTTGGGATACAAAGCTATATTTTAACGTAAAGAGCAAAGTATTTAAGAGGTAGCATCCCCCACACCCCAGCACTGAAAAATTCTCCCAGAAAAAAATCGCCTCTCGAAAATGTCTGTTTACTTCCCAATAACAAATGCTATGCGTAAGCAATAGCCAAATGGCTTTTTCTTTTTTGAACTACGTGAAAAAACATATTTTTTAACTGAAAGTAAGGAACGGCACTAAAACTTAAAACGAACAGAAATGATTCCGTATATTGAAAGGTGCTGTTCCCTCCTCAACGCCTCGCTCTTTACACTAAAGGTTGACTGTCAAAACTCTACTTTTTAAAATAATAAAAACTTTAGCGTAAAGAGCGAGGCGTTGAGGAGGGGACAGCCCTTTTTCTGTACAGAATAATTTCTGTTCATTTTAAGTTTTAATGTCGCTCCTTACTTTCAGTTAAAAAAACTCGTTTTATTTTTATTTATTTTCTGAACGTTTTTCAACTAATGCAGGTTCGAATTTGGTTCACCGTACATGAAACATTAAGACAAAATTTGCAAATTAATTTTGGAAGATATATTCCTTATATGAAGGGTTGTCCCCTCTTCATTACCTTACTCTTTACGCTAAAGCTGTTGCCACTTTTTAAAAAAACTTACTATTCGAATTAAAAAGCCCCCGAGTTTCAGTAACCGCTCTTAAAAATTGGGAAAAACAGTCCCAATTAAACCACACTTTTCGTAAAGCTTACTCTTTGAGATACGATCAGTTCGCCAGGTACCCAGAACAATCCGTAGGCAATTTCTCTGGAAAACATCTAGCAAATCTTCATCCGTTTTTCGGAGCGCCCATGATTCCGAGCCATATTTGACCACTGTCATCACTGTAGCCTCTAATATTTTTTCTTGGTTTGCAGACTTATCTTCCTATTCTTACAAAAAAAATTTAACTGGGAAAAAAACCCTAAAACTTGGCTATTTTACTTTTAATATCTTCACTGCTACCACTGTCTTTACTAATATTGCTACCAAGGTAAGTGAAGCTGTCCATCTCATAAATCTTTTCGTTACCCAATGTCATCTTTTCATCCTCACTTATTTCTAGCCTAAGTGACTTAGTCTTCTTAAAATTTATTTTCAAACTTATTCTAGCCCCCCTGAACTCACAAAACATCTAAAAGTTCATTCATTTTGCTCACATTTCGGTCTAGGATGCTTAAATCATCAACATAATTTAAGCCCAGAAGATTTTTTCTTCCCCATTTGATTCCATGGTCTCCCATGGCCTTTTCCTGTGCTTCTTAAGGCAAATCCATCAAAATAATCCAAATAAAGGCAGATACCATACAAGGATAAAATCTTTACTAAAGTTCTTCTATCAACAGAATCGAACGCTTGCTCGTAATCTATAAAACTGAGGACTGAAGGTGTTTCCTAACTCAGGCACTTCTCAATTATTAAACTAAGAGTGAAAATCTGGTCGACACATCCTCTACCTAGTCTAAAACTGCACTGTTCTTCTACAGCATCTCTCAGTCTAAAAAGCATCTTATTACTAAGTAATTTGCTACCTATAGAGACCAGACTAAAGCCTTGATAATTACCACACTCATTCTTATCACCTTTCTTTACAGTGGTTTAATTAAGGTTTTCCTAAAATCGCTAGGTACTACCCTTTTTTCAAAAATCATATACATAATCTTCAGTAACTTATTTCTAACCTTAGAGCCACCATATTTAAGAAACTCATTTACCACATAACCACACTATCTGTACCTGGAGCCTTATTATTCTTTGATCCTTTTGGTACTGTCGCTAATTCTTCCTAAAAAAAAAAATCTTCATTCACGGCCATGGCAGGCCTATCACAAACTTTTCCATTTTCTTTTATATTTTTTTCCTGCAACTCTATCTCCGTTTAGCACATTCTCAAAATTTTTTGCCCATCTCTCTTATCTCTTTCCTCATCACTAATTGTGGCTCCGTTCTTATCTTTGACTGGGACGGTTCCAGATTGACTACTCTCTCTCTCGATTTATTAACACGCCAGTACAATATTTTACTAATATGCCGTACAGCTGCATCTTCCAGATCCTCGGAAATGTTATCCGTGGCCTTCACTTCACACCTCGTTAGTTCATATTTTAATGCTTTCTCCACTTTCGTTACATTCCTTTTGTTTTCACATGATCTATCCCTCAGATAATTCTTGTACAAGCCCCTTCTCCTCACTATTAAACTTAAAGCTTTTTTCACTAATATTCCTAGCTGCAGTCTTAACGTTTTTCCCTAAGACACCATCAGCAACTTCACAAATTGTTTTCCTAAAATAATTCCATCCATCTTTCACATTGTCAAATTTTAAACTTTCCAAATTAGGATTCAACTGTTCCTGAAAAGTTTCTCTCAAATTCTCATCCTGGAGTCTACTAACATCATAAATTCCCGGGAGGTAGTTACTCTTCTGAAATTTCAACTTTAAATTAACCCTGGACATTACAAGATGGTGATCTTTACTCTTAACATCAATAACAGCACTCCTATATGCCCAAGTATCTTGTATTGATCCTGCCAGTCTTCAGTTTACAGTAACATAATCAATAAGGTTTGCTGTCTTACCATCACGTAAATACCATGTTAACTTAGGGGCCATTTTATAACCAAACACCGTATTTGTTATAGCTAGATTGTCATACCTACAAAATTACAACAGTCTTTAGCCATTGCTGTTTTCTTTTCCTACACCAAGTTTACCTAGGCTAGGATATCATCTATCCTTAATTTCTACTGACATGTGAGTTAAAATCTCCTAATAAAAACACCACATTTCTACCTGATACCCTGTCTATTTGCTTCAGTAAATTTAATTGAAATTCATGTGAATCACTAGTATCTCCATCAGTCGGCTCTACATTGGGCATATACTACTTTAACTGATACCCTGAACTTTTTATCCATAAAATGAGCTATTAGTATTCATATTATTAATACCTTCCGAGCTAAACAAGACCTAGCAGCTCTCTTATTCATAATGAGCCCTACTCCCTGTCTATATGCCCCATCCTTCCTGCCCGAGTAAAAAAAATTATATATCCCCTAACGTCATGCTTCCTACCCCTGGGATATGAGTTTCTGAAACTCCTAATAAGTCCAGTTTGAATCGTCTCAATTCGTCTGTATAAATGTCGATACGATAGTTACTTTTTAACGTCAAAACCTTCCAAGTTCCAATATTCACGTTCTTTAAATCAATGAAATTATTTTGGCCTCAGGAAAAGCAATAGTCCCGGACACCAATGCAGGACGGGGACCACCACATCTTCTCAAGTCTGCACCGAAGAGCTGAAATCGGCTTAGAACCGGACAGCAAGAAGTCCCTGGAACCTCCAGTATAAAGGGAGGCTTTGCGCAATCCTGGGCCTATTCTTTGTCACAACATGGTTTTCAGCACTTGGCGATGTTCTTCTATCAACAAGAGTCGAAATCCTGCACAGACAGTCTTGAGCTTATTACATCCAACTCATTATATATCCATGCCTAAAAATATTATGCTACGACGGGGAGGCAACCCCATAGTAAATAAATTAGCTAGGAAGAGATTTTTCAGCCTGAAAACACCCGCTAAACAGACCAAGCCCAGAAGAACTATCCATTAATCAGAATTTTGTGTTAATGATGTCTGGTTTTATTTTAATACAGTAGCCCTTTTATAAAATTAAATAGAAAAAAAAGTGTATTTCAACTAAAGGAAGGAACTACATTAAAACTTTAAATAAACAAAATTTATTAATATATGAGGGGCATCCCCCTCTTATGCCCCTCTTCCTTTACGCTAAAGTCTGACTTTTTTCCCAATTCTTTAAGAAAGGCTTCATAAACATTAGGGTCGTTTAATTATAATAAAAAGCTTTGTCAAAGTAATTAAGATTTAGAAGGGTGTGCAGCCCCACTCATATATGGACTAATTTTTGTCTTTTCAATGTTGTTCTGTACTTTAAGTTGAAAAAACTTGTTTTTTTTTTAAATTTTAATTTCTGATTGTTAATCAGATTATGCTGGAAATCTGGCTTCCTCACGGTGGTTTCAGGCACCATCCCCTCTCCCTACTCTGTACCCACCGACACTCCTTCATAACAAGTGATTGGAAATTTAAAAAAAAGCTTATTATCCCTATTAAACGGCCATAGTTTTTCAGGAGTCGTTCTTAAAGAATTAGGACAAAAGTTCAAAACGTTAGCGTAAAGAGCAAGAGCTTGAGGATGAGGCAACCCCTTTCATACACGTAATAATTTCTGTAATTTTAAGTTTTGATGTTGTTCCTTATTTTCAGTTGAAGAAACTTTTTTTTTTTTAATTCTGATCGCTTTCAAATAGCACAGGAAATTCGGCTCCCCCCTCCATGAATTTTTTTTTTTAATTTCCTTTACCCACGGAAAAATTCCACCATGGAAAGTTTTTTTCACCTAAAAATATCCCCCCCCTCTCTCCAGAGAAAGTTCTCCAAGACAATCCCATTCTAGCTGGAAAATTCCGCCCAGAAATTTTTTTGCGGATTATCTCGGGTGAAAAATTTTTCTTAGCGCACTTTCATTTGAAGAAAAACTTTAATTTCTGATTGTTTTTAAAATCATGCCGGTAATCCCCCCCCCCCTCGTGGAAAAGTTTCCCAGGCAAAAGGCAGCAAAAGTCCAGCAAATGTGTTTTTTTGAGGGAGGGGAGGGGTACAAAAGAAACTTTAAAAACGCATCAAAATGTGAAATTGATATCTACTCCATTTCAAATTCTGGGAATGTTTCTGGTCTACGCTGTTATTATGAAAGTAAACGCATAACACTAAACTCCAAATAAGCAGAATTTATTCCATACATGAGGAACAATGTCCCTTCCTCATCCATGCCTCCACTTCAAGGTCGCAGAAACTTCGGGCTTTCATTGGATAAACTTCGGCTCATTGGATTAGAAATTAAGAGTTCTAGTCCCTTTTTTTTAAAATCCAGACGGATTAGAGACCAACCAGTCGTGCGAGGGTCGTATTTTCTGAACGGGAGGGGGGTTTTCCAGGGGAGTAACGTCATCCAACGAAAAAGGACAAGCAAAGATAAAAAAAAGACCGCTAATATCTTTAGATATGTCAAACGAGGCATGTTCAATGCCGATAAAAACCAGAAAAAAAACAGAAACGTCTAACAGTAAGAAAAAAGGAATTGCAACTAATCAAGTGAGAAGATAAGGGGAAAATCAGAACTGCACGCCGAATAAAACTAAAAGTAATTAAAATTCAAACGGCATTAGGCTGAACTCTCATTACCTGGATGGGGTTAGAGCAGCTTAAATACATTTGGTTTGCATTTTGTGTGGGAGGGAGGGGAGAGGGAGGTCAATTGTTTTTAGTTTTCCTTTAAAATGTTGTTTCTAGTTTCTTATCTTTTCTTGCACTGTTTTTGTTGTTCCATTCTTCTGGCTTCGTATTGCTTTCATTTTTATTCTTGTGTTGTACTAATATAAATGAATAAATAAATCTTGAAAGGAGTACAGCAAAAATTGAATATGCAAATCAAGCTTAAAACGAAGAAAAATATTTCACTATTGTAGCATAAATGAAACCCAAAACGAACAGAAATTAAATAACAATCAAAGCAAACAAACATACAACAGTACTAACATAAAAGAATAAATAAACCTTAAAACAAATAAAGTTTTAATTAAATATGCGAATCAAGATTGAAACGAACAAAAATCACTACAGAAAAAAGTATGGGTACTGCATCCTTCTCTAATTGTAAAAGTCTAAAACCTACTGCGTCCTTGGCGCTTTGCTTAAAATGAATTACATTACATATTTTCTTACGTACTTATTACAACATCGAAAATAAAAATAAATTACAGTAAAATTAAATTTTTAAAAGATGCGCTTTTCAGCAGCTGATATCATTATATATCAATTATTTAGTTTACTCTTATTTCTTCCCAAAACCGTTCACGACGAATTTAGTTTCCCTACAAACAAGAATTTAGCTAATACCTCCTTCCCTAGCTGTATAAATCTAAAGCCTACTGCGTCATTGGCGCTTCATTGAAAGCGAATTATATTCCAAATATTCTCTTTTCCAGTTATTACAGCATTGAAATGAAAATAAAAATTACACTATTCAAATTTTTCTTATTCAATTTTATTCATTATAAAAAACAATTATACTTTTTCAATTTTATTTATTTGAATAGAATCAAACCTTTAGCCTCCTTATAGTATATTAAACCTAAATGCCTAGTAAATGCGTTCAATAACTTGTGGCAATTAAATGTTTCTCTTTGTAACTAAAAAATATTACATTCAGATCCATACTGGTACATGAATTTTAGCATGCTCTGCCTCTGCCACTGCAGATGAGGGCGGTTTTAACAGATAACAAGATGAACATTTTGGATGAAATCAGGTTCCAACCCGGGAGTTTAGCTTGTTATAATGGGTTTCTGACTATAGCTGATTTGGAGCAGAAGACTATGAGGCAGTGCGACAGCGTTGTAAAGACTGACGGAAGTACAAACAATTGAAACGAAGTTTCTGGGAAACAATCAAGTCCTAGGATATAGATATTCACCGAGAAATGTGAGCGATCAGAAAGAAATGTAAACATGAGGGGAATAGAGGTGTCGATAGGGATGCCTAAGTAGGCTATGATATACCGTCAACGGCCTTAATACCAAGACTCGAGTACACGTTCCTTAATGGTCTAGTAATTCTAGTATTAACCCAAATTGAAGCTTGGGACAACATAGCCACATGCATAAGGGAATTGAAAATGCGCTTTACTTCATTCATTTGCTTTCATTCTAAATTTCTTTCGACGTAAGAGCGAAGCTCAGATTTGAATATTCCAAAATGAGATCCCATTAGAATCCAGACATGCTATTGAAACTTAGATGAGGCTATTCTGGTTGGAAATGATAATTAGCAAGGAGGAAGCTAGTGCAGTATTTTGCAATCTTTCCTCAACAATGGACAATTCATCCAATATTTTGCAAGACAGCAAAGAAGGGACAAGGGAGCTATTTTAAGCTAATAGGAGAAGAGTTATTAAGTCGGAAATATATGAGAGATTAACCGGATTTCACTTTCTAGTGGCTTTTTCATCTATTCACTTTTTCTACATTTTCTACAATCTGAAAAGTGTCTGCTTTATCTACTGCTTTATTTAGTAAGTTGATATTTGTTACACATAATATTAGCATAGATTGATGTAACAAGGATTTTTGGGTCCCTATAGTATTACGATACGATACGAATTTATTATGTCAAAAGAACAAGAATTAAATGAGACACAACATAATATAAATAATCACTCTTCCTTGTCACTTATTTATTAAAGTGAAACACAAAATACTGTCGAAAAGACAATCTGTATCGGTTGGTAGCCACGGGCTTACAAGGCTTGAGTTTATTCTGGTGCCTTGTGTTACACCCTGTTCTTGCCGGTTCAGGGAGCAAATCTCGATGCCTGCTTGACTCCAAAAGCTTCTGTCCAAAGGCCATTGTAAGCTGGTGTCGCCTGGCATCAAGTCCATCTAGGCCTAGGATTTTAAGGCTATCATCATAATTCGTGAATTCCGACCTAATATCACACGGGTAGCTCGTTCCTGCCCATTCTCAAGGTCATTTCTTTGCTCTTTACTTAGCCCCAGATGCCACACAGGACAAGCATACTCTAAAATACTCCGAATATACAGTTTATAAAAATTCAACAGTGAAAAACGACTAAAACCGAATCGCCGAATTGTGACTAGATTACGCAACGCTATATTCGCCTTCTTAGTACAATTATTTACATGATCCATCGATGACATTTTTGAGTTAAAAGTCAACCTAAAATTGTCATATTATTTACAATTGGCACATTTATATCACTTTGACTAGGAACTTAAAAAAAAAAAAAAAAAAAAAAAAAAAAAAAAAAAAAAAAAAAAAAAAAAAAAAAAAAAAAAAAAAAAAAAAGACTCATAAGTGCTGACTTTTTTCCTATTAATTGAAAGCCATTTTTCTTCACAGTCAGCCTCCAAACGGCGAATTATGCCATCCGTACTAATCATGGATCCTAGCTTATGAAGTATCAGCAATGATAAATTATCTGCAAACTTCGCTCTGTTTTCATGCCAAGTCACAATTTTGTTACACAGTATTAAAAATAAAACAGGTCCCGTTTTGGTACCTTGGGTATTCCACAGAAAACCTCAAGAAAATCCGATTGTATCCCATCAGCACTAACACACTGTTGCCGTCCATGTAAAAAACTATAAACTATCCGATATTAAAAAAGGTCTAAAATCTGTCATTGACTCAAGAATATCCGGATGGCTTGATTTGTCGAAAGCCTTTTCTAAGTCTGCTTGCAATATTTCTACAAATGCATCTTTATTTTCTAGATGCTCCAGGGCTTCTTCCACAATTTTGATGAGATAATGTACTGTGCTAGATTCTTTGGTAAACCCATACTGACAGGGATCTATTTTATCACGGAAATCTTCTAGTAACCATTTCTTTAGAAAATTTTCGAAAACTTTAGATACAATAGGGGTCAAAGATATAGGTCGTAGGTCACTCACCCCTTTTGGATTCGAAAACTTTAGGTATTGGCGTTACAACTGCTTTTTTTTTTAAATCATCCGGAAAGGTACCACTCAAAATACATTGGTTTAAAAGGCAGTCAGAGGTTCAGCTAGAAAGGCTGCGTTTTCTTTGTACAGGGTTGCTGGAATGTCTCCAGGGTAAGTTGCCTTGTTGGGGTCAAGTCTCTCACGAACCTTTGCAACTTCGTGAGGGAAAATCGCAGGTTTTTCAGATGGAACAGCCAAGGGGGGAACACTGGAAATTGGTGGATTGCTTCTGCAAATACTAGCAAAATACTTATTAATAGCGTTTGCGTCGAGCTTATTCCCAGATTCGTCGTATACGCTTAGACTTTGCCTTACAGAGGAGCCAGTGAGAAGCCGTATTCCTTTATAGTAACCGGCTGGATTTGTGGTCATGAGCTCGTTCATTTTTGAACCGTATGACTTCTCGGCCAATCTACATTCATAGACTGCTTGATTTCTCAGATTGGAAGCTTCACCTATCTTCCCCTTTTTATGGAGCCTGTTGCGTTTGCGTATCAGCCTTTTCAGGCGCGAGTTAACCCAGGGCTTGTCAGCTGAGTTTACTGTGACTGTCTTGTCTGGAAAATACACATCATAAGCTATCCGTATTTCAGTGGAAAATATTCTATACATGTCGTTGACATTGCAGTTTTCGTACAAACTTTTCCAGTTTTTCGAAATAGCCCAATTAGCGAATAGCTCTTTTCCAGACACAGTCAGAGGCCGGCTTGAAAAATTTCGTTTGGTTCCTATTCTCTTTTCCTTCCTGGGACACCAGTGCACACAGAAGTGTGTACTTTTACCAAGACTCGGCAACGTCACTGGATCACTATAGAAATCGGAAATACCTGTGAAGACGAGATCAATTACAGACTTTTGAGTTGTCTTTTCACGAACAACTTGCTTCAAGCTTAGCGATCGTTCAATCTAGCTAGGTAGTAGGTCATTGAAGTCACCCATAAGAACCAAAGAACTGTTTGGGTGTCTCAATTTAATCTCATCCAAACATGCTTGTCGATGAACTATGAGCTCCCGCCTGTAACTCGACCGCGGCGGAAAATAGAGTACTCCAACCACGATCGAGGAAAACTTACGGGGAAGAACTTTTAGTCTCAATATTACCCACAACAGCTCGTAGTCTGTAGTCTGAGAGCCTTCATATATCTGATGCGGTATATCTTTTCGAATGTACATGCCTACTCCTCCTCCCTGTGTGACGACAGCAACTTCCTTGTTTCGCCTACTCTTGACGAGAAAATTATAGTTACTTATTTGGGCGTTAAACTCATTGGCAGACCACGTCTCTGTTATGCAGTAAATATCAATTCTATTGTCATTTAGTCTTGTCAAAAGTTCCGTCACTTTATTGCTTAGAGACTGGGCATTAACAAGGAGAAAAGAGGGAGGTCGTAGGAATTAGCTATTTCTTTCTTTTTATATACCTAGGGTAGATTGCCGAAAACTGGAAGTTTCCCAAATTATTAGAACTTGTTGGGACAACGGGCGTGGGGGCTGTAGGGACCCCAAGAGATGGCCAGTGGCACGCCATACTCCAGTTGGAAGGGAGAACTGGGCTGGGTTGAACAACTTGGCCGTTACCCAAGAAGAAAGAAGGAGTAGCATTTTGGCTAGGGTACATTAAATACAAAGGGGAAATACCTCTCTCGTTAGAAACCGGTCTTCTATGATTATTCAATGGGAAACGCCTAGGATGGTCGGTATTTGGCGACCTCGCCGGTTGCTGCTTCGGAGACAGTTCCTGTTTCGTGGTGTGGACAAAGTTGCATTTATGTTTGTTAGAGCACTGGCGTAACGAACCATACTTGCACAGGTTCGGGTGATCAAGCTTGCAGTTCTGACTCTTGCACTTATTAGCTGCATAAAACTTGCAAGGATGAACATAATTACAAGCTTTACCTTTGTTGCATTTTTCGTGATTAAAATATTTGAAAATCGTCCGCGAAAATCTCACTGACATCACAACTGCTCAGGAACCCTGCTGCAGGAAAACTTGGTTTAAATGTAAACTGGACCAAGACCAAAATATTACCAGTGGACATGACACCATGCAGCCCCCTGACAACTATAGAAGCATATGGCCAAGATGTTGAGATAGTCAAGCAGTTCACCTACCTTGGCTCAATTGTTTTGCTCAAACGGAAATCTGATGCAGAAAGATCAGCAAGGGTGGCAAAGGCGAACGCCGTTTTCGTCCACCTACTGAGAACAATATTCCACAAACCCCATATCAGCCATCTCACGAAAGTTCGTATCTTCTCTTCCTCGGTAGCAAGTGTCATGTTGTACTCGTCAGAGACTTGGCCTTTGACGCAGTCGCAGATGATGAAGGTAGATGCTGTCCAGACAAAACACCTCCGCAAAATTGAACACATTAGGTGGCTCGACAGGCTATGGAACATGGATATCCCCCGGTCCTTTAAATTATCACCTCTGTCCGAACAGCTTGAGTCCCTCTCGCTGCGTTGGTACGGTCATTTACGTGGCCTACCCACTGAAACACCTGCCCGACTTATATTTGACTTCGATCCAACTGCAAACGACTGGGAACGCCCTAGAGGTAGACCACGTATGATATGAGTGGAGATCATCCGCGATCGAAAAAAATTGGAACAAAATTTGAACTTTAGAGTAAAGAGCGAGGTATTGACAAGGAGGCGAGCTTCATCATATTACCTATATGAGAAAGTTCGCCAGCTCGTCAATACCTCGCTCTTTACGCTAAAGTTCAAATTTTGTTAAATAATGGCCGATATAAGTAATAATTGTTTGTGTTATTTTCCTTAGTCAGTGATCCAGGGACCGTTATCTTTCATGGGGTGGCTCACATTCGCTGCAGTTGGTTTGAGGGTGGATTGTAGGGTAATCGGGGGCGCTGATAACGAATATCGGGGTGCACAAGTTCGCATGCATGTAAAACATGGTCCTTTTAGCCTATAAAGTCAAATTTGGCCTATAACGACGTCATACCGCTCTTGATTTTATTTACACGGTAAAATAAACTGAAGACTTTATATACTTGACATATTCTGAATCCAAAGAACAAGTACTTTCACCTGGTATTTTTAGTTTTCCCCCACAGCCTTTATTTGTTTTGTTAACCCTTATTTAATTTTGAAAACAAGGTTTTTAAATATATTTTTTCTTAGTTTTTTTGATTTTTCTGAAATTTTTGCTTACATAAGTATAATTTTTTATGCTTTATTTGCATTTTGCTCGTTATTACGAGTCAAACCATGTACCTCTTTTTCAAAAAATCTTAATTCTTGAGCAACTATTTTTTTTTTCTTCTAAATAACGTCCTAGCTTTCAGAAATTAGCCTACAATGACCAGCTTTTTTTTAATTTTTTTAGCTGTTAAAAAAAATGAAAACGAAACAAAATGCACATCATTCAAACCATCAGAATGTCTTTTACACATTGTTAATAAAAACAAAGTCGAGACTTGAATATGCAAGAATATATAAGCGCTTGAACAAGAAAATCCCCCCCCCCCCCAAAAAAAAAGAAAATTTTCTGAATAGTGGCGTTTTACTCGAAATATTTTCAAGACAACCTATGATTTTTATCTCACTAAACGATAGATCGCTCTTTTTTGAATCAAATTATGTATCTACATTCTATACAACTAATATTTTTAACCAGGAAAAACAAAACAAAAAACAGATGCCTAATTCTGCGATCGCATGCGCGAATTTGGTATATTATTTATGCTTTATTTGAATTCTGCTCGTCATTACGAGTCAAACCATGTGCCTCTTTTCCAAAAAAATCTTATCTTGAAATGTCATGAACAGCTGAAAGTAAGGTTTAGACGACTGCATTAGCAGTTTAATATCAAAACAAATAAAAAATCAAGTATTAAAACTGAACATGAAACGGTGGCTCAAATCTCTATTTCGTCTTCATCTTCGTCTTCGGACTCGTTCTGATTCACATCGGAAAGTAGGCAATTTTGGGGGTCAGCTCCACACTTGCGTGCGCTGTCACATAAACCTATTTTGGAGCATTTACAGTGCGAGCCGCACCTCGTCTTGTCACAGTTGCAAAAAGAAAGCGATGCTAGCCCATGTGGCATCGCAGAAACTAGGTTCAAGCAAATTAATGGTTCTAATTATGAATAATGGTGATGGTCCTAATGGTGAAATAAGTTTGAATAAGTTTCAGTTCATGATCTTCAATTTTCCAGCCCATATCGGTAACCTGAGGTAAATCAATACAGGGCTTGTGGCTTTGGATCCAAATCAGTGACTGGAACATGCACCTTTTCAAATGAAGCGGAAACGAGATATCAGTTGGTGGTAAACGCCGCAAATAATCCAATCTTGAGTACAAATGTGCTCGGAGATCATTCAGACTATTGAAGTTAGTCGCATTCTGCCATACACTGTAACCACAAGCTGATTAAAGACGTTGACTAAACCATCACTTTGCACAGAAGATGGCTTCTCTGCAAGGACTCAAACTTCATCACCTAAAGACCCCAACAAAGTTGCTGAAGACTTCGCAGCTCGAAAAAAGCGAACTTTTCCAATTCCTTACAGAAAGCTTGTGGTGTCACATCCACTCAAGCTGTGGACAAGTGGCAAGGCGTTGCAAAATGTTACTCCTAGTTTTTGTGCTGCCGTATGGATAGGTATGCAGTAGCATGGAAAACTTCACCCAGAGCTTCTCGAGGCCAAGACTAGCAAGATACTGGAAGTAGTATGCAGCTAGTAAGACGATATCGGTATCGTTGGCTTGTATTATCACAAGTGTGCTCTTTGTTTGCGGCAACTGCTGTGTGGTATAACACCCGAGTGTCTGCTTCCTCATGGCAAGACGAGATATCGCCATCAACAGATCTTCCATTGGGCGTAACGGTAACAGCTCTACGTCGACTCTCGAACCTCCAGCAAGATGAACCATCAGACGGGTCGAAATTTTGTGCTCCCAGACCTCAAAAATAACTTTCAAGAGTCAACCTTTTTGCTAGAGGAAGTGAACGGGCTGGAAATATTTCCTCTAGGATCTCCTCTTCTTTCTCGACAGCCGTATGTTCCTAAGAATCCCATCGTAAACTCTTATTCCAAAGTCTGCTAGCGTCCTCATTTTGTTCTAGTCGATGACACCTTTTGACACTCATGACATCAACTATATAATAGATCGAGGAGAGTCTTCAAAAAGCGTATGTGGAATCATTTTTGGCCATGACTGCAACCCACACTGTTGCAGAATGTAGTTCAAGGCTGTTGACTTTGTACCAGTACGTAGCTGAGGCTCCCTACGACTTGATGATAATACTGCAAGTGAGGCCGGATATGGCTGTAGCTCGTACTTCAGCCGCTCACAGAGGGACGAAGTTTGTGTTGAATTTGCAAGACGCAGAGCTCGTTTAAGCAGCTCAAGTTCCCCAAAATATTTTTTTTGTAGCTGTAGTCTTTTTCCCTTTTTTGGCAACAGGCGAAAGTTTGTACTATGCCAACTTTTACTTTCATGGATGTCCCGTCGAGATATAAGCTCATGGCTTGGAAGCCAATGTCTCAGATGTTTAGCAGACTATTTGCTATGGCTTCTGGAGCTCTATCCCCTGTCATAAAGTTGTACACCTCTCTTCTCGTCGTCTTGAATGGGTTTCCGAGCAACTCTACCAAGTCCATAACCCGATTTTTACCTTTCAGTGTCAGATTCGTAAACGCAGTGGTATCTTCATGATGCTTCTTTGCCTCGTCTTCCATATTCAGGTTTGCTTTCAGCGTTCTGGTGACTGCTGTGAGAAAGGGGAGAGTAGCCAGATATCGATCCCTGGCATTTTCATTCGTTGTTGCACCAACAATACCAGAAACTCCTCGATGACCTTGATGTCCAGATTTACGGTCGACTCTAAAGCCAGATCGCATGCAATGCTGCAAAACGGTATGCAATGCTGCAAAGCCAGATCGCATGCAATGCTGCAAAACGGTATGGTTGTTTTCCTAACAACAAAATTGCCACTTACAAACTATCTTTGAACTTCTGGCGCTTTTTTCAGGCAGGCGTAGCATTTCTTATAGGTAGTTAAGCGCAACTGCGACGTATTTATGGTTCCCAGATGGGAAGAAAACCGGAATCATGTCTTTTGTGGCGTTCAAGTGTGATCCCTAGTCCGCAGCTCTTTCAGCATAAAGATAGTCGTTTCCGGTACGGATAAGATCTAAATAGTTGATCCAGAGGCTATGATTCCTTATGGTAGATCTGGACTCGTTGTACTTCGAGAAAAGCTGAGCAATGCTGTCCAAGGCATCTCCTATCTTTTTACATGCTTCAGAACTAGTTATACCAACATCGTGTACCTCACGCAAGACAACTGACAACATCTAAAATTGTTGTTGCCGGAATCCTTACCTTTAGCTATATCGGATAAATATCCTAAATCCTTTCCTTTTATGTCGTAGTTTTCAGTACTTTATGCAATAGTCAGTGATTCAAGAACCGAAATCGTTCAAAAAAAGAGAGGGGTGGCTCACATCAGCCGCAGTTGGTTTGAGTACGGATACCGGGGTAATCTAAGGTGCTTAAAACGAATATCGGGGTGCACATGCTCGCACTAATGTAGAACTTGACGATTTTAGCCTATAAAGGAGAAATTGGCCTTGTATGGATAAGTACTTTATGCAACTAAAACCCGATATGGAAGATGCTCCGCTTTTTTTTATTGCTGTTGAAACCAAATTCGCACATGCGACTGCAGAACGAGGCATCGGTTGGTTTTTTTTTCCTGGTTAAAAATATTGGTTGTATAGAATGTTAATAAATTATTTAATTAAAAAAGCGATCTATCGTTTGGTGAAACAAAAATTATAGGTTGTGTTGAAAATATTTAGAGTAAAACGCCACTGTTCAGAAAATTTTCTTTTTTGGAGGGAAAATTTTCATGTCCAAACGCTTATATATTCTTGCAGATTAAAGTCTCGACTTTGTTTTTTATTAACAACATGTAAAGGACATTCGGACGGTTTCGAATGATGTGCAGTTTGATTCGTTTCATTTTTTATTTATTTTTTTTTTTTTTACAGCTAAAAAAAATATAAAAAATTGGTCATTGTAGGATAATTTCTGAAAGCTATGACGCTATTTAGAAAAAAAATAAATACTTGCTCAAGAATTAATATTTTTGGAAAAGAGGCAAAAAGTTTGACTCGTAATGACGAGCAAATTCAAATAAAGCATAAAAATACACTTGTGTACGCAAAAATTTCAGAAAAACCGAAAAAACTTAGAAAAAGTATATTAAAAAACCTTGTTTTCAAAATTAAATAGGGGTTAACTAAAGAGATAAAGGTTGTGGGGGAAAACTAAAAATACCAGGTGAAAGTACTTTTTCTTAGAATTTAGAATATGTCAAGTTTAAAAAGTTTTCAGTTTATTTTACCATGTAAAAAAATCAAGAGCGGCATATGACGTCGCTATAGGCCAAATTTGAATTTATAGGCTAAAATGACCATGTTCTACACGCGTGCGAACTTGTGCACCCCGATATTCGTTGTAAGCGCCTCCGATTTCCCAAGAATCCACCCTCAAACCAACTGCAGCTGATGTGAACCACCCCTTCCCTTTTTTTGAACGATTGAGAGCCTTGGATCACTGACTACCGGCCAATCTTAGTATTTAGTTTTACCTTATGAAGCTTCATAACTATGATTTTTTTTGTGACAATAAACCAAAGATATTGTATGTCTTCGGCTTTTGGTTGTTATTAAATGAAAAAAAAAAAGTTTTTTCCAACTGTAAGTAATGAATAACATTAAAACTTAAAACGAACATAAATTATCACGTATATCTTTTAAAGATCTTTTTTTTTTCATTCATTTCAGTGATTTGAGAATTGCTCAACTTGTGACTGTCATGTTCATAAGAATAGTATCGATCTCTTTGGCCATTTTGTTACTATGCCTTACAAAATTAGTTTTTTCCACAAATATCGCTAATTTAAGTTACATGGGAGAATCTTTCCATGGAGATAATTTCTCGTGGGGGAAGGAATTTTTCATGGAAAGGGAGCTGGATTTCTGTACATTATTTAAAAACGATGAGTAATTCAATAAAAAACAAGTTTTTTCAACTGAAAGTGAGAAGCCACATTAAAGCTTAACAGGAACAGAAAATATTACGTATATAAGTTGGGTTGCCTCTCTTTAATAGCTCGCTCTTACACTAAAGTTTCTTTTTTAACTTTTAAAAGAGGTTATTATTCTAATTAAACAGCCTTTGAAATTCAGGAGTCATTCTTAAACCACTGGAACAAAAATCAAACTTAGGTTGTTATAAGGTTATTATTAGTTAAAAAAAAGGAAAATTAATATGCAAATTTCATTTTGATTATTCATATACGGTGATCCAAATTGAAAACCTGCATTAATTCAAAAACATTCAGAAATTAAATAAAAAAACAAGTTTTTTTAACTGAAAGTAAGAAGCGACATTAAAACTTAAAAAGAACAGAAATTATTCCGTATATGAAATGGGCTGTTCTCTGCTCAACGCTCCGCTCTTTACGTTAAAGCTTTTTATTGTTTTATAAAGCATTTGAGAAAGAGTCGAAGTTGTGAGAAAGAGTCAAACTTTAGTGCAAAGAGCGGGGCGTTGAGCAGGGGACAGCCCCTTTCATATAACATAATTTCTGTTCATTTTAAGTTTTAATATCGCCCCTTACTTTCAGTTAAAAACGTGTTTTTTTTATTTAATCATATAATAAATCGAATGGTACTGTGCTAAAATTCAGAACACATTCGAGAAGTGAAATTTGGTTAATCCTAATGAAATAAAAAAAAGGATGAAAATATAATAGCTTATGAACAAATTTGGGTTACATATTTGCACATTAGGAGGGGAGTGGGGGTAAAGTATAGCATATAACACGCTGAAAAAGGATCCTTCTCGTACAAGTATAAAGTCACGGTGTGTCCATTGACGCAATCTTGTGTTTTGGATAACAACCCCTTATCCTGGAAAAATTTAACTGCCTCTTTTTCTGTCCTTGGAAAATCCCAAATTGTTATTTTAGCATCCATTTTAGCATCCATTTTTACATCAAAAAGTAGACTGATTGTTTAATATATAACGATATTCATTCCTGAGAATACTGGATTATTCATTTTTGATTTTCTATTCGTTTTGGATCTTATTTATTCATGTTCGCTTCAAGTTTGACTCATTGTCGCTTATTTCTTCTCGTTTATGGTTTTGATATAGCTCTTCACTTTTCTTTCAAAAAGTGTTTCGGAATTTTTTTTTTTTTTTAGTTAACACTATTAGTAAGCGCACATATGCACACAGACGATAGGAGACAGGGAGACCCCCCCCCCTCTACTTTGTACAAAAAAGCCCAGGACAGGTAAAAATCCAAGGTCTAAAAACACTAATTCATGTTTTGACTCCCTCCTCTTGAAACAAATCCTCTGATACACCTCCTTTATCTAGTACTAGGAGCCCTTCATTGCCAATGAGGTACATTCATTGTTGGGAGTATATTGTAGTCAATCACACCGTTACTGAATTTATTTAGGGAAGGGGGGCAAATATATTTTCAAATCTTTTGTCAAAATATCAATAAAAGGTCAATGGCCATAGCCCCAAAAAATTTGTTCTTTTTTCAAAATCTAGGGAGGTACCTACCCCCCCCCCCCACACTGACGCAACTTTACTTAAGCATTAAATAAACCAATAGAAGGTCAACTACAATGAGATGGAGGCAGTGAGATAAGACTGACGGCTCGAACACACAACCATGCTTAAGGTCAGAGAGAGGTCTAGATATACAATCAGAGGCTTAGAATCACCCACAATTACGAAAAAAGCGTACAGCCCTTTGCATCTCAGAAAATGTCTTCATTAAACTTTCGAAATGGATAGCGGATTAGCAGCACAAACCATTTTAAAACATATCTTATTAACTTCAAAAAATGACCAAATAGCCTTTGCGGCGATTGAGCAGAATAATTGATGTTTGTTAACGAGCCTTAAATACATTGGGAAAACGCCAAACAACTCCTACAGTGAGCTACAGCTATTAAATGACGGACATGTGTTAAAGTATGCGTGTATTGCGTGTATGAAGCGTAAATATTAGCAGCCTTCTACGGTGATAAAATTAGGAGGGGCCACTGCGAGAAGAATATTAAATGTATTACTTCCATCAATCCAATTTTGAATGTATAGTGAGCACTTTTCTATCATCCACAAATTAGGACAGATATCATCGATACAGTGTTGTCGCGTGGTACATATTATATTATTGCTTGTTTTGATTTTTTATTCCACTCGTGACTTTTCTTAGAAGAACCTGTATTTTTTTAAGCATTTTTTTAAATTAATTTCTGTTAACAATTTAATCAGCTTTTTTTATTACATGTTAATTGTTTGACTATTTTAAAAGCTTTTCTTAAGTTCTTCTGCTTCAGATCTAAAATGTTAAATTTCAGTTAAAATTTTATTCAAAACTATCATAGTCAGCCAAAATTTTGATAAACCGTAGTCTTGTGCAATACTTTTTTGAATAAAAACTTCACTAAAAAATTTGGGGTAGATTGGAAGGAAGATTTTGAATTTTACGGATCGCAAATCTGCATTACTTTGGCGGATATCATTGATTATGGAACATGGCATAACATTATTCTATTAAAAGGATCTTGTCTAGTTTTATTGTTACTGTTGATGCAGTTTACTAAACACATGTTTAGATTAGAAGCAACGCTTTAGCGTTGCCTATAGTAAAGGGCCATAAGGCTTCAATTTATTTTATTATTTATTTTACCCCAGAGCCCCTTCATATGGAAGACGTGGTCTAGGAAAGTTCAGAGACAACTCATTCGATTGGAAATTGAAAGTCCTGAGACCTTTTTAAGGGTCAAAAGATCTGATACAACCTGATACGGGATAAACCTGAAAAAGTGATCGGGAGCACTCAGCCCCCTCTAACGCCTGTTGTAGCTGCTCCTTCCCCAAAGGCATCCCATCAAAATTTGAGATACTCAACGGTTCAAAATAGCCTAAAAGTCAAATAACTATGCCTCCGGGGACGACATAGCCCCCATAGCCCCTTTGGCAAGGTCTTTATATTATTCAAGCTGCCTATTGTCTATACATACGTTATGTTATCGGAAAAGAGGGGCAGGTTCTATCCTGGGTCTCCAAAGAGGCCTACGGTATTGAGCTGAAACTTTCAGAAGATGTTGAGCGGGATATTGGAAAAAAACAAGATACGCTATGTGCATGCTGGTTGTCCAAAAGGTGTATCAGGAATATTTAAGGAACGGCTGAAAATATTGAGTTTAAACTTACAGGGCATGATGGGGGGGGGGTGAAAATTTATAGGAGAGCTCTTCCTTCTTAGATATTCCCCAACACAGATCAAAATTTGGAAAAAGTCTTTTTTTCAAAATAGTCAAAAGGCCTAATAACTATCCTTCCATAGACACCAAGCCTTCTGCAGCCCCCGGGTCAAGGGTTGCAAATTTTGCAATTTACCCGCTGTTTAGGCTCACACAGGATGTATTATTAGGGAAGGGGGAACGATTGATCCTTGGTGTGTCTGAAATGGATAAGGGTATTATGCCGAAACTTTAGGGAATAGGGAGGGGTATACTGAAGTAAATCGAAAGACATTGTGTAAACCAAGGTTAACAAAGGACGTTTCTGCAATATCATAAGAACGACTATGGGAATTGCAAATGCGACTACTTGTGACTGCGACTACGACTACTTGCGACTACGACTACTTGTAACGATGACTACTTGAGACTCCGACTACGACAATTTGCGACTTTGACAGCGACTACGACTACTTGTGACTGCGACTACTTCTACTTGCGATTACTGTTTGAAAATGGTGAGGGGATGTTGAACAAAATCAAAACACGCTATCTGCATACTGGTTGTCAAAATGGCGTATCAAAAATATCTCAGGAACGACATGGCATGTTGAGGGGGAAGCTAAAGAGTGAACAGAAGCCCTCACCCTTTTTAGATACCTCCCTCAACATTGACTGAAATTTTCAAATTGCCATTTTGTTCAATATAGTCACAACTGTCTAACTATGCCTAAGGGGATGCCATGCCCCCAAAGCACAGGGGAAAGGTTTTTAATTATACAATTTGCTCTTTGTTCAAATACAAAATTTATAATTGGGAAAGGGGGAATATCTGATCCTGGATGTGCCCGAAATGGCTAAGGAAATTAGCGTAAAACTTCAGGGAATGATAAGAGGGATACTCAACTAAATCGAAGGACACTACTTGCATCCAGGTTATCAGATGGGAGGATCTGCAATACCTAAGGAACGGCTAAGGGTAGGCTATTAGCTTGAAACTTTCACTGCCACTAAAACTGTTACTATTGCGACTGAAACTAAAAACTCCTTGCAACTGTGACTACGACTACTTTTAACTGTGACTACTTGCAACTTCAACAACTGGCGACTGTGACTAATAGCGGCTGCGAGTGCGACTACTTGAGGTAGTGAGTGCGTCTTCTGTCGACGGCTACTTGCGATTGCGATCCCAGCTACTTGCAACTGAGATTACTTGTACCTACGACTGTGACTGCTTACATTTGCGACTACGACTGCTTGCGACTGTGAACACTTGCTACTGCGACTATGGTTGCATGTGGGTTAAGACTCTGACTACTTGCGAATGCGAATACTTCCGACTGTAGCAACTTTTTACTGCGAGTACTTGCGACTGTGACTTCTTGCGACTGTGACTACGAATGCGACTACTTCAACTACGACTACTACTGCAACTGCAAGTACTTGCAACTGAGACTGCGACTACTTCTGACTGTGACTGCGACTACTTGTGACTGCGAATGTGACTACTTGCGACTGCGGCTACTATCACTTGTGACTGTGACTATTACTACTAGTACTACTGCGATAGCGACTGCAAATATTACTGTTACTTCAACTACTACAACTAGAACTATTGTATTAAACCAAAGGAGTATTAGTTCGCTTTACTTGTCAAAATGGCAAATGTCAAAATGAACCCGGTTTGTCAATAGGGCTTAACTGCAATATCTCGGGAATTGTGAAGATTATTAAGTTGAGATTTCAGGGAATATTGAGAAAGATTTTGAAATAAATCAAAAGACTCTATATGCTCCCACATCCTCAAAATGACACATCTGCAATATCTCAGAAACTGTTAAGGTTTTACGTTTAGCTTTCAGAAAATGATGATGGGGGTGTTGCACTTAGTAAAAAACATTAATTGCATCCAGATCTTCAAAAGCGTGCATTTGGGCGTAGCTATATTGATCTCAAGAACAGCTACGGGTATTAACTTAAAAATTTCTGTGCATGCTTCAAAGATATTTAGCAATTAATCAAATGCTTAATAAATGAGGCATACTTACGAAAATTCTTCCTGTTCTTACGAAAAAACAAATGTCAGCAACTACTAATTGACACTGCAAAATATATTTCCCTTGTTTTTTTGTCTTGCAAAAAAGGGGGACATAATTTCAAATGACTGTATAAGAAGTAAATGCTTGGAGATATAATTTGAGCAAAATTGTATATATTTAATCAGTAACTAGTTTACAGTCTCAATCAATGGGACTGGAGCTGTCTGACAAGCGTCGATGAAATTTTACTAACAACCGGCTAAGGCGTTGATGACAGTCTTTATTTTTATCTCTCTTCTTCCTGCATAAAAACAGTGAAGCTAAATAAGCAATATGACTGGAGTAGAACACATCTTAGACTTGCAAAAATAAATAACTACTAAAAGATACGAATTTAAAAGGGAGAGAACCTGACAAAAATTTCACTAGGTGTTTCTACGAATTGTTCGCCTCTTAAGCGTTCTATTACTCATTAAGACTTTAGCCTCTAAAATTAAAGTTATCAACGAAATAATAGACAGAATATTGCATTTAAAAAAAAAATCAGACTCTTCTGCAATAAAAGCATTAAAGTTATATGCTGACACAAACAAAAATATGCATTTTTTATGAATATATATTTTCTAAGACTATTGTCATTACTTAAAATATCACAAGTTTTCTTACGTATTGTTTTTCATCTCCACGGAATAAACAGAGACCGTTTTCAAGATCTTTGTTTATTCCTTATCAAGTTTCAACAAGAGACTTTCGGAGATTCGTGGAATTCCATTGGGGAACTAAAACACTCTGAATTTTAAACGGGATTGGGTACCTTTGTTCCGTCTTTTCTGAGCATCGTATCAGTTTCAACTGGAAGGATTTCCACCATTTGATCAGAATAAATTACTGCTGGTTTCTTTAATGTTCCATTTTCGATGTCAGCAATCAGCTTTGACACAACTTGAAGAGGCGATGTCTTATCCCCGGGTGGCAGGGGGATCCTTCTGTTCGTTCAGGCATTCTAAAACAGGTTAAAAGACATGACTTGAAAACATATACATCCATGCCTCTGCACTGAAGTATTACTGGAATTCTCCCAAGAAAAGTCTAAAGAAACTCATAGGAAAAGTTTGAACTTGTGTCAAAGACTAGTTTTTCAGGATTAAAGATGTACAAAAGTGCACTCTTCAAAAATATGGTCTTAAAGCTTGACCCCCCTCCCCCGAATAAAACGTAATTTCTTATGATTTTAAAAACAGTTAATATACTCTCATCCACTTATCTATACATAACGTACCATTTTTCATTATTTCTAGTAAATATGCTGAAGTCTTTGCTGCCACAGTAAAATAGGTATCATCAACAAAACTAGGATGGACAACCTTTAAATTAGTATTTAAACCTTAAGTATCATTTATCAAACTCATAAACGAAAAACTCAAGTCATTAATGTATACTAGGAATAAAAGCGGAGCTAAAACAGAACCCTGGAGTACACCAAATACAAGTAATGCTTCACTCGACTTAGCATCAGATCTTTTTACATACTGGGTTCTACCTCTCAAAAAGGATTCAAATAGCTTCAATGCCTTTCCTCTAATTCCACAAATTTCTAGCTTCCGTATTAAAACTATATGTTCATCAGCGTCGAACGTTCTTATAATATCTAAGAAAATAAAAGCCACTTTAAAACCCTGATCTAGAGCAAACGTAGTCAACATAAAAGCTGCCTGTTCCGTAGACATCCCTTTACGTAAACCAAATTGATTAGAATAAAAAAAAGATCTGTTCTTCAAAAACTCAGATGCTCTAATGTTTGTAAGTTTCTCTAATAACTTGATAGAACAGAAAGGAGGGAAATCGGCCTATGTTCATTCACAATATTCTTATCTCCTCTCTTAAATAAAGGGTTTATCCTAGCACCTTCAACGCGCTCAGGATATAAACCATTTTTTAAACTTTCGTTAATCAGGTATAAAAATTTGGCATAAAAAGACAGAAAAATTGTCTTAAACACCTTCACTGAGGAGGGTCACTCTCAACCTGCAGTTAAATAAAAAAACAACAAGTTTTTTTCAGCTGAAAGTAAGGAGCAACATTAAAACTTAAAACGAACAGAAATTATTTCGTATATGAGGGTTCACCCCCTAGTCAGTACTTCGCTCCTTACGCTAAAGTTCGAATTTTGTTTCAATTCTTTGAGAGTGACCCCTGAATCACAAAAGCCGTTTAATAAGAATAGATAGCTCTTTTGAAAGTACTAAGAAATACTTTAGCGTAGAGAGCGAAGTATTGACTAGGGGGCAAACCCCCTCATATACGTAATAATTTCTGTTCGTTTTAAGTTTTCAGTTACTTCTTACTTTCAGTTGAAAAAAAAAACTTGTTTTTTTTTAATTTCTGGTCGTTTTTTAAATAATGCTGGGATAATCCGGCGCCCCCTTCATAGAAATGTCCCTTTCCCATGAAAACATCCTCCATGGAAGGATCCTCCAACGTAACCCCCTCCTCCAACCACCCCCCCCACCAGAAAAATCCCTCCTGAAAACGTCTGTATACTTCTGAAAACGTATCATGCCTGAGAAAAAAAAAAAAAAAAATATAAACACGCATTCCTTGATCTTTCTTCTGGCAAAAAATGCAAAATTCCACAATTTTTCAGATAGGAGCTTGAAACTTCTATAATTGGGTTTCCTGATACGCTGAATGTGATGGTTTGATTTTGATTAAGATTCCATCACTTTTAGCGGGTGTTTTCCCCTTTTTTCGAAAATAAGGTAAATTTTTCAGGCTCGTAACCTTTGATGGGTAGGACTAAACTTAATGAAACTTATATATTTGAAATCAGCATAAGAATCCAATTCTTTTGATGTATATACTGGTATCAAAATTCCGTTTTTAAGAGTTTCGGTTACTATTGAGCCGGGCCGCTCCTTACTTACAGTTTGTTACCACGAACTGTTTGAAACACATTAATCTTTATTTTTTCCTGCAAGAGAGGTGGACAAGCCCTTCTTCATTACCTTGCTCTTCACGCTACAGTTTTTAGTACTTAAAAAAAAAAACTACGAATTGTTTGATCTGTTACCACAAGCCATTTAATCCAAGTCTCTGCTAAATGCGAAAGAGGCTACTAATCCTTCTATCAAATCCCAGTTTTTGCAATCAAGTTTAATATCCAAATAACAATGCATTAAGAATGATAATCATTCCTAAAATAATGTACCCCTCCAAATAATAGCTAGGAGGAGGTGTCTTAGCTAATGAAAATTCATTAGGCTATAGGGTCATCAAATCCAAGTTTCAAGTGCAATTTCTTAGGCCCCCCCACCACCAGAAAATTTTCTGGTGGTGCTCGTATCCCCCCTCCAACTTTTGTGCTGGTAAGCATACAAATGTAGTCGCTCATAATGCCTCCATACCCCACCTTTTGTGCTGGTAAGCCCGCGAATGTAAGCTTTTATGTTACCCAGATAAAGCATCTGCAGTAAGAGAGGCGTTCTCGCCCTACAGCACCCACATTACAAGTGTAGCATAAAAAATCCCCGTGAATCAAGGAGAATACAGATTAGCTTTTAACCCCCTCCCCTCACCTCCTTTTCTAATTATTTGAAGACTCAAAGAGATATAAACATTTTGGGCATATTACCATAGTTTTAGAGGTTCAAACACACCCCCCCCCAAGACAAACACCCGCCGATCCTACTTTATAATGGCTGATATGCAATATACACCACTGCACATAGTTTTACCAAATGAATCAACTTAATTAAATGAAACATTATATCTAAAAGAGCCGTTTATTTTGAATGGACTTTTTTGCATCAAATTTCAAATCAATTTGCAACCTGAGAGTTATCACTCGATGGCATTTTGGCATTCTTTGAACAAAAAGTATTTTTTTGTGCCTGTGCCACAAAATGGCCCAAAAGGCCACCTTGTTGTGGCACAATTTTTTTTGTTACTTAAAAAGGGGCACAGAACTTTCGATTCCCGTTCGAATGATCCTTTTCCCGAGTTTGTACGATCATTGGCTCGATACGATCACCCCGTGAAAAAAAAACGAACAAGTATCGGTGATTTTCCTTCTTGGAAAAAAAAAAAATGCAAAATTCCACATTCTTGTAGATTGATGCTTGAAAACTCCGCAATATTGTTTTCTGATATGCTGGATTTGATGGTTTGATTTCCATCGAGATCGCTTACTTGTTGACAGTGTTTCGAAAATGGGTTTCGAAAATGGAGCAAATTTTTTATGGTTCAAAACATTTGGTGGGTAAATTTAGACTTAATAAATTTTACATAATCAGAATCACGATAAAAATTTCATTCTTCATATATATATATATATAAGATATTATATATATATAAATAATATGTATATATTTATATATATATATATATATATATAAATATATATATATAGTTTTATATGATACGGTATATATATGTGACCGAAATATATATATATATATATCTATATATATATATATATATATATATATATATATATATATATATATATATATATATAGATATCTATATATATATATATATATATATATATATATATATATATATATATATATATATATATATATATATATACTGGGTACTTGTGCATTATGCGGGCACCGCTATATACTTTACGTGGAATGTTAAACGGGAAATGCTACTGTCACCCGACAAAACGGCTATTTGCAAGACCTAATTTGATTGCAAAGCGTTGTTTTCTCATGGAGTTTACAATATTTAAGCGATTGTTTTTGGGATTTAGGGGGGGGATGAAGGTACCTAGGTTAGGTTACGTATTTAATACAAGCTATGCTTTACCCCCCCCCCCCCTAATGTGCAAATATGTAGCCCAAATTTGTTTCTAAACTATTATACATTCATCCTATTTTATTTTATTTCATTAGCATTAACCAAACTTGACTTCTTTCGTGGTACCCGCATAATGCATAAGTACCATATATTGTTATCAAAATTGTTTTTTTACAGATTAAATTATTATTAGCATGGGTCGCTCCTTACTTGCAGTTTAATACTATCGATACAAGGGTTTGGACTGTTTGACACTATCGATTAATGGAAATATTTAAACTACACAAAGTATTTGCGTTCTGTTTCGTTTATTAAAAATAGCTGCACATACATAGGCCAACCAGAGGTAGGGGGATTCATGCAATTGAGACCACGAACCCTTAACACGAGGGTCAAAATCATATTTTTCTAGTGACAAGACCTCCCTTTTCCAAAAAACCCTTCTTATCTCTCATCTAAAATGTTGGCCATGGATGACTGTTTTACTGTACAAACCAGTTTATTTTAACACTGACAAGACATTAGGGTAAAGGAGATAAAAAAGTTTTCAGAGTTTTCAGTTGCTCTTCGTAGACACCACTGTCCCCCGCGTATTTCATCAGTGTGTTTGTATCCAGTAACAACTGACAAGCTTTTTCAATGTACATCCCATGTGAAAAAAGAGGGAAACGAACAATAAATAAACAGAAAAAAGGGACTGATTGGTGCTTGAAATCGCGTGATAACACATGATACGAGAAGATTTCCCCTTTTGATACCACCTCTGCGACAGTCCCTCAGATAAATGATAGGACTATTATAAATTCAACCAGAAATATCTCGGAATTTAATCTTACACAAAAACAAAGCCTCCGATGCGTAATTTATTGAATTCGGCATCAAATGACAATTAGAAGACGCGCGTAATGTTCAATCACCCGCAGCAAGATCCGCATAAATTTAACCTGTCAGTTTCTTTCTTTTCTCGGCGACAGCAATCTTTCTGGATTTGTTAGAGATAGTGAAACCCCAATCCCAAATTCAAACTGAAGGTTTAACTGATAGTACTTCTAAGTTTTAATCTATTCCTGATGGGACGGTACCTTTCAACCTTATCTTAAAGACTTAAATAATAGAAAATCCAATCTATGCTATTTGTGAGAACATCCTGGCTAACCAAATTTAATAGAGCAGGATCATTTGGTTATTAGCAAAACATTTGCTTGATGACTATAATGCAGCTGGAATCAGAAGCAAACATACAAGTTTATGCAAGCACCAAGTTTACCACGAATGACGAGTAGAATACAGGAAGGCTTCATATGTGAGGGTTAGCAAAAATTGAAATACACAACGGCTAATGAGAGAAGAACAGAGAGAAGTATGAAGCGCAAGTAAAATAAAGCAATTAAAGAATTATCCTTTACTTTTTGGTGCAACTTCATAAAGTAAAAATATATCTTTTAAAGAATATTTGGTTATCTTTTGGAAATTTGATTCGTTCCGAAGCTGAAACATTAACCTACCATCGCCACTCAATGCTCGTTCCAAATATAATAACCACTGCCTCCACAAAGGAATTATGATTATAATTAAGTTTTTTTTTTTACGTTTTCCCTTGAAAATCTCCTGATTCTGAGCTCTTTCACCCGAAGACAATATCCCCAATCAAGGCCGTATCCAGAGGTGGAGGGGGGGGAGTGTTACTGGGATTGAACCCTCCCCCCCCCGAAAATTTTTGTTCGACTCGTAAAAAGTAACAAAAATGCATAAAATAATAAATCTTTGATGCGATTTGTAAAGTTTTTGTACCCCTTCCCCCGAAACAACCTCCAGAACTAAAATCCTGGATACGTCCTAGCCCCACATCCCTCAAAGGCCGTCACAGAATTTTTCTTGTATTTCCTAAATTTCAGTGACTGATGCATAAGAAAATCCTATTAATATAAAGTAACAAAAAAGAAAAAAGACAAAGCAAGCATCGGATAGGATCTGAAAAAGCGTATTGAGAACCTACAATTTAGCTAGAACAATCCACGCCTAGTCCATTGACTAGCTAGGATAGGCTACTTTAGCCATGACTGTTAGATATCACCAGAGCATAGAACGGTAATCGAATGGTGCGCTTAGTTCTTAGTGCGATATAAGATATCACTGAATAGTTTAGGGTTCCAAAAGGAATTTGTAGAGGCAACAATTCTTACACGTGGAAACCATTGAGTACCAAATCAAAAATGGTATATGTTTATCTTTCAGCTACTGGACTGGCCACCTCTTCTTAAATTGGCTGATTATTTTGAAATACTTTATAGAAAACCACACAACACGGGAAAACATGTTTATTGATAATTATCAAATAAAAGCTTGGTAATTCTTAAAAAGTTCGGTGAAAAAGATAAGTTACAGGATTATCATCTTCATCTCTTGCCTTTGAAGACTTATTCTGGACTTTTAGGTGTAAATCGTAAATTGAAAGGATATTTTTAAGCATAGTTTTTTTTTATTATTCTGAGGAACTGCGTTACGTTAATAAAACAAGACTGTACTATGCATAAAACTAAAAAGTAGAAAATTGTTAAGTTGAAAATTAAAATAAATGGAAATAAGTAAGAAACGGGCGGGAATCTCACATGGTAACTGAGACATAGAAAACATAGTTTAAACAAGAACCTCTAGAAATTGGGTTTTATTTCAAAAAAAATCAATCCCTTTCTTGATAATACTGTGCTGAAGTTTCAAATAAACCCTAACAATCATCAAAAAAAAAATGCAAATGGAAAAAATTATAAGCTAGCCTTCACAGTCGTTTTTAACATTTGGTCTTTAAATACCCCTGTTAAATCACAATTTGGTAAAACGCTGGACGAGGGAGTGTCCACTATCCTGGAAAGTTGAGCTAGGTGTATGAAACTAACAAGAATGACTTAAGAGCTTAAATTTTGCCCCTGGAGTCTTCAAAAGCATCTGCATCCACCCCGCAAAAAAGCATTGACCTTTGGTAAACTTGGATAATGTTTGTGCCATAAAGTGAAAACTTTCAGAAATACATCTTGATCCCAAATGAGGCCAACGAAAAGGGTTTTAAGTCTAATAACTTTTGTAAATCCTGATTCGGTACATTTTAAACAACTTAGCAAATTGTACCTTAAATTTGAAAAAGAATAAGGGTTAAAATCCTATAGGCTACATATAAATGGAAGTTTTCGCTGTTTTTTTTTTAATCAAAACTTTGAAAAAAAAACTTTTTTGAGTCAAAGAAAAGTGGACTCAAACAAAAATTAAGGAAAAGCAAATATTTTATCAAGTTAAAAAAGGGAACTATGTTTTATGCAATTTTCTACGCCTTAGTAATTGGAAAGAAGTGAGATAGCGGCTTTAAAGCCTCTTCTTATATTAGCGAAAAAATTTCTTTTTCCTGACAACGGCATTTCAAAATATTAAGAAGCTTCTAATTTAGAATTATGTCCAAAAACTATTGTAAAATAAAAATTTCAATAAAAAACAGATTTTTTTTTTTTTTTTTTTTTTGTCAGTCCATGATTTATGACCGCGGATTATTAATTATAGCGTAGGCTTAATCCAAAAAGCGGTCAACCAAAAATTGATTTCATGAACTTAAAATGAATTTCTGGTCACAGTGTTTAGGGTAATCTCCCATTAACGCTACGTCTGAGAAATAAATATTATAAGCTACCATTATATTCTCCATCCAACAGTATTTTCAACTAACGTTACGATTGCGAGTATTACCCAATAGCCCCCCCCCCTCTTTATGGCGCGAAATGTAGCCCTAAACTATGAACAAAACTGTGAAGAAAAGCATTATAATAATAGAATTCAATACTGTTGGCTACTTTCTAATATACAGAAAGTTTCAAATTATGCTGATTTTTATTGTTCCTTCCATTTTAATCCCAAGTTTTTTAACTGTTTAAAAAAACTATATATTTATCCGCTTATTCTAATCCTTCACAGTGAGGTTATGCAGTAGAGCTGTTAAAGAACAAAAATCCTAGTTAATATAAATTCGATTTGGCCTTTGGTTTGCAGTGATGAAAAAGCAGCGTTGCAGAGCAATTATTACAGTAGCGATAATTGTATTTGGAAAGAGTTGGGGGGTATAAAATGGTCCTACCTCTTTTGTTTTTTTAAGTATTTCCTTCTCAGAGGATGTTTTAATGCGGAATTATCGAACTTAGAATCCGAACTCAAATCAAAGTCAACCAAACTAAAGTAGACTAGATAGGCTAGCAAAAATTTCATTTCGCTTTGAATTTCTTAAAAATTTTGTGAGTAAGTGAAAATGCACTAACTGCAAATGTAAACTATATAGTACGTAGCTAATAATAATAATAATAATAATTTATTATAAGCCCAAAAAAACAGGCCCATACAGAACAGTATTCTTATTTACACTCCACAAGAAAAATAAAATAAATATCAAAAGTTTCACTCATTCATGTCAACGCTTCATTTAAATATTAGCATACATAACTGCCTGATTGTCCTTTTTACAGTCGTTTTCAGGATCCCCGGGAACTCCAAGTTACCACCCTCAAAATACTTTTCCCTTAATAGAGAAAGTTGCTGGCACTCGGTGAGAATATGGGCCACATCCTCAATACCTAGGTTACATCTGGGGCAAGAGTAATCTGCATTTGCATCTGGGGCCACCCTATTTCCCTAATATGCCAACTAAAAAACAAAAAAAAAATAAATACCTCGTGATATTATAAATTCCTCAAGCAATACCAAAACATCCTTATGAAACGTATATTCCTTGATATAACTACTTCTTTGTTATGGTAGTTCTTATGTTGCCTGTTCAGACTGACAAATACAAACACTTAAAATGCTCGAGTACAATTCTATCCACACCAGTAAGAGAGAATCATCAAGAGTCTCAACTAAACTGAGCTCTTCTCCAGCACGATGAGGAAGGTATCCTAACGGGGCGAGACACCTTAGCTTCAAAGGAACCTTGATTAATTGCGGGCTAATCTTACGGATAAAGTTCTCCATCGTTAAAATCTGTCGTAAAGAATATGCTTAAAAAGGGTTAGACACCACTTCAGAAGAGTTGGGGCTCATGTTCTAGACCTCGTAGATGTTACAGATACTTACTTTGTCGGGGTGGCGGACGAAAATTAAATATATGTTTCAATAGTAAACTGCGGCTGATCTTAGGATAAAGTTCTCTGTAATACAAATTCGTGTAACTTAAAGCCAAAAAAACAGAAGATACTAAAAGAAAATAAAGCCAAAATTTGTTTATGCTTTGCTTATGTTATTCTCTGCTTTCTTTTCGGAACTAAGAGTCCATATTTCGAACATCAAAGTACCAAGGGCGTTTTATAAAAATGCTTTTGGCCTTATCCGGACTCATTTTATGTCTGTTTAGGCCTAAAAACCAAGATTTTATCTATATGATTTTTCTTTCGGTTACCTCAAAATTACGAATTTTCAGGGCACAGTCCCACATTTTTATCTGTGTTTCCACGTGGGATCATGAAAATATTTAAGCAAAACTAATTAGCTAAAATTTTCCAATGCTTTTCTTAGTATTCGTCTACAGGTATTCCAATCAAAAGAAGCGCTAAACTTGCATAAAAAAACACTTCAAAAAGTCTTAAATATCTGAAAATAAGAAGTGACATTAAACTTAAAACGAGCATACATTATTCCGTATAAATAAAAAAGATCATGGCAGCGTTAATTCTGTATTAAATTTTAATTAAAAACGAACAAGAGACTGATTTTAAAAAAAAAACAAAGTTTTCTCGAGGGAAGTAAAAGAGCGAAGCTGAAGCTTTAAAACGGACAAAAATTACTACTTCACAGCCTATTTAATATATATTAATACAACTAGTATAAATAAACCAACTAATTATGTTTCCCTATGCTTTTAGCATTATACAAAACTAGCGCTTTACTGAAAGCACAAAATAATATAGGACTTTTGGTACAGTAAAAGCAAACCACTAAGGACACTTTTTATAGAATCAAAAAATATTATCAACCCCTTTTAGGACCAATCCTTTTTAAGATAAAGCAACAGTCCATTTAGGATTTTTCTTTATTTTTTTACGTTTAGTTTTGGTGTCACTTCTGCACAATGGCTCAGTCCAATGACTGGCTCTCGTTTTGGTTCTTAAAAGGACATTTCATGATTAGTTTGTACGCAATAAGGCCATCTAGGACTATAGACTAGCTTAAAATTTGTATCATAGCTTGAAATTTACTCTTGTATAGAGAGAAATGATTGGATTTCCAGAGTTCATATTATGTCTTATTTGATCTTCATTTCAAATGATACTAAAGCATATTTCTTACAATTAAAGACTGTATATTACCCATTATTGGTATTATTGCTGGTGAGAGCAAAATGCTGCTTGATAAATCAATCCAATATTTCTGTATGCTGTTTCAATTACTTCGCAGTTATTAAAAAAATACTTAGTTTTACGCTTATGTTTTTAAGATAATTTTAATTCTATACTGAAAGTTATTAATGTCGAAACTGGTGTAAGACTATGAAAAGCTTTATAGATTCGTTTAGTGTTGTCAGGCTATATACTCACTTTTGACTCATAATCAATAATCCTGTTTTTTATACTTGACTTATGTGTTTTTCAGTAAAGCACTAGTTTTGTATAATCCTGAAAGCATGGGGAAAAATAATATAGTTTAGTTCATTTATGCTAGTTATATTAAATATATGTATTAAAATAGGCTGTGAAGTAATAATTTGTCCGTTTTAAGTTTCAACTTCGCTCTTTACTTCCCTCGAAAAAACTTTGTTTTTTTTAAATTAATTTGCAGGCAGAATCGAGCCATTTGGAGTTCCTTATTCAACTTCAAAGGAATAAAAAAAAAGGTTAATGCTAATGAAATAAAATAAAATAGGATGAACTACATAATAGTTTAGAAAACAAATTTGGACTATATATTTTGCACATTATGGTGGGGGTGTGGGGGCAAAGCATAGCATATATTAAATACGTAACCTAACATAATCTAGGTACCTTTTCCGCCCCCCCCCCCCCAAAAAAAAAATCCAAAAAAACAAGACTTTAAATATCATATACGCAATTAAAACCAGGGCTATACATTGTATTTCTCTACAGCCGTGTGTTGAAACATCGCGTAAAAACGGGTTGTTCATCGCGTCTCCAGTTTGAGATATATAAATGAGTAGGTATACTAAAAGAGTACCAAAAAAAGTTCCTGATTCTCGGTTGCTGCATATAATGGTTATTTAAAATACACAGTCCTAACAATCTTTTAAAGAACTGAAATTAAATTGATTTCAGTTTTCCTCTGAACTCTGAATTCTCATTGTTTATAGCTCTTAGTATCTTTTGTGATTAAGATGCGTATAATATATATTCAAACCGCGCGGCCACATCAGCCGTCATTAGAAATAAAAGACAGTAAAGCGTAAAAAAAAACACTAAAAAAAATAATGATAATAATTTAACTCGAATTTATACAAATGCTTAACTATTTCAAAATCTTGCAGTTACCTTGTCCGGCCAATCCTTCATTCTCCAAAAAGCCCTCTGTGCGATGCATCTCCACACGAACATACAACTGATAGTTGCACTTCAAAATTACAATCGTCAACTCCTTTCCTGTTACTTATTCCCACAAATATCCTCACTCAAATTATCAACCTTATTACAACTGGAGAAAAAGTCATCGAGCTCCTCATACATCGGACAAAAAATATGGACCATTCCCTACTAATCTAAACCTCTCCAAATACTTCCTTCTTTCTCCTTATCGTACATCCTTACAGTAAAGCCCGCCATACGGCAATATGACAATATTCCCTTTCCCATGCCTGCTTGATCTCGACGTAAACGCTGAGAGACGCCGAAATGGTCTGACTTGTGTCCCACTGCTTATCTCCCGATCTTGCAGTTTTGTAATCTTTCGACTTCTCAAAGTTGTCCGATTGCTCGGAATATATTGCGAGGAAACATGATTAAAGATTTTGAACAATCCTTTTCGAAACGCTAAACATTTCGATTAATGTAATTGTATCAGGTTGTTGTTTCTCTTCAGTCGAAAATAATAGTGAATACTTGCCAGCATTAATTCAGTTCTGAGCTAGTACGTGCTGGAGGATGCTGCAGCATATCAGGACGTTTGAATGTGGGCCCCTCTGAATTTATTTCAGAATTTTGTATTAATTAACTAAAGAGACAAAATACATCCCTGTTTGACTCCTAGCTTGCTTACATAGATGTTTGAATAAGGGCCCTCTCTGGATTTATTATAGGAAATTTTATTTGATTAACCTAAAGAGACAAAACACACCCCTGTTTGACTCCTAGTTTACTTACATAAACGTTTGAATGCAGGTCTCTCTGGATTTATTTTAGGAAATTTTATTTAATTTAACTTAAAGGACAAAATACAGCCCTGTTTGACTCTTAGCTTACTTTGTTCCATCCTTCATATATATATCTGCTAGCCCTCGCCACCATGCACAAAAGCAAACGCTCTGTATCTAATAAACTTCTTACCTGTGCTCCATCAGCCCCCTTCTAGTGACTAGAAACGCTAGTAAGAGTTACTCTCCTCTTTTCCTAAAATATTTTCCTGATTAAGCGTTGTTAAATAAATACCTGATCTATTGTAGTACAATTTTCCTTAAAAAACCCAAAACCATGTTTCTTCGTATCTATAATATTTGCGAGCGAAGGCTTGCGCATAATTACTGCTGAGGTAACTTTTACCCTTTTAATAATTTCATTCATATGCTATAAGGTTACACTAGATATTGCAAAAACCAGGCAGAAATACTTGTTTCATCACTTTCATAGCTGACATTGTTTTAATTCCATCATTTTAGATACCCTCTTCATCTGTTTTTCTTCCGAATCATCTTCAAAGAGCTACCGATTATTTTCAAAGGCAAACATGTCATTGTCATCCATAATTGAGTCGCTGCCTCCTCCTAATCACGTTGAATCCATTCCTGCAAAGGTCTGCGCAATCAAAAAATGCGGATCAGAAGTCAAGTAGATTGCAACTTTGATAAAAACAAAGATGATTGCATTTTCTGAACATGAACATGCATATCGAAACACATTCTTCTTGTTGCATTTGTTATATTTGACTCGACAATGACTGCCTCCCATGATCCAGCTGAGAGTTTTGCCATCTTTGAATGGTCTTATGACCAAATTTGAGACATTTAAGCAAATTAGAACAATTAAAATGCACGAAATTCTGTCAGCCAGTGTTCCCAACCAGCATCTAATTCGTGTATTCTTTTATTGTATTTATTTTATTAATAGAGATGAGAACACCAACAACCTTGGCTATCCCAATTATTAGTGTTTGTGTGAAAAGCAGGGTATTAGTAAATATTTACTTGATGAGTTTCGATCTTTGACTTCTCAATTGCAATATTAGCATCAATTTGTAATAATGATTTATGCAATATTTGCTTATGTGGAACACTGATAATCGATTATAATTATTTTACTGATCACATTTTTTAAGCCCGTCATGCGTTGCTAAGAATTCCAAAGAAAAGAATTCAAGCATACCCACCCCCCTCCCGGAAGATTTTCCCTACATGAAAATAACGATTTTACTTTTTAATTCAAAAGTGTTTGAAAAGTTAAGATTATTAACCTACCGTTGGTTGTTGTTGTGTTAGAGCAAGGCCGCACCCAGGATTTTTTTCACTAAAAAAATTGGTGGGGGGGGGATTACACAACAAACTCTCAAAAAACGACACAAAATTTGTTTATGTCAATTTTTGTTAAGTTTTTACGAGTTAGACAAACATTTCGGGGGGGGGGGGTCAAAAATACCCTAGACCCCCTGGATACGGCCTTGGTTGATGGATAATTAATATCCAGAAAAACGTGGATTTTGTGACGTTTGAACATAAGGAACTGTCAAGTATTTGTGTTCAGCGGTCTCCAATTTGAGGTCTGCGCAAAAAGTAGGGGCCCTTGGGGGAGGGTTTCCACGGAGAGGCCCTTTGGGGTGGAGGATGGGGATGCTGACGCCCCGCAAAGCTTCATGTCCTTTTGGTCCTTTTGAAAACTAAAAATACACTAAAAAAAAATGTCAAACTGAAGTAAAGAGCGACTCAAAAACTTAAAACGGACAAAGAGCTCCCTGCTTTTCAAGGTATATTTTAACAACTTCTTATTAACTAACAAAATTTTCATTTATTGATAAAAATTCTCATATATTGAACTCTGACTTTTCTTACTTTATAGGGAAAAAATATAGCAAAAATGAAAATTTCGGATTCAATTTGCTTGTACTTTTTGCCAAACTGCTCCCTCTACTTTAAAAAAAAATACAAAGTGATTTATAAATGTAATAATCACCCCTGAGAAAAAAAAAACAAATAAAGACGCATCCGTGATCTTTCTTCTGGTAAAAAAAATACAAAAATTCTACATTTTTACAGATAGGATCTTGAAACTTCTATAGTACGGTTCTCTAAGACGCTGAATCTGATGTGTGATTTTCATCTAAAGTTCTATTACTTTTAGGGGGTGTTCCCCCCTTTTTTTCGAAAATAAGGCAAATTTTCTCAGGCGCGTACCTTTTGATTGATAAGATTTATACATTTAAATTTATATATTTGAGATCATCAAAGGAATCTGATTCTTTTGATGTATCTATTGGCATAAAAATCCCATTTTTGAGTTTCGGTTACTATTGAGCCGGGTCGCTCCTTACTTACAGTTCCGTTACCACGAACTGTTTGAAAAGATCCTTCGTTGAATGAAACAAAGTGATGAGAAATTTGATTAGCAAAATAATTAGAATTGATTATGTCTATTTTTCAATACGCAAATCCATGAAACAGTTTGTGGGGTAACGAACTATAAGTAAGGAGCAACTCGGCCTAATAATGATTGTAACTCTAAAAAATAATGTCGATAACAATGGATACGTCAAAAGAACTGAACTTTTATGCTGATTTCAAATATATAAATTTCATTAAGTTTAATGTTTAAACATCAAAAGCTATGAGACTGTGAAAATTGTGCGATTTTTAAAAGGAAAGCGGGTGGGAACACCATCAAAACGTCAAGGAATCTTAATGAAAGTTGTACCGTCAGATTCAGGGTATCGGAAAGCCCTGCTATAGAGGTTTCAAGCCCCCATCTGCAGAAATGTAGAATTTTATATTTTTTGTTTTTTGCTTGAAGATAGATCACGGTGCGTGCTTAATAAATATAAACAAAACAGATTTTTTAAACTGAAAGTAAGGAGCAACATTAAAACTTAAAACGAACAGAAATTATTACTTGTATGAGAGGGTTCGCCCCCTAGTAAAATACCTCCCTATTTACGCTTCCACCTCATATACGTACTAATTTATGTTAGTTTTGAGTTTTAATGTTGCTCCTCTCTTTCAGTTGAAAAAACTGTTTTTTTTTTTTTTTTTTTTTTAATTTAACTTTCTGATCGTTTTTAATAATGCTAGAAAATCCGGCACCCCCTTCTTAGAAATATCCCTTCCCTCATAAAAAACATCCTTCACGGAAAGATCCTCCCAAGTAATCCCCCCCCCCCCACTAGATATAATCCTCCTGAAAACGTCTGTATACTTCCCAATAACCAATATTATATGTGAACAATGGTCAAAGTTCATAACTTGCAGCCCTTCTCCCGGGACTGTGGGGGATTAAGTCACCCTCAAAGACATATTTATTTGATTTTCCTGTTTTTAATTTTTTTTTTTCTTTCATGTCATTAAATCGCCTTGTTTTAAACCTCACTTTTTATCAGTCCTGGTTGAACTTCTCTGAAGTAAGGATGCTGGGACCGCTTTGAAAAAATTTTATTATTTGGTTTTGATTGGTCGCATGTTGTTGTGAGTCTTTTTTCTTTTTATATATTTATTACCTTGCTGAGGACGGCCCTTGGACATAGGGCCGAAATATTCATTCAAATTATCTCCGCTGTCTTGCAAAAAGATTTCCCTGTTGTTCTTCGTGCTTTTGTTGTCTGGAAAAAATGAGCGTGGGGGGGCCTAGTTGCCCTCCAATTTTTTTGGTCACTTTAAAAGGGCACTAAAACTTTTAATTTTCATTTGACTTTGTCATCTTGTGGTATTCTAGGACAACTGGATCGAAACGATCACCACCCTGGAAAATAAAATAAATAAAACACGCATCCGTGAGCTTTCTTCTGGCAAAAAAAAAAAAAAAAAAAATACAAAAATTTCACATTTTTGCAGATAGGAGCTTGAAACCTGTCCATTAGGGTTTTCTGATCCGCTAAATTTGTTGGCGTGATTTTCATTAAGATTCTATGATGTTTAGGGGCGTTTCCCCCTTTTTTTCGAAAAAAAGGCAACTTTTTTTCAGGCTCATAACTTTTGATGGGTAAGATTAAACTTGACCAAATTTATATATTTGAAATCAGCACACAAATTCAATTCTTTTGATGTATCTATTGGTATCAAAATTCCGTTTTTTAGGGTTTCGATTACTATTGAGCTGGGTCGCTCCTTACTTACAGTTCGTTACCACGAACTGTTTGATTTTTTAGTGTGAAAGTAATGAACGTGTGAAAGTGTGAAAGAAAAGTAACGAATGCTCATTTGAACAAAAATTTAAGCTGTAGTGCCCTTTTTTAACTGACAAAAACACAGGGGAGGGGGGGGAGCAATTAGCCCCATCCCAAGCCCCTTTTCCCCCAAAGTCATCCGGTCAAAATTTAAGATAACAATTTTGTTCAGCATAGTTGAAATTTCCAATAACTATGCCTCTGGGGGATGAAATAACCCGTCACAACCTCTCAGGAAAAGGCTGTAAGTTATGAAACTTGCCCGTTGTTTACATATAGTATTTGCTATTGGCATGTGTACAAAATTTTTTGAAGAAGAAGAATTTGCAGCGGGATAAATTATCCATGGGAAAATTTCCCAGGGGAGAAAATTTCCATGGGGAGATTTCCGGGAAAAAATTCCACGGAGGGAATTTTGTGGGGCGTCAGTCCCCCCCCCAAGAGCCTCTCTGTGGAAATCTCCCTCCCCCAAGGGTCTCAACTTTTTGCGCAGACTCAAATTGGAGACCCCTGAACACAAGTACTTGACAGTTCCTTATGTTCAAACTCATCTTAGTTTCTGCTCATTTTGAGTTTGGTTCGTTCATGTATTTTAATTTCTGTTGGTTTTGTGTTCATCTATTTATTGACGGGGATATGTGGTATTTTGCGCTTGGAAAATTATCTGACTTTATTTCTGCATATTTTTGGTTTAATATGGTCTTTACTTTCTTTGGAAACCTGTAATGTAGATAAAGTTTATCAAATTGAGCCAAAATGGAGAAGTTCCAATTACTTATTTAAACCACCGGCTTGTAAAAAAAAAAGTTAAAAATAGGCATTTCCATCCTAATTAATCATTACTTAATTCTTTTCTCCAAGATTTGACAATCTTGACATATATTCGTAGTCTTTTTCACAGAAGAATGAAAGTAAGCAAATTCAAAAACACCTTGAATACCTGGTCGTCAGCTTTGCTGCCTTTTTGGGTCACATAATGTTCCATGCTAACGTTACCACTTTAGTTTTATATTATCTACATACTCATCATTATTAAATATTCTAGGGTGTTTTGTGGCAACCGATTTTCGTTAGATAACGTTTTTTTGTTTCGCTCTTTTAGTTCGACATGCAGCGTATACAGCTAGCTGCTTTTTATAGTAGGTTTGAATCTTGTACTTTAAAGCCTGTTTTATTAAGAAATACTCATTCCAGTTCATTCCTCACTTTCTAAGAAAGATGTTAACTTTAGTTAACTAAAAAGGAAAAGAATTTTTTTTCTTGTATAATAAAAGGACGGGAACATTCGTTAGTAAAACACAAAAAGCTTGAATATTCTTCCTCTGGAAAATAAATTTGACATAATTCATAAATTAAACTTTAATAGGTTACCCCTGAGGGGGCTGTCATGATAGAAAATAAGGAATGAAACTAAAAAAGGTTTTCTTAATAAAAAAAAAGCCTTTAGGTGACTATGATTGAACTAAAGTGAACCTTAAGCATTCTACCCTCCGTGGTCACTGCTCTGGTTGTTTCACCCTCGAACTCTTCCCTCAATCAATGCTTCACAACTCCCTCTCACTGGATTGCACAAGTTTTGTGCCTGACCCACAAAATAGGTTTGAACTAAAACCTCCTTGGGGATTTATAGTCTCAACATAGTTAGAAAGCACAGTTAGAAAGTTGAAGGGATGGTTACCTTTCTCCTATTTGCGGTAATGTCTGTTCATTTTATGTTTACATTGATGCTCTCTTTAATTTCTACTCGTACTAGAGTAGTAAGGGGGTAAAGGGTGAAAATATACGTGCACTTTCACAAGCCTGAGGCATGGATATGTGTGTATATTTTCAAGTAATTGGGTTACCAGGGTCATTTGCCTATTACAATGAACTCTACATGGCTTGGCAGACGATACATGTTTATTTTTTATTTTTTTTTTAAACTGGTATTTTTCAATGAAGCCCATAGCACTTTGCAGAAACCCGTGAATGTAGGACTGAAAGTCCGTTCGTAGTATATCTGAATCCAATTACTAATCATTTTAAGTTGAAAATTGTGACGTAAAAATAACTCTATTTGCGAATTTTTTTTTGCGAAAAGGTATTTGCGTAAAGGTATTGCGTTGGTTAAGAATGCCTCACGGGTAATTAAAGAATGGGATGCTTCCATCAACAATACAAAGAATATGCTCAGATACTTAATAGATTTGACGCCTACAAGAGACATTGGTAAAAGGTATTCAATAGCTTAATTAAAAAGTAACGATAGAATGACATTGTGACTTGACCTCGCTTTACCTCTCTGATGTGGTCTGTATAATACACAAGTAACGTTTGAAAAGTATTGTCAATTTAAAAAGAAATGGCTGAAAAGTGTTTGAGGGGGATGGGTTGCATGGAGGGTTGAGTTGCACGAGGGTTCAGTTAAAGGGGGTACAGCTACACGGGGGTTTACTTAAATTGGGTTGAGTTGCACGAGGGTTCAGTTAAATTGGGTTGAGTTGCACGAGGGTCAGTAGCACGAGGGTTCAGTAGCATGGGGTTCAGTTGTACAGGGTTTCGATTATAAAGGGGTTCAGTTACATGGGGGGTTCAGTTGCATGGGGGTTGAGTTAAATGGGGCTTGAGTTCCACGAGAGTAGTGCTTTGTCGTGGTTTAGCTTGTCACAGTTACATTCTCTTGATCTTTCAAAGTTCACTTTGATTTTATTTCATTGATTCTTTTGTTTGCATGTCCGGGCCGGTGTTTGCAAGTCCAAGTTGGGTTTTTCAGACCTACGTTTTTTTTTGATTTTCGTGGGTGTTTTGATGTTTTGCCGAAAAAAAAAACATAGTTGTACCCTAAACGCCTCGCTCTTTAAGCTAAATTTTTTATTGTTTAAAAAATTAGAGTTGTGAGAAAGTCAAACGTCAACGTTAAAGAGCGACTCGTTGAGGAGGGGACATCCCCTTTCATAAATGGAATAATTTCTATTCGTTTTAAGTTTTGACATCGTTCCTTACTTTCAGTTAAAAAAAAAAAAACTTGTTTTTTTACTTAGGTAATAATGGAACATTTAGTATTTTTTCTAATGTAAGTGTTTTCTTAAGAAAATGGCCCATCTGTAACAAATATAGCCTTAGCTAGTTAAAACTGCACATAAACTCTTGATTTTTTTATCGTGTTACTTAGATAATAAGGGAACATTTGGTTTTCTTTTTCCTAATTTAGTGTGTTTTTCTTAAGAAAATGCCCCATCTTTAACAAATTTTGTGCCTTAACTAGTTAAAACTGTGCATAAATTCTTCAATTTTAGTTATGTTACTTAGCTAATAAAGGAACATTTGGTTTTCTTTCCTTATTTATGTGTTTTCTTTTGTTTGCATGTCCGGGCTGATGTTTGCAAGTCCAAGTTGGGTTTTCAGACCTACGTTTTTTAGATTTTTGTGGGTGTTTGGATGTTTTGCCGAAAAAAAAAAACATAGTTGTACCCTCAACGCCCTCGCTCTTTACGCTAAATTTTTTTATTGTTTAAAAAATTAGAGTTGTGTGAAAGTCAAACTTTAACGTAAAGAACGAGTCGTTGAGGAGGGGACAGCCCCTTTCATAAACGGAATAATTTCTATTCGTTTTAAGTTTTGACATCATTCCTTACTTTCAGTTAAAAAAAACTTGTTTTTTACTTAGGTAATAATGGAACATTTAGTATTTTTTCTAATGTAAGTGTTTTCTTAAGAAAATGGCACATCTGTAACAAATATAGCCTTAGCTAGTTAAAACTGCACATAAACTCTTGATTTTTTGTCGTGTTACTTAGATAATAAAGGAACATTTGGTTTTCTTTCCTAATTTAGTGTGTTTTCTTAAGAAAATGCCCCATCTTTAACAAATTTTGCCTTAACTAGTTAAAACTGTGCATAAATTCTTCAATTTTAGTTATGTTACTTAGCTAATAAAGGAACATTTGGTTTTTTTCTTTCCTTATTTATGTGTTTTCTTTTGTTTGCATGTCCGGGCTGGTGTTTGCAAGTCCAAGTTGGGTTTTCAGACATATGTTTTTTTAGATTTTCGTGGGTATTTGGATGTTTTGCCGAAAAAAAAACATAGTTGTACCCTCAACGCCTCGCTCTTTACGCTAAATTTTTTTTATTGTTTAAAAAATTAGAGTTGTGAGAAAGTCAAACTTTTACGTAAAGAACGAGTCGTTGAGGAGGGGACAGCCCCTTTCATAAACGGAATAATTTCTATTCGTTTTAAGTTTTTGACATCGTTCCTTACTTTCAGTTAAAAAAAAAAAAACTTGTTTTTTTACTTAGGTAATAATGGAACATTTAGTATTTTTTCTAATGTAAGTGTTTTTTTTAAGAAAATGGCCCATCTGTAACAAATATAGCCTTAGCTAGTTAAAACTGCACATAAACTCTTGATTTTTTGTCGTGTTACTTAGATAATAAAGGTACATTTGGTTTTCTTTCCTAATTTAGTGTGTTTTCTTAAGAAAATGCCCCATCTTTAACAAATTTTGCCTTAACTAAGTTAAAACTGTGCATAAATTCTTCAATTTTAGTTATGTTACTTAGCTAATAAAGGAACATTTGGTTTTTCTTTCCTTATTTATGTGTTTTCTTTTGTTTGCATGTCCGGGCTGGTGTTTGCAAGTCCAAGTTGGTTTTCAGACCTACGTTTTTTAGATTTTCGTGGGTGTTTTGGATGTTTTGCCGAAAAAAAAAAATATGTTAATACGTTTAAGCAATAAATATCTTTAAGCTTAACCCGTCTTTATTCTTTAGAATAGTTTTATTCATTTCACTAAACTATGAAAAAATTGTAAGTAAGTAACAATAGCTTTCTTGAATTCGCTTCCTGGAAACAATACAGATATTTAATTCAAGAAATCATAATTTATTTTTTCTGTTCAATTGTTTTTCAGTGTAAGCCAATATAATTACCACATTCTTTTATTCTAACTTATTATTTTCAGTGTAAGCCAATATAATTACCACATTCTTTTATTCTAACTTAACTTGTAGGAATAGAGTTTTCGGTTACTATTGAGCCTTACATGCCTGAAATCATGAATTAGAATATTTAATTAGCTGTTTGGGTTTTTCAGACATAGTTTTTTTAGATGTTCATGGGTGTTAGGTTCCTGGAGGGTTTTATGACTCCTCCTCCCTCCAATGAATTCAGATGGTTTTAGGACTCATCCCCCTAGCCATAACTCCATTCAACCTTGAGCGAAGATAGAAAAGTTTGATGAAGTATTTTTCTACTTACAACTACATTAATAACTTCCAAGATGATAGGACTGTATGACACAGAACTTATCAGTTACCGAGAGTTCAATGACTCCTCCCCGCAATGACTTCCAGGGGTTTTATGACTCCTCCCCACAATGAATTCAGATGGTTTTAGGACTCATCCCCCTAGCCATAACTCCATTCAACCTTGAGCGAAGATATAAAAGTTTGATGAAGTATTTTTCTACTTAACAACTACATTAATAACTTCCAAGATGATAGGACTGTATGACACAGAATTTATCAGTTTGAAAAAATCATCTTGTGGTGTTATATTTGAATGTGCATTTTATTATTGTCTATGGAACTCGAAGAAATTGACTGTTATCATTGGATAGTGAACTATAACATGTTTGAGTATGATAAAAGCTTGTGGAGTACTACATTACGTCATATAAACAGACTGGGATTCTACGATAGAGTAATACCACCACTTAATAATGCTGGTCGGGAACTGAGAAATGTTCAGGAGGAAGTCAGTGAAATTTGCAGCTTTTTCGGGGTTGAAGCGCTCTACGTAAAGGGCAATGTACCTACAGATAAAGTTTTAATTCAAAAAAGTGTGACCCTAGGATTCCACTTTTCAATCTAGAAGAGTTTAAGTGTCCTAAATTTGAAAGGGGTTATCACCGTCCTGAAGACGAGGTTAGGTTCTTCGCACAGTGGATACCTAAGAACATACCTGATCGTGATAAATCCATAAGACATGTTAAAAACTATTCTATATCATGGGACCATCGTTTGTGGATGTTTAAGGAGTGAACTCTAAGTACTATTTTTATGTAAACATTTCTTGTTTTTTTTTTTCAAAAAAAAATCTGTTAATACGTTTAAGCAATAAATATCTTTAAGCTTAACCCGTCTTTATTCTTTAGAATAGTTCTATTGTAAGCATGTAACAAACTCTTTCCTGAAGTCACCTCTTGGATACACAATGCAGAAACTTCATTTAGAAACTATGAAAAATTTGTAAGTAAGTAAGTAAGTAACAAATTCTTTCTTGAAGTCACCTCTTGGATACACAATACAGAAATTTTCATTAAAGAAATTATGAAAAAAATTCATTAAAGAAATGAAATTTCCGTATTGTGTATCCAAGAGTTGACTTCAAGAAAGAAATTGTTTACTTACTGAGAATTTTTTAATAATATCTTGAATTAAATTTCTACATCATGTAGCTAAGTGAAAAATTTTTTGTGATAAAGAGAAAAAAAAAAGTTACTTACTTGCGATTTTTTCATAATTTCTTGAATGAAGTATCGGTACTGTATATCCAAGAGGTGAAATCAATAAAGAGTTTGTTACTTAATTACAAATATTTTCATAATTTCTTGAATGAAATTTCCGTATTGTGTATCCAAGAGATGACCTCAAGAAAGAAATTGTTACTTACTGAGAATTTTTTTCATAATTTCTTGAATTAAATTTCTACATCGTGTATCTAAGTCATTTCTTGAATGAAATTTCCGTATTGTGTATCCAAGAGTTGACTTCAAGAAAGAAATTGTTACTTACTGAGAATTTTTAATAATTTCTTGAATTAAATTTCTGCATCATGTAGCTAAGTGAAAAATTGTTTGTGATAAAGAGAAAAAAAAAGTTACTTACTTGCGATTTTTTTTTTCATAATTTCTTGAATGAAGTATCGGTACTGTATAGCCAAGAGGTGAAATCAATAAAGAGTTTGTTACTTACTTACATATATTTTCATAATTTCTTGAATGAAATTTCCGTATTGTGTATCCAAGAGATGACTTCAAGAAAGAAATTGTTACTTACTGAGAATTTTTTCATAATTTCTTGAATTAAATTTCTACATCGTGTATCTAAGTCATGTAAACAATAAAGAGTTTGTTACTTACTTAGAATTTTTGTCATAATTTCTTGAACGAAATGTCTTTTGTTTATCCAGCAGGTGAATTCAAGAAAGAATTTGCTACTTACTTACAATTTTTTCATAATTTCTTCAATGAAAATTTCTGTATTGTGTATCCAAGAGGTGACTTCAAGAAAGAATTTGTTACTTACTTATTTACTTACAATTTTTTCATAGTTTCTTAAATGAAGTTTCTGCATTGTGTATCCAAGAGGTGACTTCAGGAAAGAGTTTGTTACTTGCTTACAATAGAACTATTCTAAAGAATAAAGACGGGTTAAGCTTAAAGATATTTATTGCTTAAACGTATTAACAGATTTTTTTTGAAAAAAAAACAAGAAATGTTTACATAAAAATAGTACTTAGAGTTCACTCTTAAACATCCACAAACGATGGTCCCATGATATAGAATAGTTTTTTAACATGTCTTATGGATTTATCACGATCAGGTATGTTCTTAGGTATCCACTGTGCGAAGAACCTAACCTCGTCTTCAGGACGGTGATAACCCCTTTCAAATTTAGGACACTTAAACTCTTCTAGATTGAAAAGTGGAATCCTAGGGTCACACTTTTGAATTAAAACTTTATCTGTAGGTACATTGCCCTTTACGTAGAGCGCTTCAACCCCGAAAAAGCTGCAAATTTCACTGACTTCCTCCTAAACATTTCGCAGTTCCCGACCAGCATTATTAAGTGGTGGTATTACTCTATCGTAGAATCCCAGTCTGTTTATATGACGTAATGTAGTACTCCACAAGCTTTTATCATACTCAAACATGTTATAGTTCACTATCCAATGATAACAGTCAATTTCTTCGAGTTCCATAGACAATAATAAAAATGCAAATTCAAATATAACACCACAAGATGATTTTTTCAAACTGATAAATTCTGTGTCATACAGTCCTATCATCTTGGAAGTTATTAATGTAGTTGTTAAGTAGAAAAATACTTCATCAAACTTTTATATCTTCGATCAAGGTTGAATGGAGTTATGGCTAGGGGGATGAGTCCTAAAACCATCTGAATTCGTTGTGTGGGAGGAGTCATAAAAACCCCTGGAAGTCATTGCGGGGAGGAGTCATTGAACTCTCGGTAACTGATAAGTTCTGTGTCATACAGTCCTATCATCTTGGAAGTTATTAATGTAGTTGTTAAGTAGAAAAATACTTCATCAAACTTTTAGATCTTCGCTCAAGGTTGAATGGAGTTATGGCTAGGGGGATGAGTCCTAAAACCATCTGAATTCATTGGAGGGAGGAGTCATAAAACCCTCCAGGAACCTAACACCCATGAACATCTAAAAACTAAGTCTGAAAACCCAAACAGCTAATTAAATATTCTAATTCATGATTTCAGGCATGTAAGGCTCAATAGTAACCGAAACTCTATTCCTACAAGTTAAGTTAGAATAAAGAATGTGGTAATTATATTGGCTTACACTGAAAATAATAAGTTAGAATAAAAGAATGTGGTAATTATATTGGCTTACACTGAAAACAATTGAACAGAAAAAATAAATTATGATTTCTTGAATTAAATATCTGTATTGTTTTCCAGGAAGCGAATTCAAGAAAGCTATTGTTACTTACTTACAATTTTTTCATAATTTAATGAAATGAATAAAACTATTCTAAAGAATAAAGACGGGTTAAGCTTAAAGATATTTATTGCTTAAACGTATTAACATATTTTTTTTTTTTTCGGCAAAACATCCAAACACCCACGAAAATCTAAAAAAAACGTAGGTCTGAAAACCCAACTTGGACTTGCAAACACCAGCCCGGACATGCAAACAAAAGAAAACACATAAATAAGGAAAGAAAAACAAATGTTCCTTTATTAGCTAAGTAACATAACTAAAATTGAAGAATTTATGCACAGTTTTAACTATTTAAGCAAAAATTGTTAAAGATGGGCATTTTCTTAAGAAAACACACTAAATTAGGAAAGAAAACCAAACGTACCTTTATTATCTAAGTAACACGACAAAAAATCAAGAGTTTATGTGCAGTTTTAACTAGCTAAGGCTATATTTGTTACAGATGGGCCATTTTCTTAACAAAACACTTACATTAGAAAAAATACTAAATGTTCCAGTATTACCTAAGTAAAAAACAAGTTTTTTTAACTGAAAGTAAGGAACGATGTCAAAACTTAAAAACGAATAGAAATTATTCCGTTTATGAAAGGGGCTGTCCCCTCCTCAACGACTCGTTCTTTACGTTAAAGTTTGACTTTCTCACAACTCTAATTTTTAAAACAATAAAAAAATTTAGCGTAAAGAGCGAGGCGTTGAGGGTACAACTATGTTTTTTTTTTTTTCGGCAAAACATCCAAACACCCACGAAAATCTAAAAAACATAGGTCTGAAAAACCCAACTTGGACTTGCAAACACCAGCCCGGACATGCAAACAAAAGAAAACACATAAATAAGGAAAGAAAACCAAATGTTCCTTTATTAGCTAAGTAACATAACTAAAATTGAAGAATTTATGCACAGTTTTAACTAGTTAAGGCAAAATTTGTTAAAGATGGGGCATTTTCTTAAGAAAAACACACTAAATTAGGAAAGAAAACCAAATGTTCCTTTATTATCTAAGTAACACGACAAAAAATCAAGAGTTTATGTGCAGTTTTTAACTAGCTAAGGCTATATTTGTTACAGATGGGCCATTTTCTTAAGAAAACACTTACATTAGAAAAAATACTAAATGTTCCATTATTACCTAAGTAAAAAACAAGTTTTTTTAACTGAAAGTAAGGAATGATGTCAAAACTTAAAACGAATAGAAATTATTCCGTTTATGAAAGGGGCTGTCCCCTCCTCAACGACTCGTTCTTTACGTTAAAGTTTGACTTTCTCACAACTCTAATTTTTTAAACAATAAATAATTTAGCGTAAAGAGCGAGGCGTTGAGGGTACAACTATGTTTTTTTTTTGGCAAAACATCCAAACACCCACGAAAATCTAAAAAACGTAGGTCTGAAAACCCAACTTGGACTTGCAAACATCAGCCCGGACATGCAAAGAAAAGAAAACACATAAATAAGGAAAGAAAACCAAATGTTCCTTTATTAGCTAAGTAACATAACTAAAATTGAAGAATTTATGCACAGTTTTAACTAGTTAAGGCAAAAATTTGTTAAAGATGGGGCATTTTCTTAAGAAAACACACTAAATTAGGAAAGAAAACCAAATGTTCCTTTATTATCTAAGTAACACGATAAAAAAAATCAAGAGTTTATGTGCAGTTTTAACTAGCTAAGGCTATATTTGTTACAGATGGGCCATTTTCTTAAGAAAACACTTACATTAGAAAAAATACTAAATGTTCCATTATTACCTAAGAAAAAAACAAGTTTTTTTTTTTAACTGAAAGTAAGGAACGATGTCAAAACTTAAAACGAATAGAAATTATTCCGTTTATGAAAGGGGATTTCCCCTCCTCAACGAGTCGCTCTTTACGTTAAAGTTTGACTTTCTCACAACTCTAATTTTTTAAACAATAAAAAAATTTAGCGAAAAGAGCGAGGCGTTGAGGGTACAACTATGTTTTTTTTTTCGGCAAAACATCCAAACACCCACGAAAATCTAAAAACGTAGGTCTGAAAACCCAACTTGGACTTGCAAACACCAGTCCGGACATGCAAACAAAAAGAATCAATGAAATAAAATCAAAGTGAACTTTGAAAGATCAAGAGAATGTAACAGTGACAAGCTAAACCACGACAAAGCACTACTCTCGTGGAACTCCAGCCCCATTTAACTCAACCCCCATGCAACTGAACCCCCCATGTAACTGAACCCCTTTATAATCGAAACCCTGTACAACTGAACCCCCAAGCTACTGAACCCTCGTGCTACTGAAACCCTCGTGCAACTCAACCCAATTTAACTGAACCCTCGTGCAACTCAACCCAATTTAACTAAACCCCCGTCTAGCTGTACCCCCTTTAACTGAACCCTCGTGCAACTCAACCCTCCATGCAACCCATCCCCCTCAAAACACTTTTCAGCCATTTCTTTTTAAATTGACAATACTTTTCAAACGTTACTTGTGTATTATACAGACCACATCGGAGAGGTAAAGCGAGGTCAAGTCACAATGTCATTCTATCGTTACTTTTCAATTAAGCTATTGAATACCTTTTACCAATCTCTCTTGTAGGCGTCAAATCTATTAAGTATCTGAGCATATTCTTTGTATGTTGATGGAAGCATCCCATTCTTTAATTACCCGTGAGGCATTCTTAACCAACGCAATACCTTTACGCAAATACCCTTTCGCAAAAAAAAATTCGCAAATAGAGTTATTTTTACGTCACAATTTTCAACTTAAATGATTAGTAATTGGATTCAGATATACTACGAACGGACTTTCAGTCCTACATTCACGGGTTTCTGCAAAGTGCTATGGGCTTCATTGAAAAAATACCAGTTTTAAAAAAAAAATAAAAAATAAACATGTATCGTCTGCCAAGCCATGTAGAGTTCATTGTAATAGGCAAATGACCCTGGTAACCCAATTACTTGAAAATATACACACATATCCATGCCTCAGGCTTGTGAAAGTGCATGTATATTTTCAACCTTTTACCCCCTTACTACTTACTAGGTTTCTGCTATCCATCGACAGGGCTTCCACGTCTACTTCCTTTTTTGTGTATATACCGAGTTCTAGGTGCATCTTCCAACAAAATAAGAGGATCCCGAAACCATTGAAAATATACTAAAAAGTTTGAATCCATAGAAAATGTTACTTTAAGCACTTTTTTCAATGGCATTTCAAGAAAGAACTTAAAAGGACAGGAGCATCTTATCATAAAATCCAAACGCATTAATGAGCTTAAATTCTCCAAGGCTTTTGTTAATCAAATTATTACTCAGCAATCTTCGTGAAGAGGTAACTTACTGCATAGTTACCCTCCTTGCTACAAAATACATCAAAATAAGTGGGCGATAAAGGAGTGATTGATACAGCTTATTTTTGCCTCTTCTTTTATTTAATAATATTACCACAGTTCTATTTCCACAGTTCAAGTTGCAGCTTTGACATTTAGCTTTCAACTAGTATTACTCTCGACATATGGTTAATTTGGAGTTTGAATTAGATTTTTGTAAAGAAAGTTTGTTTTTCCTATCCTATCCTTCGCTTAGTCCATCTTTAAATTTAGGTTGATATCCTTATTTTGGTGTCCGGTAATAAGTTTTTTTTGCTGAGTTGATCTTTTTTCATATTAAATAAAAAAATTCAACTGAAAGTAAAGAGCGAATCGAAAACTTAAAACGGAGAAAGAGCGCCCTGCTCTTCAAGATATATTTTTATGTGCTTAAAAAATACTTTTCATTTCAGTTTAACAACTCTTGTCTTTGAGTTGTCTTTGAGCAGTCGTTCCTATGGAATTGGGACAAACAGTCAAACTTTTGCGTAAAGAGCAGGGGATTAAAGAGGGGGTAGTCTCCTCATATTCGGAATAATTTCTGTTATTTTTAAGTTTTAATGCTATTCCTTACTTTCAGTTCAAAAAATTCATAAAAAAAATTAATTTCTGATTGTTTTTCAAATCTTGCCTAGGTTTAACAAAAATATGAGTCTACTGAGTCACATTGCCAATAAAGGCCTCCCCTAGGCCACTCAGCTTGTCCGCAGGTGGCGCATAGGGGAACGCCTTACAGATATGTAGGGAACCTCCATTGATAAGAGGTGCGAACCAAGGGGAGATCTAGCCCTTGGGGTTCCATAAATTAAAACCAGAGCATCTTAATCCGGGGGCCACAAACTGCAGGCTGAGGAGGAAGAAGCCTGCTCTGACGTAGACTGAGCTGACCTACCAGCGTGTGAACACGTTCCATCAGCTGCAAACCTTCCCCCAGCAATGGGTTATATTGCGAAGTACTACAGGATACCATCATGGGAGGATCTATTCAGGAGGACAACTGTGAAAGGGCGGAATACACACATGAGCGTCTCAACGGTACCTGCTAGAAGCAAAGAGGATTGGCTTACCTTTGTTCGAAAGTAAGCCAAGAAATTTTTCTTCTTTTAAAAACTATGATTGGACATTTAATGAGATCACGAACTAGGACTACCGCGTCCGAGGAAACCGAAAAACAAATACTACCTCAGGGAAACCGACGAAAAAGTTACCGCGTTCGGGGAAACCGACAGACGAGTTGCCACATTTGGGGCAGCCGATGAATTGGCAGCCAACAGTGTTGGAAACCCATCTAGACAGCATTTGATCAGTCCCTCTCAGACTGACGATAGACCAATTTTGTGTACAAGACTTACAACCAGAATCGGAACATTAAATCTTCCGACACTTGCAAAACCAGGAAAGAAAGACGTGCTCCTCCTTGAAGCAAATCGACACAAGTAGGATATCATTGGTCCCTCAGAGACGCATCTACCAGGTAACAGCGAAGAACAGATAGGAGACTCAACACTCCCACTCTCTTGAAGGCGAGATGGAATATACAGGCAAGGAGTCGGCTTTTAGCTGAAAAGACAGCAATAAAATCTCTAGTGTCAGTGGTGTCTGTCTCGGAAGATGGATGAAGATATGAGTCAAACGCAAGTACAGCAAACTCTTCCTAGTGCAGGTCTACGCTCATGACTCGTCAAGGTTGGATGATGAATCTGAAGGTTTTTCTCTAAGCTTCAGAGTCTTGTTGACACCATTTCAAAGAAAAACTTCGTCATATTACTTGAATACTTCAATGCCATCTTAGGAAATGACAACAGCGGAAACGAAGATACCATGAGCAAATTTGGAATCACTCAGATCAACAGCAGAGGAGAGTGACTCATGGAATTTTGCCGAGACACCAACCTCTTTTTAACAGACACAATATTCAAATACCGGCAAAAGAGGAAGGTCACTTGGTGGTCCTCTAATGGAAAGACTGCCAACATGATTGATTACATACTGGTATCTAACCGGTGGAAATCTTCGTTCACAGACACAGTGACTCTCTCCAGTGGAGATTTTGCCAGTGATCACAGCCGACAAGTGTTAGTGGTGTCTGTCTTGGAAAGATTGATAATGATCCGACTCAAACGCAAGTTCAGCAACTTCTCTCTAGTGCAGGTCTACGCTCCTGATTTTCAAGGTCGGATGAGGATTCTGAAGATTTTTACTCTAAGCTTCAGAGCCTTATTGACACCATTACAAAGAAAGACTTCGTAATATTCCTTGGAGACTTCGATGTCATCTTAGGAAAGGACAACAGCGAAAACGAAGATATCACGGGCAAATTTGGAATCAGACAGATCAACAGCAGAGGAGAGCGACTCATTCAATTTCGCCGAGCAAACGTCCTCTTTGTAACAAAACACAACATTCAAACATCGGCAAAAGAGAGAAGTCACTTGGTAGTCCCCTGATGGAAGGACTGCCAATATGATTGTTTACATACTGATATCTAACCGGTGGAAATCTTTGTTCACAGACACAATAAATCTCTTTGGCGAGGATTTCGATAGTGATCACAGCCTTCTTATGTCATCAATTCACCTAAGGCTAAAGACCGTTGTCAAATCGAAGCAAAAAAGCCCCAATATTCCACGTGGCAGCCCTGATGACCCAGATGACGAAACAAGAGCATAGAGAGCAGCTAAAAGAAAGACTATTTCGATAGACTATTTCTTGCATGATCTTCGGATCATGCAAGAAACACCTGACTTATTTAGCCCGGCCGACATTGATCAGCTTGTAATGCAAAGTAACAGGGCTATAAGTGAGACAGCCGAGCTCTTTCTTGGCCGTAAATCTTCCAGAGACAAGCCATGGATTACCCAGGAGATCAGTGACATCTGTAACGAGAAATGAACTCTTAGAAAAAAAAAAAAACGATCAAGAAAGTAAGGATTGGTTCAAGCAACTCAAACGCCAAATCGAGAAGAAAACTCGCCGAGCACTTAAAGACATGATAACCAAAAAGTGTCAGCAGTACGAAGACGACTTCCGAAGAAGTAACTCACACCTTATATTCAAAACGTGCTAAAAAACTAGCAAATCAAAAAGATACAAAGTGCCTGGATCTGTCAGATAAAACGGGCGCAAAACTCCACTGGCGCTGGAATCCAAGATGGTTGGAAAGAGCATTTCCAGGAAAAGATAAATTTCTCAGTAAATCTAGATCCTGAATTCTTTCAGAAGTTTCCACCACAAATAGATGAAGAACCACCCCTTCCACCCTTAAGGTCAGAGGTAGAAACCGCTGTCAAATCTCTCGGATCCAATAAAAGCACCCTGGGATAGACGGGTAGCATCCGGAATAGACGGTATACAAGCAGAATGGTCTAAAGTAGAATCTAACATCGTCATCAACCCTGTGGAAAACCAAATACTGACCCGATTTCTGGTCAACATCTGTCTTAGTCTCCTTGCACAAGAAAGAATCCAAAAAAAAAACGCGACAGCTACAGACCCATATCATTTACTTTCCAACCCGCTTAAATCCTCACGAAAATACACCTAGACCGCGCAAAACATGACAAGACATGTGATACCTGAATATCAAGCTGGATTCCTTCAGAATAGGTCCACTATAGGTCAAATATTTATCATCAACAAATCATGGAACGATATTTTGGAATTTGGTAAAGAACTATACCAACTGTTTATTTGACTTTAAGCAAGCCTTCAACCTAATCTGGCGAGATGGTCTCTGGGCATATTATGGCTCACTACGGAGTTCTCTTTGATATTTATATTATATAAGGAGTGTGTACGAGCATGTACTGATGACAATAATCGTCTAAATAGAAAAGTAGAGGAGCTCCAAGCCAGTGCAAACGCTACCGACGAAGCAGCTAGCTCCTTTAGAATGAAGATAAACGCAAGCAAGACCAAGGTGATGAGAGTGTCATGACATTAGAGAGACTGCTCCCCCCCTCACCAAAGTCACTATTTTTGGCGAGGAAATTGCATGGGCCGACCATTTTTTGTAACATAAGAAGTGGTGTGCTAACATCCACAAATGACTCCTCAAAAGAAATCAAACGATTCGTGCCCCTTGCCTCAGCATGCTTTATGTCACTGCGCTCTGTTTGAAAAAATAAATACCTAGCTTAAAACTGAAGATGTGACTCTTTTGTGCCTTAGCGATTCCAGTTGCAATATATGGAGCAGACACACGGACTCTAAAACCCAATAACAAGCACCGAATGGCGGAATTTAAAAGTAAATCGCTCCGAAAGCTCAGTAGCATCACTTACCTTGACTGAGTATCAAATGAACATCTACTGTTCTCCTTGAATTACCCTCAAAGCATTATGCGGACCATTAAACTCCAATGGCTTAGATGGTTAGGACATGTTTAGCGTATGTCCCCAGCCCAAATATATAAAATTGGTCTTTGAAGGAAGACTAAATGCCTCTCACCTAAGGGGGCGATCTCCCAATCGCTAGTGGGAAAACCACCAGTGATGGGAGCAGTACCCCAGTACTGCTGAGGACAGCAGCAAACAGGGAGGTATCCTGAAAATACTGTTAGAATGCCATTAGAGGAGAAGCCCCAAATCGACCAACACAGCGGGGTGGGAGTTAATTAAATAAGTAAGAATTGATCGGTATTGTCGAACTTTCTCAGTTTTAAGTTCCAGTTTTTCACTTTTTGAGCTGCTTAAAAATTAAAATGTTGGTCTGTAATTAAAATTTTAGATAAAACTTAAATATTTAATAAAAAATTTCGATGAACAGTAGTTTTTCTCAAAAAAGGTAAAAATTATATTTTCTATATAGATTTGGATGGACGGAGAGAAGTATTATTGTTCAAATGGATGAAATTCTCCATGACGGCTAAAGCCACCACGACTTCTATAATAGGGTTTTTTTTTGTGTTTAAATACATTACATACATATGTGTAATTTTTAAATACAATCAATTGAAAAAAACGCCGAAAACACAATTCTGGTAGAACTTCCTAACCGCCTCCCCAAAGAAATTTTCCTTGGGAGGCTTTTGATTCCTCACCTTTTCTTATCTCCCTTTTTTCAATTTAGCCAAACGATAGGCATAGGGTGTAAATCCGTTTTGCTTCCCGTCAGGTTTTAGAGTACGTCTTTTCTCTACTGCTTTTAATAGACTGATTTCAAGCTATTTTTTGTTGAGGTTACAAACAGCACCCGGAGAAGATTGCATATCTTTCTTGATTTTACTATGTGAATGCAGTGTAAGTGTTTTAAAGTGACCGTAAAACTTTCGTCGACCGTTTACGTCCTAAGGAATCAGGTGAAATCTCCGGACGATCAACTTCTGAATGGCGCATTGTGGTAAAATCAAAGGCCACAGCTAAACCGATTGCTGAAAACGCAAATAAACTCAAACCCTTGATTGAAGCTACCCTTCTTTATCAGTGTCGTGAAGGGAGTCCCTGAGAATTAGAGCGAAGACAGCTTTAAAGATCTTGTCTTGTAACTCAAGAATTCGCGTTCATTCCGAAATGTTGTTATTCTCATCATAAAAGTGGTCACATAGTAGTTTATTATCGTGATACACCCATGTGTTCAAGATGAGGATCCTCCAACCACCAGTCGAATCGAAGCACACGGTGCACTGCAAGGATGTTCAGCGTATCATGTCAAACTGGACCATATTTGCTTTGGTATAGAGTGTCCCGAGAACAACAGGTAAAGACCAGGAAGTACATCATGAACCCGAGTCCAGGCCAAAGGAAACAACTGAATCTGTTCTCTTGGAACATAAATTGGTGGTCTTATTATTAAAATCCCAATATTATGCAATATTACAAGTACAATTGATATTCTGTGTATCCAAGAACACTTTTTGACCTCCAGGAGCTCATTTTGCTCGAAGTGAATCGAATTGTTATGAGTTATTTGTATTTGCTAAACATATTAAAGCCCGAGGACTACCCTCGGGTGGCCGAACCACCTATGTAAAACGTGATTTGAAATCTAGTCTTTTTGATGAGTGCGATAATTTCCTTGCTCTGCGCATTGAGGATTGTGTGTTAGTTAATGTTTATCTGTCAGTAGATTATTGCAATGACCAGTCCAAACGTCTGTTTACTCTGACTTGTGACCGACTTGCTTTGTGTCTTGGTAAAATTAAGTATCTGAAAATACTGTGCATTATTGTAGGGGACTTTAATTGCAATCTTAGTGCGCATGATTCATCACTGCGTGTTTCTTCTTCTTAGTCTATTTGATGATTGGTTTGATATACTTTCAAAAATGTAACTTCACTTCTATTCATGCATCATCTTCACTTCAAAGGTCGATCATATGGTTGCATCTAAAGATGTTGAACCAACATCAATGTCAGTTTCGTCTGAATATCAAGTTTCTAATCACTTGCCATTCTCAGTTAGGTTACTCGTACCACATTGCACATACGATAGTCCAGGGTCAAATGGTAATGGTAATAACGAAATCTTCGTCAGAATTTGAATAAAATTAACCGTCCACTTTTTATCGAGAGTTCATATCGGATTCTACTCAAAACCCGGCCTCCTTTTAAGGTTTTGGTGCGAAATGTGGGACCACAAAAAAGGAGGTTGTGTATTTGTTATCGGATATTTACTGTGCAGAAATTTGTCACAGTTTATTAACGGCAGAAAAAATAGCTATTCCACTGGCCCGTTTTCGTCCCGGTATTGTCCCAAAATGGTAACAAAACTTAGCTCTAGTAGAAGTATGTAATAAAGTGAAGTTTTGGTTCCCCATTTGGAAAGAGTGTGAATGACCAAGATGGGATATACTGAATCAGATTTGAATCTACACTAAGCGAAAATTCAAAGATACCCTTTCTCAGCATAGGAAAGACATAATCAATGAATTATCTGATAAAACAAAAAATGACCCAAATTTTACTGTGGAAAATAATTCTCCACTCAGCAGCTCCTTCCAATAATACTAACTGAAGAGGGGATATTACCCCGTCTGAAGGGTTCACCCATTATACAGCTGAGCTCTCTGCCAGAGGTGACAATTTGGAATGGAATTATGAAGAGCAGCTTGAACATTTTTTGACACGGAGATCACCTTCTGATTTTGTAGTTTCCCTATCTGCCATTGAGCGTAAGATTAAACACAAAAAGCAGAAAGTTTCTTACAGGATAGATAAGGGTAACCCTATGCACTTGAAGAATCAGCTTAGATACCATCTTGCTCTTTTAATGCAGAAGATTTTCACACAGAGAGTTGTTCCATCATCTTTCTGTATTGGTGACTTGATACCTGTTCGCAAGAACGGAAAGTCAAAAATCGACTCAGTGTTCTTCATTCTACGCGATAACTGTGCAGACTACCTTCTGCAAGCTTTTTGAGCTGTTGTATATTGATAAATTGAAGCATAAATTTTATGCCCCTCCGTGTAAGTTTGGTTTTCCACAAGCCTTTGGGTGTTTTGATGCTCTTACAGCGGTGGCAAATGTTATTTTCGATACAGACGATAGCAATGAAATGCTTGTTTCGGCTGGACATGATGTCCATCTGGCGTTCAACTTACTAGTGCATGCCACCATGGTTTTGTTTGCAGCAAAGTGAGGAGTGAATACGTCTGCACCATCAGTAGAATACCATATATTTAAAATACAAGATTCTTTCCTTCTAAAGTGATTCGGGCAGAAATTAAACATTCCCTAATTGAGTTCCAATACCGCTTCCAAGAGTCTAAATTTTTAATCAGCAAAAAAGAGAAACTGCGTTCTATCTTCAGTCAAACAACGACGTAGTCGTTCGAATTTTGCTAAGATAATTGTAGCAAAAAAAAATGCAATGCACAACATTTCTAAGGAAGTTTAAAAGGCAAAAAAACTGTGTGAACTCCTGAATTATCTGAAAAATCTTAAAGAGATTATTGGACGAAGATTTGCGTCTTGGGTCACTTGGTCCAATGGCAGGAAGTCCCTACAGCGCAGGACGAAAAGAACTGCGTTTGGGAGTGGGGTAAATTTTTTTTAATTTTAATCTTAAGTCAGATCTGATTTAGTACCGCCAAATAATCTTGGTCACCATTGTATTTTTATCTTAAGTCAGATCTGATACGATAGTACCGCAAATAATCTCGGTCACCATTATTGTCATTGAAGTGACCCGTTGCTGTACAACTAAGCATGTAAGTTCAATAAATCTATTGTCTTTTTATATGTGTTTGTTTCATTTGTATGTCTGCGTCTAGTCCGATAGTGGGTAATTAGTTCGCAGGTCTCCAAGGTAAACGCTCCCAAAGGAATCCCATCTCCAGATAGCTCAAGAAAGAAGAAGCCACATTTGTGTGTCTACATATTCAATTTTCTCTCATTAATTGAGAGCGGCGCTAGCCTAGTTTGACACAATCTCCAGCGCTATCGGAGGAATTTCTATCGCCATAGTAGCGAATCTTTCCATTACCACAATATAAAAATTCTTTTATCGCTACAAATGGCGCGTGTCGGAAATTGGAGGAAGACTGCGAACTAGTTGGGCTGTTTAAACTTTGTAATTTGGATTTGATTGTTGGAGAGATACAGACATATAAGTAAATTGATTAGGCCTATTGCCGCTAAGCTACTACAGGGAAACCCTTTAGAATATCTCATAGGAGATAATAGCCTACCCCAAAACAGGTTAAGTAAAATTTTAATTTGATACAAACGCAAAAAAAAAATATGGACGACCTAAACGATTTATTAATAGTGCAAAAGTTAGTCGCAAAAATATAGAGATTGCAAAATCTATCCCGGAATACAATGGTCAATCAGACATTGACGAATTTAATATCCAATTGACCCAGTTTGTACAATTAACAAAAACAGACGTTGGAGCGTTAAAAGACATGCTGCTTCTACGATTAAGAGGCCAGGCCTTAACCTTTCTAAAACAGGTCGAACATACCATAGGAAATAACGCCAACTTGCCAATAAATACGGTTGATGACTGTTTAAAAGCATTCAAGGAGAGTTTTATAGAAACCAGTTTCAATAAATAAATTAAAAACATGGAGTAGTGAACTTTGATTTTTCACAAAATATAAGGGATATCTGGATAATATACGCATTTCTGTAGAAGCAAAATACGGAAGTGGTTCTGGGCAACTGTGTGAAAAAGTCATACTAAATACCTTTTTGCAAGGGCTACCCCCAAAACTATATAGAGTAGTAATATCCAAGAATATTCAGACGTTGGATCTTGCAGTCCAAGAGGTAGAGCGACTAATCGAAGTTGATAAAATGGTTGCTAATCATAGTAATGCAAAAATAAACAGCCTAAACGACTCAAACGCGAACCTAATTTTCAAGGGCGATCAGGCATCCCCCAATTTCTTTTCAAGGGATAACTCCCCAGTAGCACAAAGAAACAAAACGCAAGAACCCGCTAGGCAGAAAACAGTACGTTTTCAGCCCATTAACCCTACAATAATAAGGTGCTATAACTGCAATCGTGTTGGCCACATAGCAAGAGAGTGCCACTACGTCACCAATCCCATACCAAGAAATGCTGTCGGTAATACGCAAAATTACGGTAACCATTTGTTCAGAAGAACAAATTTTAGCATCGGTCGTGCAATAGGCTATAGCCAGGGGGGATTGCGCCAATCAGTACCATATAATGCGTACCAACCAAATTTGTATAGCCCTTTCCCCAACAGGCAAATTAATTACCGGTTTGAAAACCCAAATACTCGCCAAGGCCAATATAATGCGAGAATGCAATATAAAATCATGAAAATTTGCCGATGAGAAACGAAAATTTTACAAGCCAACGGCACTGGCAGTCAGCGCCAGCAAACGGCACTGACACGAGACATCCACGTTACCATAATAATACATGGCGAAGACAGGCAGACGTAAATCATTTAAATATGCCTACGGAACCTAATACGTCTGAATATCTATTACAGGCACCGACAAATGAAATAAATTCTCAGGGAAACGCTTCAGGCCCCTCAGAAACGTAAGTTGGACCCAGAGGGTGCCAGGGATATTTAATAGGTCCAAAAACAATACTAGTGCCTTCTTGTAGTGATATTATTAACAAGTTACCTATATTTAATGATTTTTGTGTAGAAAACGTTTACTTTACGGCCTTAGTTGACAGTGGAGCTACTGTAAATATCATAAACTCTTGCGTATTTAATACGTTGCCTCTGCACATTAGGCGACAAAAGAACCCTAATAATCCCAATTTAACAAGTGTTACAGGTCACAAATTAAATGCAAAAGGGTCAATTTGCCTAAACGTAAAAAGAGACAACAGAACCTTCATGACAAATTTTATTATATGTGATAATCTCCCATATGAAGCCATTATAGGGGCAAATTTTCTAAGGTCTAATAGAATACTATTAGACGTAGCCAACGAGAAGCTTGTATACCCAGCTAAGGTAGGGGAAGAAATTTCTACCTTAAGAAATCGTAACAGAGGTTACGAAGATAACATAACAGTAAACAAAATTTCTAGTGGTATAATGTCGAAGTATTTTGAACCCCATGTCTCGCAAAGACATGGCATAATTGGAAATTTGTTCAATTATCCTGAGAGATATCGCAGAAATGAAGTAAATTTAAATAATAACAGTATTTTTTGAATCTGCGAAAATAAAAAATAGGAGATATGCGACAGTACAGATCAAATGAAATTAAGAAAATAGTGGAATTGTGGAAAAACATAATAAATCCAACGTGGACGCCGCAAGATGCCGCAATGGCGCAGCATAGCGCCAGTATGAATCTAATAAACAATGAAAATGAAGAGAAATATTACGGATTTGCGATAAGGAAAACAAAAATCCCTCCCAAAACGATGCAAAAAATCCAAATATCACAAATGATCGAGCCAATAATTAGCAAATCAGAAATATGGTTTGCGACACCGTCTGAAATACCTGAAAATCTGTTATGCGAGGAACAGATTATATCTTATGACAAAGGGGAAGGTTTTATTGGGTAACCAATAACCATGAAAATGATACAATTACAATTAAAAAGGGGACGTGTTTAGTCCAAATCCAGGTTTTTAACGGAAAATGATTTAAATAAATGGGAAAATTCTAAAAGAAACCTAGTTAACGGTATTAAAACTTCAAATAACGAATATCCTTTGACTAAATCGCAATTTATAAACAAATTTAAAATGGATCATATTACGGATATGGAACTTAAGAAAAAAATTATGCGAATTATTATGGAAATTTAAGGATGTATTTTCTGCATCTGAAAATGATATCGGGCTGATTCCATTTTATGAGCATTCAATTTTAACGACTGGTATCCCGTAGCAAAACAGCCATATCGTGTGCCATATAAGCACAAAGAGTGGTTAAAAAATAAAATCCATGAATTAGAAAGAAACGAAATTATACGCCCAAGTATAAGTCCGTATAGTGCACCAGTGATCTTAGTACCAAAAAAGAATGGAGATCTTAGACTCGTAGTAGATTATAGGGCTCTCAACAAACAAGTAGTTAGCGATAAATTTCCTCTACCAAGAATAGACGAAATTCTTGACTCAATTTCAAGCAAAAACAAAATTTTTACTTCTTTGGACCTACCCAAGGCTACCACCAAGTGAAAATAGCCGAAAAGGATGTCCATAAAAACTGCATTTTCAGCATCCGAATATGGATCTTATGAATACTTAAGGGTACCATTTGGGCTTAAAAACTAGTTCAAGCGCGTTATGTAGACCCCTATTGCACCTGTTAAGAGGATTAAAGAATATAATTCATTTTGTTGATGATATTATATGCGTGGGGGAAAACACTGAACAACACTTAGCAACTTTAGCTAAGGTGTTCGAGAAGTTCAGGCAAGGCAATTTAAAATGCCGGCCTGAGAAAGTAAATTATTTCAATCCAAAATTAATTTTTAGGAGTAGTAGTGACCCAGGGAGAGATATCCCCAGACCCTGATAAAATAAGATGTGTTTGCAAACCTCAAGCCCCCCAGAACTATGAAAGAATTAAGGGGAATTTTAGGACTTACTGGCTACTTTAGAAAAATTTGTACGCAATTATGCCCAAAATGCGAAACCCCTCACGGAATTAACCAAAGGAAACTCCCATAATGTTACCTGGTCCCAGGAGCTCAAACTTCCCTAGACCAACTCAAAAAGGCGCTCACTTCTGAACCAATTTATCACTCCCTGATTTCGAAAATGGAAAATTCATCGTTACCACTGATGCTAGCTCAAAGGGCATAGGCGCTATCCTTTCGCAAACAATCCCAGTAGAAAACCCTAACCCTCTACAGGGAAAACCTAAACAAATAGAAAAAGTTATATGCTATTCAAGTAAAACCTTATCAAAAGGCGAAAGTAGTTATTCCGCCACAAAATTAGAATTACTATCTATTATCTACCACTTGGACAAATTTAGACATTATTTAGTTGGTAGAAAATTTATACTACGATCAGACCATAAAAGCTTGCAGTACCTGCGCACATTTAAAAATCCCACGGGCATTCTAGCTAGATGGATTATGAAAATCCAAGACCTAGATATGAATTTGAACATTTAAAGGGAAAACAAAAACGCAGCTTGCGACTTTTTGAGTAGATATCCAGAAAATAGTCCGTCGGAAACTGAAGAAAATGAAGTTAATGCTATTAATGCTAAAAGCAAACATGGATGTAAGAAAAACAAAGTCAAAGACGCAGTAAAAGAAAATAAGATTAACTATTGTCCCTTATCTTTGGAAAATATAAAAAGAAAGCAAAAAAAGGACGAAATGTGTGTAGCACTAATTAATTATTTTGTGAATGATGAGGCGTTACCGGATAAATTCAAAACTCTTAGAAAAGAGATAGATATTTTTTACTACGACCTTGATGAAGAAATACTGTGTAGGATTGTGACTGCTGAGACAAATAGAAACCAAACCTCGATAATACCTGTGTTACCACAAAACTTGATAGGGCCTGCATTTGAATATTTTCATTCGGACACAGGTGGACATTTAGGAGTTATGAAACGTTCCATAAGTTTAAAACAATACTTTTACGTACAATCGGCACTGACAAAACTTAAAGAATTTGTAAGTACATGCGAAGCATGTAATTTGAGAAAAATCCCCCAGCTTATCCAAATCCTCCAATGGGAAGGGTCCCGGTAGCAAAGTACCCCTTCGATATTATCTCATTTGACCTATACGGGACAAGTGGAGGCTTACCTGTTTCTAGCAGAGGCCATACTTGTATTCTTTCGGTTGTAGATCATTTTTCAGGATTTACTTTGGCAAAAGCATTAAAAAATCAAGGTGCTTGTGCCACAAGTAAGGCATTAGCAAAAATATTTTTACACATTTGGCATTCCTAATAAAATTTTGAGCGACAACGGGAGCAATTTTGTTGCAAAAGTAACAAAAGATTTAATGAGTTTCCTTAATATAGAGAAAATGGTGACAGCGCCGTACCATCCACAAGCTAATGGCAAAATAGAAAACAGACATAAAATATTTTCGAACGTTCTAAGTATTTTTACAAAAGACAATAGGAGCGACTGGGATAAATTCTTACCTTTACTTAACTAACGTAATCAACACTGCTTATTCCGAAGCAACCAAAGACAATCCATTTTATTTACTTTTTGATCGTGATTTTAGAGTCCCATATGATGAGATTATTGAGTCTCGGCAGCGTTATAACGACTCGGAGGATTATAAACAAGAATTCATAAATAGAATGAGGAATACTTATAAAATAGTTAGGCAAGAGCTGGAAAAATGCAAAACAAACCAAGAACTAAGAAACCAACCCAAAGTTAAGGGGAATATAGATTTCAAAGTAGGAGACTTCGTTTACCTAAAGAACGAGGCGAAAACGGAAGGAAAAAAACTTTCAAATAAATATTCTGGGCCGTACAGAATAGTCAAAAAGTACGATAATGAATATACCTTTAAAATGGAAAACCCCGATAGTGGAAAAAACTTACAAGGCGCATGTTAGCCGAATAAAAACAGCCAAATTTCCAGAGAGATGGGTATCCCATCCCTCTTCGACTGATTCGTCAGATTCGGAAAATGAGCCCCCTAGGTCAAGATTGGCAGAGCTAAAACCTTTTCAATTTTAAACAAGATTATTTTGAAAATGAAAGTGATGAACAAAACTTTGAAGAATTTTTGGCTATGGAAAATCTAGTTGTTCCAGAGAAAAAATCCCTAATACCAGTAAGAATAAGAACGCCAAAAACTCCAAAAAAGTTATTCATCGGCGAGCGCGGGAGATTTAGATTATACAATATCTCCAAAACCCAATTCTTCCCCGATAGAATCTCGACCCCATGTCCCCCCAAAAGATTTCCAGACGATATGGTTTCCCCTACAACACCAATAGAAAGGCCCCTGTCTTTACAGGAAGAATTAAACAGAGCTGTAGAAACCCCCGGTATTACTGTAAAGAAAACTCCTCCCAAAGATTTAACTAAAACAAACCTGCGAGAAGCTATGGATTTAATAAATTTTCCCATAAAAACGAGTCAAAGTACATTGCCCGGGAATAAAACTCCAAAGGATGACCAGCAAGGTCAATATCATGATATAACTGTGTCCAAGGTCAAACCTAAACACGACTGGACGTGAACTTCACGGAGGGAATCCCTATTGCAAAGAATGCCCCATCCCCCTGAAGACATGGCCTTCAAACAATGGAGGAACCCCGCAAAAACTATTGATTCCTCCCAAAGCTCTCAAGAATCTTTCAAATCCCCCGAGTTGAGAACTCAAGGCGAGGACTTAGAGAATAAACCTTCTACTTCCAGAGGAGTAGAAATTTACGAAGGAAGGGCAGGTGACACCTCAAAAAGTGCCACCTCTAAAAAGTTCTAATCCGGATTCGTCGGAAACCAGTTCAGAAGAGTCTGATGGTGAATCAGACCAAATAGTAGCTAAAGAAATAGGGAAATCAAGGCCGACCTCAGCAGCCGCACACGGGAAACAAACGAAATTAAAAGGGGAAGAATTTTTGAAAAAACAATAAAAAAAGTTTGACCTTATTTCGCTAGACAAAAACCGAAAAAGAAAAAACCGCAAGAAACAGAGGAGGGAAAATAACGACACTGTCAGGTAAAAACGGTTAAAAAACCTGACAGATGGAAATATCCCTAATTAATGTAAAGACAAATTCAAAGATATTAATTTAACACCATAATAAATTCAAAAGTGTGCAAGTAAAGTTAACCAAGTCAATATTAATGAAAAAAAAATAAACAAATAAAATAAAATAATACGAGTAATGTCAAAACGTTGACGATCACAGAAAATAACCAAGGTAGGAAGCTAGTGGTCTACTGAAAACGACAACTCGCGTTGGACCACGTCTTGTGGGAAGCCTGGGGAGGAACTCAAGGCCCATGATTGTTTTTTGTAATTTTTTTACGATCGTAGGAAGGGATATTTTTCAGTCCTTCAAGTGTAAGAAATTAGTATTTTTATGCCAATCAGGGCCAGTCAAAACAATACTTAAAGGTTGAATAGAAACTTCTGTGAGCTAGTTAAGTTTTCGTTTTTTGGATCAGAATGCTTTGAAAGAGAAACAGAGAGTTTACTTTCTTATAGCTCCGAGGCGAAAAAAAAAAAGAAGAGAGAAAGCGTTTTAATTTCATTAGTTTATATCTATGACGTATACAATAACAGAGAGATCACCGTTCTATAGTTCTGTGACAAAAATGTTCTTTAATTTCATTGGTTTATCTATGAAATATATTGTGCTCTAATTTTTGTGACATATTTTCGCAAGTCAGTCACGTTATATCTTACCTATACTGACTCAGGCCTCCTCGGATTTTCTATGAAAAATCGAGCCAGGTCCGAACAAAGATTGATGTCATAAAAAAAAAAAATTTTCTTACTTATCGTTTAATTCCTACCAATAAGAAGACTGCAAGGTGATGACGGTGATATCTTTACTAATGGTTTTATACATGGATTAAGTCGAGGCGAAATCTCCTCTCTACAATGGGCATAAGAGTTTTCTAAGATGTAGAATCCCTACTGAAATTGCCATCCACGTGAAGATTGGAAAAAAAAAATTAAACTATGAGAAAATAAATCAAAAGAAAATCAAATATGCCTAACTTGACTTAACAATTCGATAATCTGACACTATTCATAGCTAGAGCCTGATCTGAATCGTGTTCTGCTCTATTTTTAGGTTTTTAGTGTTTAATCTCCCTTTTTTTACTTGCCGTTTTGTTCGTTTTTCTTGCCTAAAATATCAGTCAAATTCTTATTTAATTATTCTAATAATCAATTCGTACTCAATTGTTTACTTTAATTATTTATTAAAATATAATTTCTCAATAAGTTATTAATTAAAATTTAATTATCTCGATAAACTATTTAGAACCTGATAATTTATTTAAGTTAGACTAAGGTTTATGTTTAACTTGAAAAGATTGTGCTTCATTTAGTGAAAAAAACGTTTATTTTAGTCAATTTTTTTTTTTTCCCGTTTCTCCCTTTTTTTTTTAGTTTATGCGAAATTTATTTGAGCAACATGTATATTAAATTATCCAATTCTGATATACTGAATACTAAAGAGATTTCCTCTTGAAACCTATATTTCTTCACCCCCATTATACCCGTACAAATTTCCGCCAGTTTTCAGTATATTTTGATAAAGCGAATTTGTTTTTTATTAACTGAGGTAAACACGACTAGTTCGGAGTGTCGGGTATTTTGAAAAGAGGTTTGATTTTTAACTATGCAATTCAGTAGGCTATACCCTTATATCTGGCAGCTTTATAAAATAAAAAAAAACAAACTACCAGTACAGAAGCGTCTAATTATATGAAATATTTTATCTTAGTGCAGATTATAATTATTTTAGGCCTACACATTGCTCATCCATGTGTTTCTTACTCGAGTAATATATGTACCAATAGCCAACTATTGGTAACTATAACCAAACAACCTATGGTACGTTTATATGTAGAATTTCATGGCGGATGTGAAATTATATCTCAATAATAATATGTAAAATTTTAAAACCATTTAATCAGTTAAGATATATGGATTGAAACCCTGTGTATGTCCAATGGCGACTAAGTAAAACCCACAAGGAATTCCCTATTAATGTGAAGGTTTTCTCGCTTAACGGATTCTAATAAGACTTTAATATATCATATTTATTTATTTAGTTCTGAAGGATTTGCTCAAACAATAGCCTTCTAAAAAGATATTGATGTCAGTTTCTTCATTATGCTTATATTCTTTGCCAAGCATTAACTGGAATCTACGGAGGCAAGCTTGGCAATCCTGCATCTAATGACCTTATTCGAAAGGCAAATATGAGGCACCAATGTTGACTTGTAATTACGGAAAATCCAAGAGAAGAACACGGGGAAACAAAGAAGAACACCTCTGCATTTCAGCTGAGGTTAAACCCGACAACCCCATGAGAACGTCTAAGCCAAGAAATAGGGAAGACATCAGAAAACGAGTGGGTATAGAGGTCTCCACTCGTCCTTGTTATGTCTTGTTCCCTCATTGTAGTACTGTTTGCGTAAAACCGTGTGGTTATGACGCTACACATGCGTTTCTTATACAGCACGGACTTGCGTGAACAATGCAGGCATGAAAGATATTGTAAAAGTAGACCTCAAACTTAATAATGTAGGGTAAATTATGTTTATTTAATATCGATATTTCCATTCTCAAAACAAATTTGAAGACATCTCTGTTTTTAAATTTTTAGATTTTCATTGTGAGTACTAATATTAGTGTATTTATTTAATTCTGTCTCATAGCTAAGAAATTATAACCCAATTAATGCGTGAATTATTGTATGTGTATTTACTTCAAAGAACATGTGATTCTGCCGCGTTGTTTTTATTACAGGAAAGTAAATGGACACTTTGGTCATTGAGTATTACAATAAGCTGCCCATACAGATACGACCCAGTAACATCTAGTTTTCATCATATCTCAACCAACGAAGAGTACTCACCATGACTCCAGGCAACTTCATCCCAGCTTCGTCTACGAAAACAACAGTTGCCTTCGATCGTCGTTTCTTCGACTATGAACCATATTATGTATCAGGTAACACTATATTTGAACCTCAGTATAAAGTACTTTAACGAACTATATAATCACATAAATGCTGAGAACCCCATCGATCAGAACAAGATAAACGCTATTTAACGATATTTGAAGTTAAGAGATACTTAAAGACATTTGAAGATATTTGAAACTGAAGTTAGAGACAATTTGAAGTTTAATTCTGAGAACCCCATCGATCAGAACAAGATAGACGATATTTAACGATATTTGAAGTTGAAAGATACTTAAAGACATTTGAAGATATTTGAAGACGAAATTAAAGACAATTTGAAGTTTAATTCTGAGAACTCCATCGATCAGCACACGATAAACGATATTTGAAGTTAAATGACACTTAAAGACATTTGAAGATATTTGAAGCAGACATTAAAGACAATTTGAACTTTAACTCTGAGAACACCATCGAGCAGTACAAGATAAACGATATTTGACGATATTTGAAGTTAGATGATAGTTGAAGAGGTTCGAAGTTGAAGTTAAAGACAATATATTAAGAGAGTCACTATAGTATAACGACAACCCGTTTCAAAAGGCACAAGTGAACAATTTTACGCGAGAATACATTCTCTATGTGCCTCTAAAATCCTAAAAAATGATATGCTGAGAAGAAAAACACCAGCACCTGTAGTGGGAAGAATAATTTCCCAGTTGACTATTAGAACGATATTTCACGGTCATTTCCCAGTTGACTATTAGGGAAAACTTACCGTGTAAATACAACTAGACTCGAACTGTTCCATGAAGAAACCATAACGTAAGTGCTTCGAAATTTTTGCCAATACCTGCACACAGAGCATAGAAATCGACATCTATCATCTTATATTTGAACTCCTAGAGTCAAAAGATCTCCTGAAAGATATCTGAATATATCTAATAAATATGAGGCAATCAAGCCAGTAGCTCTGTAGCCCACAGAGTGAAGCAAAAGGAAAAGGGCTAAATAGTTTTTACTGAAAAGCCCGCCTGCTGTTAAATAGAAGAAGAAGAAGCCAGGACAAAAGGAGTGAAGGACAGTAATTTACAACAGAAGGGTGTAGTACACTAAGGACACGAAAGGTGATGAATAGATGTGAAGCTAAATGTGTTACTTCCTAATAGCTTTGACAATGCAAAAATCTCAATAGTGAAAGTGTTTTAATGTCATCAGTGAATATGTTGAACCAAATATTGTATGTTATAAATCATTCATGTATGTACCACAAGTAGAATTAGGTGCAATATTATTATGTTATTCATTCAACGTTGTGTAGATAGTATGTAGTACGTCATATAGACAGCAAAATCAAAAAAAAAACTAATGTAAAAGTAGAATAGTCCCAACCTGATTGGAAATGTAAAAGTAATCAGTATTAGATATAGAAAAAAAAATCTTTAATATAGTAGCTAACCTAGAACCAAAATTAATCCTAGTCCGGTAGATGAATTTTAGATAGGGATGTAGAATAAAATAAGAAAAATAATCGAAAAAAATTTTAAGCACTCCTAATGAGCAGTTTACTAATGACGGGACGTCATTATTTCATGGGAAGGGTGATGTTGCACCATCAGTAGAATACCATATATTTTAAAATACAAGATTCTTTCCTTCTAAAGATGATTCGGGCAGAAATTAAACATTCCCTAATTGAGTTCCAATACCGCTTCCAAGAGTCTAAATTTTTAATCAGCAAAAAAGAGAAACTGCGTTCTATCTTCAGTCAAACAACGACGTAGTCGTTCGAATTTCGCTAAGATAATTGTAGCAAAAAAAATGCAATGCACAACATTTCTAAGGAAGTTTAAAAGGCAAAAAAAACTGTGTGAACTCCTGATCATCTGAAAAATCTTAAAGAGATTATTGGACGAAGATTTGCGTCCTTGGGTCACTTGGTCCAATGGCAGGCAGCCCCTACAGCGCAGGACGAAAAGAACTGCGTTTGGGAGTGGGGTAAATGTGTTTTTTTTAATTTCAATCTTAAGTCAGATCTGATACGATTAGTACCGCAAATAATCTCGGTCACCATTCTTGTCATTGAAGTGACCCGTTGCTGTACAACTAAGCATGTAAGTTCAATAAATCTATTGTCTTTTTATATGTGTTTGTTTCATTTGTATGTCTGCGTCTAGTCCGATAGTGGGTAATTAGTTCGCAGGTCTCCAAGGTAACGCTCCCAAGGAATCCGATCTCCAGATAGCTCAAGAAAGAAGAAGCCACATTTGTGTGTCTACATATTCAATTTTCTCTCATTAATTGAGAGCGGCGCTAGCCTAGTTGACACAATCTCCAGCGCTATCGGAGGAATTTCTATCGCCATAGTAGCGAATCTTTCCATTACCACAATATAACTAGGACATGTACTTGTTACCTCCTGACAATATTAGCCCTTTCGTACCGTGTGACAAACTTGTCGATGTTTGCAAAGATGCCAAGCAAGGAGCCGTCTCTTCTTCAACACTTTTCAATAATTACGTCCTAGATCCTCAAGCACAGTGTCCCTCATTCTGTGTTCTGCTTGGTCTTTTTCCTTTCTCTTGTTTCTTATGCTGATAACATTCTGAATATCAGCTGGTCCTTAGAGAATATTTCCATATCTTTGAAAAATTAAGCCAAGGGTAAGCTGAAATAGGTCCTGATTTTAACCCTGAAAAAAAAAAAACAGAAATAGTGCTCTTTAACTGGAAAAACTCAGCTCGACCCTCTTCAGTCTGTCTGGAAAGCTCCGAATTCAAACCTGTCTATCAGATGACATACCTGAGACTCCAAATAGGCTCATTTCTTAAACATACTGGTCAGCTGCTAGTAGCTCATATTCAGCGCCGCACTTGCACTAAATATGCTTCATTTATGAAAGCAAAGCTTCACCTTGATAGAGAAACACTCGCAACTCTGTATAACACAATTGCAAAGCTCCATTTGCAAATTTTTTGCAATTCTGTATAACACAATTGCAAATTCTTTATTGCGCACCCTTATGGAGGGTTTTTTTTTACTCAATAAGAAAAAAATAACTCTCATTACTTCAAGTTTGCCTAGTGTCTACATCGCCTTCCCCCATGGACTCGAAACACAAGACTGATCAAACTTTATAAAATCACAGAACCATATAGCAGTAAAAAAAAGTAAATTCGAAACCATAATCCGAGGGTTCATAACCATCGTTGGCACAATCTACTTCTACAGCAATCGGGCGATTTGTTTTATTAGTTATATTCTTTATTTATATGCAATCTTCAGTTTATGTGGAAACTATAAATGACTCGATAACCCCTCCATCCCCAATTTACCCGACATTGCCAATGTCTATATGAACGGGATCGTTGGATTAGTTTTTGAAGTTAATGGGGAGATATCAGTAGTAATCAATGTTATACTTTGCTTGCTGCCCTAGGAATCTCTATGTTATTTGCGTACGCCTCTACACCTTTTCAAAGAGATGCAGAACTCCCTCACATGGCATTATACTTTGGGTAGACTATGTTCAGTCCTGTGCTATTTGGGTTATTTGACTTACCAAGGCCAAACCAGACAGGTTTTTCTGGAGGATATAGTCTGGTTTGGTGGGTATAGTCTGGTTGGTGGGTATAGTCTGGTTTTGTGGGTATAGTCTGGTTTGGTGGGTATAATCTGGTTTGGTGGGTATAATCTGGTTTGGTGGGTATAATCTGGTTTGGTGGGTATAGTCTTGTTTGGTGAGTATGGTCTGGTTTGATGGGTATAGTCTGGTTTGATGGGTTTAGTCGGGTTCGGTTTTTCAAAGAGAGTGAGTATTACACTTTACTTTTTTTTTTTTTTTTAAATCGAAAACTAGAGATTGTCAAATTGCGTATTTAGGAATTGTTTTGATTGACATTTTTGCAAAAAAGGGATAAGGAATTCGCAAATTTTGACACTATGAACGATATTAATTAATGTTTTGAATAATAGGAGTGTGAATGATTCTAATTAGTGTGATTGGATTGTATGAAGGTGGAGAAAAAAAAGGATTAAACTGCTTAGCAGTTAAGGTAACCCCGAAGGGGTTGTTAACTCAGGTAATTTGTTATAAATTTGAAACAACATCAGTCTATGAAAATGGCTAACGACGATAGAATGACATTGTGAGTTGACCTAGCTTTACCTCTCCGATGTGGTCTGTATAATACACAAGTGATATTTGAACAGTATTGTCAATTTAAAATAGGGTCTAACGTTTTAGTATACTAAAAAGTTGATACTAAGAGAGATGTCGATGGTAGGAAAAGAATTTTAATAATGAAATTCAGAACAAACCTTAGAAATCCTTGCAGATCAAGTAGTAAGGTGTATTTGAGTACGAACCATTAAGGATCATAAACACCAACGACTCTAACCAGCAGAGACATCAACTCCCCAAAGGTCCCTTATCCCCAAACTCGAAGGGTGCCCCCTCCCTCCAACTTTTTGGCCCCACCCTTTTTTTTTTTAACATGATATATTTTTTTCAACTTTTTTTTACATGTCTTCGAATCAGATGAAACAAACTTAAATTACTATTCTAGTTTTTTTCTAAACCAGTATTGCCTATAACTTAATATATTCAAATATTTTTTGATAACTTGATTGGTGAGAACTATTTCCGTAAAATCTGAGCTAATAAGGGTTTTTTGACCGTAAACTCTAGTTTCTTGTAAGAAAATTATGGAAAATACAATTCTCTGCTTCAAATGTGAAACTTAAGTCCAGTTATGGATCGAAAAATAAACTATTTCTGTAAAATCTGAGCTAATAAGGGTTTTTTGACCCTAAACTCTAGTTTTTTTGTAAGAAAATTATGGAAAATACAATTCTCTGGTTCAAATGTGAAACTTAAGTCTATTTTTGGATCGAAAAATAAAACTATTTCCGTAAAATCTGAGCTAATAAGGGTTTTTGACCGTAAACTCTAGTTTCTTGTATGAAAATTATGGAAAATACAATTATCTAGTTCAAATGTGAAACTTAAGTCCAGTTTTGGATACTCATAATGATGAGGACTGATGGTTTTAATTCAATATTTTTTTTCATAAAACAAACTATTTTTTTTAAAACTTCGAAATTATTCAACTTTATTTATTTTTTTTATTTTTTTTGTACGTATCTTAAAATGACAAAATATGCTTACGGCTCTAACAATTGTGCTCTATGATTGGTCAGAGACACGATGTGGCTTTCCCACTGGTATTCTATGTCCGGTTATCGACACTACCTAGTCCATTGCATGTATTAAGTCAGTATTTTTTACGCAGTGGAACGATAAACACATAAGTCATATCTTAAAAAAAAGTGAAGATGGAGCATTTTAATAAAGTGTGTTCACATAACAAGGTTATTGTAGCATTGAATGCCGACAAGGAGAAGTATTTGAACTATGAAACAAGTACAAGTGGTAGCACTATTGGAAATGTATGCATGCATTGTCATGACAGTAAGGAATTAAATTTCTTTGGAATACCGAAAAAATTCAACTCTTATGTTGGTGGTTATGCGAGATTGAGATCTCCAGAGATGATTGTACTCAAAGAGAATGCCAACATAAAAATAATCGTTGATGATAGAGGACAACTCCTTGCTACTGTTGCAGGTAACACATTACCTACTGATATATCCAATCGTCAGCTTTCGGATATTAGCGTTCAACGGAAGGTCAATAAAAGAAAGGCCTACTCTTCTACTAATATCGTAAACCATATCTTGTCTCCCGTGCCGAAACTGTTACCTGTGTAAAATAATGTGATAATAGACAGTGAAATTGCCAGAAAAATAAAAAGGGCATTGTCAGAAAATATCACTATGGAATATAAACATGAATCGATGAAAAACGAAGCACCAGCAAACGTTACTGCCATTGATCAAAACAGTCAATGAACCAAAATAATATCAAAGACGAAAAGCATATTGAGCCTTTTGATGAGACACTAGTAAAAATTGTGTATGACTCAAAATGGAATAATGATTATTCTACTGATTACGAACTAAGAGAAGACAATAGCTACAATATCAAGAGAGAACATGGTGAACTATTTTATGGAACAGATTCAAAATGTCCAAAGTTAATCATTGATATTAATAATGTATCATAATATATTTTTGTATTAATATTCTACATAGCATTATTTCATTAAAAAATATTACATTGTTATGTGTTCATTATTTTTAGAGTAAGCTAAGCTAGCATATCAAACGTTTAGAATCTCTATTAAAACATTGGAGATGTAAGAAAAGGAATTTGCATACATCTATTGTCAGACACATGGGATAACATTGACAAAATCTAGGTATCAGAATGAATAAATTCATTATCAACATCCTTTATCGGATATGTCGGATAAAATTGATAAAATATAAGTGTCAGAGTAATAATTTTTTTTTTTATCAACATCCTTTGTCAGATACATCAAATAAAATTGACAAAATCTAAATTTCAGAATGAATAAATGCTTTAACAACATCCTTTATCGGATATGTCGGATAAAATTGACATAATCTAAGTATCAGAGTGAATAATTTTTTTTTTATCAACATCCTTTTCTCAGATACATAGGATAAAATTGACAAATTCTAAGTGTTAGAGTGAATAAGTTTTTTTCATCAACATCCTTTGGCAGATACATCGGATAAAAATTGACAAAATCTAAATTTCAGAATGAATAAATTCATTATCAACATCCTTTGTCGGATATGTCGGATAAAATTGACAAAATCTAAGTATTAGAGTGAATATTTTTTTTAACAACATCCTTTGCCAGATACATCGAATAAAATTGATAAAAATATAAGTGCCAGAGTGAATAATTTTTTTTTACTATCACCATCCTTTGTCAAATACATCAAATAAAATTGACAAAAAACTAAATTTCAGAATAATATAAATGCTTTAACAACATCCTTTATCGGATATGTCGGATAAAATTGACAAAATCTAAGTGTCAGAGTGAATAATTTTTTTTGCCAACATCCTTTTCTCGGATACATAGGATAAAAATTGACAAAGTCTGAATTTCAGAATGAATAAATTCATTATCAACATCCTTTGTCGGATATGTCGGATAAAATTGACAAAATCTAAATTTCAGAATGAATAAATGATATAACAATATCCTTAATCGGATATGACGGATAAAATTGACAAACTCTAAGTATCAAAGTGACTAAATTCTATATCAACATCCTTTTCTCAGACACATAGGATAAAATTGACAAATTCTAAGTGTCAGTGTGAATACATTTTTTTTATCAACATCCTTTGTCAGATACATCAAATAAAATTGACAAAATCTAAATTTCAGAGTGAATAAATTCATTATCAACATCCTTTATCGATATGTCGGATAAAATTGACAAAATATAAGTGTCAGAGTGAATAATTTTTTTTATCAACATCCTTTGTCAAATACATCAAATAAAATTGACAAAATCTAAATTTCAGAATGAATAAATGCTTTAACAACATCCTTTATCGGATATGTCGGATAAAATTGACATGATCTAAGTATCAGAGTGACTAAATTCTATATCAACATCCTTTTCTCAGATACATAGGATAAAATTGACAAAATTCTAAGTGTTAGAGTGAATACATTTTTTTTTATCAACATCCTTTGGCAGATACATCGGATAAAATTGACAAAATCTAAATTTCAGAATGAATAAATTCATTATCAACATCCTTTGTCGGATATGTCGGATAAAATTGACAAAATCTAAGTATCAGAGTGAATATTTTTTTTTTAACAACATCCTTTGTCAGATAAATCAAATAAAATTGACAAAATCTAAATTTCAGAATGAATAACTGCTTTAACAACATCCTTTATCGGATATGTCGGATAAAATTGACATAATCTAAATTTCAGAATAAAAAAAATGCTGTAACAACATCCTTTATTGGATATGTCGGATAAAATTGACAAAATCTTAGTGTCAGAGTGAATAAATTTTTTTATCAACATCCTTTGGCAGATACATCGGATAAAATTGACAAAATCTAAATTTCAGAATGAATAAATTCATTATCAACCTCCTTTGTCGGATATGTCGGATAAAATTGACAAAATCTAAATTTCAGAATGAATAAATGCTATAACAATATCCTTTGCCAGATACATCGAATAAAATTTGATAAAATATAAGTGCCAGAGTGAATATTTTTTTTTTTATTATCAACATCCTTTGTCAGATACATCAAATAAAATTGACAAAATCTAAATTTCAATATAAATAAATGCTTTAACAAACATCCTTTATCGGATATGTCGGATAAAATTGACAAAATCTAAGTGACAGAGTGAATAATTTTTTTTTTATCAACATCCTTTTCTCGGATACTTATCGGATATGTCGGATAAAATTGACAAAATCTAAGTATCAAAGTGACTAAATTCTATATCGACATCCTTTTCTCAGATACATAGGATAAAATTGACAAATTCTAAGTGTTAGAGTGAATAATTTTTTTTTATCAACATCCTTTGGCAGATAAATCGGATAAAATTGACAAATATAAATTTCAGAATGAATAAATTCATTATCAACATCCTTTGTCGGATATGTCAGATAAAATTGACAAAATCTAAGTGTCAGAGTGAATATTTTTTTTTATCAACATCCTTTGCCAGATACATCGAATAAATTGATAAAATATAAGTGCCAGAGTGAATATTTTTTTTATCAACATCCTTTGGCAGATACATCAAATAAAATTGAAAAAATCTAAATTTCAGAATAAATAATGCTTTAACAACATCCTTTATCGGATATGTCAAATAAAATTGACAAAATCTAAGTATCAGAGTGACTAAATTCTATATCAACAACCTTTTCTCGGATACATAGGATAAAATTGACAGAATCTAAGTGTTAGAGGGAATAAATTTTTTTATCAACATCCTTTTCCTCGGGTACATAGGATAAAATTGACGAAATCTGAATTTCAGAATGAATAAATTCATTATCAACATCCTTTGTCGGATATGTCGGATAAAATTGGCAAAATCTAAATTTCAGAATGAATAAATGCTATAAGAATATCCTTTATCGGGTATGTCGGATAAAATTGACAAAATCTAAGTATCAGAGTGACTAAATTCTATATGAACATCCTTTTCTCGGATACATAGGATAAATTGACAAATTCTAAGTGTTAGAGTGAATGAATTTTTTTTTCAACATCCTTTGCCAGATACATCGGGTAAAACTGACAAAACCTAAGTATCAGAGTGAACAAATTCATTATCAACATCCTTTGTCGGATATGTCGGATAAAATTGACAAAATCTAATTTTCAGAATGAATAAATGCTATAACAATATCCTTTATCGGATATGTCGGATAAAATTGACAAAATCTAAGTATCAGAGTGACTAAATTCTATATCAACATCCTTTTCTCGGATACATAGAATAAAATTGACAAATTCTAAGTGTTAGTATGAATAATTTTTTTTATCAACATCCTTTGCCAGATACATCGGAAAAAATTGACAAAATCTAAGTATCAGAGTGAATAAATTCATTATCAACATCCTTTGTCGGATATGTCGGATAAAATTGACAAAATCTAAGCATCAGAGGGAATAATTTTTTTTTCAACATCCTTTGCCAGATACATCGAATAAATTGACAGAATCTAAGTGTCAGAGTGAATAAATTTTTTTTTATCAACATCCTTTGTCAGATACATCGAATAAAAATTGACAAAATTTAAATATCAGAATGAACAAATGCTTTCACAACATCCTTCATCGGATTTGTCAGATAAAATTGACAAAATCTAACTATCAGAGTGACTAAATTCTATACAACATCCTTTTCTCGGATACATAGGATAAAATTGACAGAATCTAAGTGTCAGAGTGAATAAATTTTTTTTATCAACATCCTTTTCTCGGATACACAGGATAAAATTGATAAAATCTGAATTTCAGAATGAATAAATTCATTATCAACATCCTTTGTCGGATATGTCAGATAAAAATAGACAAAATCTAAATTTCAGAATGAATAAATGCTATAACAATATCCTATATCGGATATGTCGGATAAATTGACAAAATCTAAGTATCAGAGAGACTAAATTCTATATGAACATCCTTTTCTCGGATACATAGGATAAAATTGACAAATTCTAAGTGTTAGAGTGATTAAATTTCTTTATCAACATCCTTTGCCAGATACATAGGATAAAATTGACAAAATCTAAGTACCAGAGTGAATAAATTCATTATCAACATCCTTTGTCGAATATGTCGGATGAAATTGACAAAATCTAAGCATCAGAGTCAATAATTTTCTTTTTATCAACATCCTTTGCCAGATACATCGAAAAAAATTGACAGAATCTAAGTGTCAGAGTGAATAAATTTTTTTTTATCAACATCCTTTGTCAGATGCATCGAATAAAAATTGTCAAAATTTAAATATCAGAATGAATAAATGCTTTAACAACATCCTTCATCGGATTCGTTGGTTAAAATTGACAAAATCTAAGTATCAGAGTGATTAATTCTACATCAGCATCCTTTTCTCGGATACATAGATTAAAATTAACAAAATCTAAGTGTTAGAGTGAATATTTTTTTTTATCAACATCCTTTGCAGTTACACCGGATAAAATTGACAAGATTTAAGTGTCAGAATGAATAAATTCATTATCAACATCCTTTGTCGGATATGTCGGATAAAAATGATAAAATCTAAGTATCAGAGTGATTAAATTCCATATCAATATTATTTTCTTGGATATATGGGATAAAATTGACAAAATCTAAGTATCAGAGTGAATAAATGCTTTATCAACATCCTTTAAATGCATTATCAATATCGTTTGTCGGCTATATCGGATAAAATTGACAAGAAAGACATGGAGTGTACACCGCGACGGCGCATACATAGTGAGAGAGACATGCAAAGTCGACATAGCTTTATTTCATTTTTTAAGGTTAATTTAGACGAGGTTACGTGCGCGCACGTAACCTCGTCTAAATTAACCTTAAAAAATGAAATAAAGCTATAGTTATCGTATTAGTAGCATTATGCACATAGAACATTTGGTTAATTTAAATATCATCCTCAACATACGCTGAAATTTTCAACTTAATACCACAAATCTTCGCTAAGGCATTCCTGGCAAGTTGTCTTGACAAACTGGGCTTACTTAGTGTGCTTTGATTTAGTTCAACGCTGTTGTAACATCTCCCAAAGTTTTGGCCTAAATACTCTTAGCTTTAGTAACAGTAGTAGTAGTAGCATTAGAATTAGTACTAGTATCAGTAGAATTAGTAGTAGTAGCCTTAGCTTTAGTAGCAATAGTAGTAGTAGTAATAGCCGTACTAGTAGTTGTAGCACTAGTAGGATGCACATATTGTCTTTAGGCTAGTTTAATACCCCCCCCCCCCCACAACAAGCACTGTAAGCTTCAACTTTATACACCAAGCGATTTCTAAGATATTGCTGATGCGGCCTTTTGACAGCCTGCATACAGGTGGCCTGTTGTGACTCCGTTCAACTTCCCCCTTCAGTAGTAGTGTCTTACATAAAGGTTTCAGGGATACAAGGAATTACACAAGCCTGAGGCATGAATATACAGTTTGTTTTCACGACTACAAGCCTGAGGCATGAATATACACTGCAGTCTAACCAGTACATTGGCTTACCAAGGACAGGCACCTATTACTATGAACGATACATGAGTTACCAGACGGGTTTCTAAGGCAAAAGTGACCAATCCCTTTATATTATAGACCTATAAAGTGATCAAACACGTTTTGGAACTATGGAGGAGATTGTGTAATGCAATCAGACTGGTTTAGACACAGGTTTCTAAGCCAAAACTTTTGATCGTCACATTACGTATTCAAAATGTTTATTGCGCCTTCTGCAAAAATTGTCAAACAGTAATAAGCTCTAGGCTGAAGGTACCTTGCATCATGTCTAGAATTGATTGGCATATGGTGTTAAATCATTTTGCTTAGAAGCTAACTCTATTTGCAAAAAAGGTATAGCATTTGCGAATTGGACTGTTTGAACGATATTAATTGTTGATTGAATAATAGGGATGTGAATGATCCTAATTAGTGATCGGACCTTATGAAGGTGGTAAAAAAGCGGCTAAACTGATTATCAGTTAAGTAGCCCCAAAGGGCTTGGTAACTCAGGTAATTTTGTTATAAATTTGGAACAACATCAATCTATGAAAATGGTTAACGATGATAGAATGACCTTGTGACTTGACCTAGCTTTACTTCTTAGATGTGTTCTGTATAATACACAAGTGGCGTTGTGAACAGTGTTGTCAATTTAAAATAGGGTCTAACGTTATAGTATACTAAAAAGTTGACACTAAGAGAGATGTATATGGCAAGAAAAGAATTTTAATAAAGAAATTCAGAACAATCCATAGAAATCCTTACAAATCAAGTAGTGAGGTGTATATGAGTATCAACCGTCAAGGATCATAAGCAGCAATGACCCTAACCACCAAGGACCTCAACCTCAAAAGGTCCCATACCTCCAACCTCCAAGGGGCCCCTCACCCAAACTTTTTGGCCCCCTCTCCCTTATTTTTTTTTGATTTTTTCTGAATTTTTTTTAACTTTTTGTTTCAGTTTTTTTTTTAACTTTTTTTAGCATGGTATTCTTTAAACTTTTTTTTACATGTCTCTGAATGAGATGAAACATACTTAAAACATTAAAACTTTACATTTAATATTTTTTTCAAACTCAAAATGAGAATGGTATGGATATGTTAGTCATGACCTTTACTATTAGAAAAAATAATGTTTGTAGTAGCACTTTTTTTATTGGACTAAATTTTTTTATACACTTAGAAATTATTCAACTTTTTTTTATGTATCTTAAAATGACATGAAATATGCTTATGGCTCTAACAACTGTACTCTATGCTTGCTCAGAGACACGACGCGGCTCGCTCAATGGTACTCTATGGCCGGTTATCGACACTACCTAGTTTATTGCATGTATTAAATCAGTATTTTTTACACACTGGAACGACAAACACATAACTAATACCTCTAAAAAGTGAAGATGAAACATTTTAATAAAGTGTGTTCACATGACAATGTTATTGTAGCATTGAATGCCGACAAGGAGAAGTATTTAAACTATGAAACAAGTACAAGTGGTAGCACTATTGGAAATGCATGCGTGCATTGTCATAACAGTAAGGAATTAAAATTTCTTTGGAGTACCATAAAAAATTCCATTATACAAATGATGGATATGCGAGAAGGAGATATCCAGAGATGATCGCACACAAAAAGAATGCCAACATAAAAATAATAGTTGATGAAGAGGGGACATCTTCTTGCTAGTGCTTGTGGTAAAATGCTACCTGTTGATAGAACCTATCGTCACCTTTTAGGTATTAGCATTCAAATGTAAGCAAAGGGGAAAAGAAAGGCATACTCTTCTACTAATATCATAAACCATATCTTGTCTACGTGCCGGAACTGTTACCTGTGTAAAAATAGTGTGATAATCGACAGTGAAATTGCCAGAAAAATAAAAAGGGCATAGGCAGAAAATATAACTAAGGAACATAAAGATGAATCGATGAAAAAAAAGTACAAGCAAACTATACTGCCATTGATCAAACAGTCAATGAACCAAATAATACCAAAGACGAAAAGCATATTGAGCCTGTCGATGACACACCTGTAAAAATTGTGTATGAGTCAAAATTGAATAATGATTATTCTACTGATTACGAACTAAGAGAAGACAATAGCTATAGTATCAAGAGAGACATGATGAACCATTTTATGGAACAGATTCAAAATGTCCAAAGTTGTTCATTGATATTAATAATGTATAATAATATATATTTTTTGTATTAATATTCTACATGACATTCTTTCATTAAAAATATATTATACATTACATTGTTATGTGTTCATTTTTTTTAGAGTAAGCTAGCATATCAAACGTCTAGAATGTCTATTAAAACATCGGAGATGTAAGAAAAGGAATTTGCATACATCATATGTCGGAGAGATAGGTTAACATAGAGAAAATCTAAGTATAAGAATGAAGAAATTCGCTATCAACATCTATTGACAGATACTTGAGATAGCATTGACAGAATCTAAGTATCAGAGTGAATAAATTTTTTATCAATGTCTTTTGACAGATACGTTTGATAACACTGACATAATTTAAGTATCAAATTGAACAAATTCTTTATTAACATTCTTTATCGATATCATTTGTCGGGTACGTCGGATAACATTGACAAAATCTATCTATTAGAATGAATAAATTCTTTATCATCATCCGTTGTCGGATTTGTCATTATGAAAAAATTGTAAGTAAGTAAGTAACAAACTCACATAATACGGAAGTTTAATTCACGAAATTATGACAAAATTGTAAGTAAGTAACAAACTCTTTCTTGAATTCGCCGTTTGGATGCACAATACAGAAATTTAATTCAGGAAATTATGGAAAAAATTTAAAACAAACTCTTTTTTGAATTCGCTTCCTGGACACACAATACAGCAATTTCTCTCAAGAAATTATGAAAAAAAAATTGTAAGTAAGTAACCAACTCTTTCTTGAATTCTTCTCCTGGATACACAATACATAAATTTCATTCAAGAAATTAAAAAAAAAATTGTAAACAAACTCTTTCTTGAATTCGCTTCCAGGACACAATACAGATATTTCATTCAAGAAATTCTGGAAAAATCAAAAGTAAACAACTCTTTCTTGAATTCGCTTCCTGGACACAATACAGATATTTCATTCAAGAAATTATGAAAAAAATCGCAAGTAAGTAATAAACTCTTTATTGTTTTCACCTATTGGATACACAATACGGAAATTTCAGTCAAGAAATTATGAAAAATTGTAAATAAGTAACAAAGTCTTTCCTGAAGTCACCTCTTGGATACACAATGCAGAAATTTCATTCAAGAAATAATGAAAAAATTGTAAGTAAGTAACAAATTCTTTCTTGAATTTGCCTCCTGGATACATAATACAGACATTTCATTCAAGAAATTATGACAAAATTCTAAGTAAGTAACAAACTCTTTCTTGAATTCGCCGTTTGAATGGACAATACAGAAATTTAATTCAGGAAATTATAAAAAAATGTAAACAAACTCTTTTGTTGAATTCTCCTCTTGGATACACAATATGGCAATTTCACTCAAGAAATTATGAAAAAAAAATTGGAAGTAAGTAACAAACTCTTTCTTGACTTCTCCTCCTGGATACACAATACAGGCATTTCATTCAGAAATTATAAAAAAATTGTAAGAAAGTAACAAACTCTTTATTGATTTCACCTCTTGGATACACAATACAGATATTTCATTCAAGACATTATGAAAAAATCGCAAAAGTAACAAACTCTTTATTGTTTTGACTTCTTGGATACACAATAGGGAAATTTCATTCAAGAATTATGAGAAATTGTAAGTAAGTAAACAAATTCTTTCTTGAATTCGCCTCCTGGATACACAATACAGACATTTTCATTCAAGAAATTATGACAAATTCGAAGTAAGTAACAAACTCTTTCTTGATTTCGCCGTTTGAATGCACACATACAGAAACTTAATTCAGGAAATTATAAAAAAAAAAATTGTAAACAAACTCTTTCTTGAATTCACCTCTTGGATACACAATATGGAAATTTCATTCAAGAACTTATGACAAAATTCTAAGTAAGTAGCAAACTCTTTCTTGAATTCGCCGTTTGAATGCACAATACAGAAATTTAATTCAGAAAAATTACAAAAAAAATTGTAAACAAACTCTTTCTTGAATTCACCTCTTGGATATACAACATGGAAATTTCACTCAAGAACTTATGAAAAAAATTGTAAGTAAGTAGCAAACTCTTTCTTCAAATCTCCTCCTGGACACACAATACAGACATTTCATTCAAGAAATTATAAAAATAAATTGTAAGTAAGTAACAAACTCTTTCTTTATTTTACCTCTTGGATACACATTAGGGAAATTTCATTCAACAAAGTACGAGAAATTGTAAGTAAGTAACAAACTGTTTCTTGAACTCACCTCTTGGATACACAACGAGAAAATTTCATTCAAGAAATTCTGAAAAAAATTGTAAGTAAGCGACAAATTCTTTCTTGAATTCACCTCCTGGATACACAATACAGACATTTCATTCAAGAAATTATGACAAAATTCTAAGTAAATAACAAACTCTTTCTTGAATTCGCCGTTTTGAATGCACAATACAGAAATTTAATTCAGGAAATTATAAAAAAAATGTAAACAAACTCTCTTGAATTCACCTCGTGGATAGGCTACATAATATGGAAATTTCATTCAAAAAATTATGACAAAATTCTAAGTAAGTAACAAACTCTTTCTTGAATTTGCCGTTTGAATGCACAATGCAGAAATTTATTTCAGGAAATTATGAAAAAACTCTTTCTTGAAGTCAGCTCTTGGATACACAATGCAGAAACTTAATTCAAGAAATTATGAAAAATTGTAAGTAAGTAACAAATTCTTTCTTGAATTCACCTCCTGGATACACAATACAGACATTTCATTCAAGAAATTATGACAATATTCTAAGTAAGTAACAAACTCTTTCTTGAATTCGCCGTTTGAATGTACAATACAGAAATTTAATTCAGGAAACTATAAAAAAAATTGTAAACAAACTCTTTCTTGAAGTTACCTCTTGGATACACAATATGGAAATTTCATTCAAGAAATTATGACAAAATTCTAAGTAAGTAACAAACACTTTCTTGAATTCGCAGTTTGAATGCACAGTACAGAAATTTAATTCACGGAATTATATAAAAAAAATGTAAAACAAACTCTTTCTTGAATTCACCTCTTGGATATACAACATGGAAATTTCACTCAAGAACTTATGAAAAAAATTGTAAGTAAGTAGCAAACCCTTTCTTGAATTCTCCTCCTGGATACACAATACAGACATTTCATTCAAGAAATTAAAAAAATAAATTGTAAGTAAGTAACAAACTCTTTATTGATTTCACCTCTTGGATACACATTAGGGAAATTTCATTCAAGAAATTATGAAATATTGTAAGTAAATAACAAACTCTTTCTTGAACTCACCTCTTGGATACACAATGCAGAAATTTCATTCAAGAAATTATGAAAAAATTGTAAGTAACAAATTCTTTTTGAATCCCCTCCTGGATACACAATACGGACATTTAATTCAAGAAATAATGACAAAATTCTTAGTAAGTAACAAACTCTTTCCTGAAATCGCCGTCTGAATACACAATACAGAATTTAATTCAGGAAATTATGAAAAAATTGTAAACAAACTCTTTCTTGAATTCGTTTCCTGGACATAAAATACGGTAATTTCGTTCAAGAAATTGTGAAAAAAATGTAAACAAACTCTTTCTTGATTTCTCCTAAAAGATACACAATACAGACATTTCATTTCAAGAAATTATAAAACAAATTGTAAGTAAGTAACAAACTCTTTCTTGATTTCTCCTCAAGGATACACAATACGGAAATTTAATTCAGGAAATTATGAAAAAATTGTAAGTAAGTAACAAACTCTTTCTTGAATTTGCCTGATGGATACACAATACAGACATTTCATTCAAGAAATTATGACAAAAATTCTAAGTAAGTAACAAACTCTTTCTTGAATTCGCCGTTTTAATGGACAATACAGAACTTTAATTCAGGAAATTATAAAAAAATGTAAACAAACTCTTTCTTGAATTCACCTCTTGGATACACAACATGGCAATTTCACTCAAGAACTTATGAAAAAAATTGTAAGTAAGTAACGAACTCTTTCTTGAATTCTCCTCCTGGATGCACAATACAGACATTTCATTCAAGAAATTATAAAAACAAATTGTAAGTAAGTAACAAAATCTTTATTGATTTCACCTCTTGGATACACAGTACAGATATTTCATTCAAGAAATTATGAAAAAACCGCAAATAAGTAACAAACTCTCTATTGTTTTCACCTCTTGGATACACATTAGGGAAATTTCATTCTAGAAATTATGAGAAATTGTAAGTAAGTAACAAACTCATTCTTGAACTCACCTCTTAGATACACAACGGAGAAATTTCATTCAAAAAATTATGAAAAAATTGTAAATAAGTAACAAATTCTTTCTTGAATTCGCCTCCTGAATACACAATACGGACATTTAATTCAAGAAATAATGACAAAATTCTAAGTAAGTACTTACTTGCGATTTTTTTCATGATTTCTTGAATGAAATATCTGTATTGTGTCCAGGAAGCGAATTCAAGAAAGAGTTTGTTTTACTTGCTACTTTTTCCATAATTTCTTGAATGAAATATCTGTATTGTGTCCAGGAAGCGAATTCAAAAAAAGAGTTTGTTTACGTTTTTTTTTAATTTCTTGAATGAAATGTATGTATTGTGTATCCAGGAGGAGAATTCAAGAAAGAGTTTGTTACTTACTTACAATTTTTTTTTCATAATTTCTTGAGAGAAATTGCTGTATTGTGTGTCCAGGAAGCGAATTCAAGAAAGAGTTTGTTTTCAATTTTTTTTCATAATATCCTGAATTAAATTTCTGTATTGTGCATCCAAACGGCGAATTCAAGAAAGAGTTTGTTACTTACGTACAATTTTTTTATAATTTCGTGAATTAAATTTCTGTATTATGTGAGTTTGTTACTTACTTACTTACAATTTTTTCATAATGACAAATCCGACAACGGATGATGATAAAGAATTTTATTCATTCTAATAGATAGATTTTGTCAATGTTATCCGACGTACCCGACAAATGATATAGATAAAGAATGTTAATAAAGAATTTGTTCAATTTGATGCTTAAATTATGTCAGTGTTATCAAACGTATTCGTCAAAAGACATTGATAAAGAATTTATTCACTCTGATACTTAGATTCTGTCAATGCTATCCCAAGTATCTGTCAATAGACGTTGATAGAGAATTTAATCATTCTTATACTCAGATTAACTCTATGTTAACCTATCTATCCGACATATGATGTATGTAAATTCCTTTTCTTAAATCTCCGATGTTTTAATAGACATTCTAAACGTTTGATATGCTAGCTTACTCTAAAAATAATGAACACATAACAATGTAATGTAATAATATATTTTTAATGAAATAATGTGATGTAGAATATTAATACAAAAAACATATATTATTATGCATAGTTAATATCAATGAACAACTTTGGACATTTGAATCTGTTCCATAAAACGGTTCAACATGTTCTCTCTTGATACTATAGCTGTTTTAATAGTCGAAAGTGATTGGAAGGCAACAACACCCTTTTCCCCCCCATCATTTATACAAACACATCCAATTGTAATTCTGAGATAGCCATTTTGTTCAACGTAGTGGAAAGTTCTGGAAATAAGATCTTTGAAGATGATAATTCCCTTCAGAGCCCTCAGGACAAGGGCTATAAATTATACCTTGGGGACATATAAGATTTTTATTGAAATCTTTGTCGTAGAAACTTGAAAAAGGGCGCATTTGAATGAAAATTGGAAGGGCTAGTGCCCCTTTTAATAGTCAAAAGTTATTGGAGGGCAACAAACCCCCCTTTCACGCCCACTTTTTTCCCACACACATACAATCAAAAATTTTAGATAGCCATTTTGTTTGATGTAGTAGAAAGTTTTGGAAATTAGGTCTTTAAGGTTGATACCCTCCCCCCCCCACACAGACCTCAGCGCAAGGGTTTTAAGTTATGCCCGGGGGCATATAAGGTTTTTATAGAAAGCGTGGTCGTAGAAGCTTCAAAAAGGGCTTATACCATTGGAAGTTGAAATGGCTAGTGGCCTTTTTAGTGTTCGAAAGTAATTGAGGGGAATTTCGATACCCATAGATACATCAATAGAATCATGTTTTTATGCTGATTTCAAATATATAAGTTTCATTTTCAGTTTTATTATTAAAGTGAGACACGTGTATAGAATTTCTTTCCAAAGTCAGAAACAAGTGAACAGAATTTTCCAAAAGTCAGAGACATAGAAACAGAATTTCTTATCAAATGTCAGAGACGCTTAAAAGGATTTTCATAAGTAAAAAAACGGGATTCTTTTCAAAAACTTTGAAACAAACATTAGAAACAGAACTTTTTCCTCAAAAGACAGAGCTACATAAACAGAGCTTTTCAAGTGTCAATGAGACGTAAACTTGGTTTTTCAAGAGTCAGAGACAGGAGAAAGGGATTTTTTTCTAAGTCAAAAACGTACAAATCGGAATTTCTTAAGGTAAAAAACATGCGATCAGAATTTTTTTCAAAGGTCAGAGATGTTTGAATGAAATTTTTCAAATTAAAAAAATACAAACCAGAATTTTTTCATTCAGAAAAACATATAAAGAGACTGTTTTCAACAATCAGAGACACATGAACGAGGTTTTTTTTTCAAAATTCAGAAACACAAGAATGACATTTTTTCAAAAAGTTTCGAAAAAACATACAAACTTTTTTTTAGTCAAAGGCACATAATTGGGACTTTTTCAAGAGTCACTGAGACATAAATGAGATATTTCAAGAGTCAGAGACAAGTGAATGGGGTTTATCTTATGTTGGTTACATATCATTAATATCTTCGAACAAATTTTGATGTTTCAAATACATTCCATAAAATAATTCATCTTGATCGCTCACGACAGGGCAGTTATTCTCTTTTCTTACTTCGTAACCAATAGAATATTCACTATTTCATTTTCGGTCATACACAGTTTTTTTATGCAGTTTGACATAAAACCCAATTGTACTGTTCATTATTGGTATGGTTGTGATTAATGAGTGCATCTGTTGGCACACCACTAATGTCACTTTTAGCATTCACAGGTTTTTTGCTTTTCATCGATTTGTCTTTATATTTGTTAGAGATTTTATCCTCCTTTTTTATTTTGCCTGCGATTTGAATGTCTGTTACTATATTATTTTTACATAGGTAGCAGTTCCAAAATGTAGATAAAATATGGCTTATGAAATTGCTACAGCATAATTCCTGTGTTTTTCTTTGCATTTTTTAATGCTGATGCCAGAACGGTAATGAAATGATTTTTCAACCCGTAACGTATTACCAGAAGCATAAGCATGAGGTTAGCCGTTGTTGTCAAATATTAATTTTTAGACTTGTATTATCTTTGAGCACAGAAATGTTAATGTTGCTTATCCACAACTACTAAACTTTAAATTTTTTGGCACTCCAAAGAAATTCAATTTTTCACTTTTATGACAATGCACGCATACACATCCAATGATGTCTCCATTATCACTTATTTCACAGTTCAGGTATTCGTCTTTTATGAGCATTCAATGCTACGATAACTCGATTATGAACACTTGCTTTCTTGATGTGTTTCATCTCCACTATTCACAATAAGCATAGGTCCATATTCTATCAGTGCACTATTAATAGTGATTAAAAACTGTACAATAAACGAAAGACCGCTTTCATACTTTTAGGGAGACTGTGTTGTCATGAAAACCTAGCATGCACCTACTTAATTATTTTGGGAAGAGGTCTTTAAGGATTGCCACAGAATATGGCACCTTAGGACCTACATGGCTACGAGAATGGATTTTAAAATACCATACGACCTTAGAAAACCATGTTTTCCCAAGTAAGAAGATTCCGTATGATTTATTGTCTCTCTGCTTTGTTCATCCTTAACCATAAAAATAGGTCAAAACTACTCCTTTAATTCATATTTAAAAATATTTTAAGTTAAAGAGTCATGAGAAAAAAATCTTTCCTGAAAAAAAAAACCTTAGTCCCCGGATAAGCAATTCAGTACAAAATTTGTTTTCTAAGGAGAAAAAATTTCTACTAACATACATAAGCTATTGTAATTTCATACTTCAAAAAAAAAAACCCGTAACAAATTTTATTACAAGTATACAGAGTGTATTTTTAGGAAATAAAAAAGTTAAACAATTTAAGAAAAAAAAAAAATAAAAAAACCATAAATAAAACAAATCGGGTGTGTATGGGTCCTTAGAAAGAGTTAGGGGTTCAGGGAAGAGGCACAGGGCCAAAAAAGGCCAGGAGGTTAGGAAAAGCCATGTCATTGTGGAAGTCTCGTCAATCGATTAATAACTATTAACTTTCAATCTACATCCTACCCCTTTAACAGCCGTAAAAAAAACTTCACCTCGATAAATAATGGATTTTCAATCGACAAAAAACAGCTATTTATATTAACTATAAAATTCCCATATTAATAAACTTGTAGAGGGTAATGTTCATTAGCACGAAACTATTGATTATAATGCAATGCTAAGAACAACTTATAATATCGTCTTGCTAGCTCTGTTGGCTAGTGCGCAATCCATTTATGCTTGGATCTCAGGTTCAAATCCTAAAACAGTCAAATGTTTCATAAATCATTGAAAAATGCTTGGAGGCATATCACGAAAATCTGAAAAAAAATCTTAAGAGAGTCTCGAAAATATCAAGTCTTAAGTAAAAAATATCTTGAAGAAAACATCTCGATAATTTGAAAAAGAACTAAAAATTCAAAAAATGTCTCTAAAATTGAAAAAGAAACGTCTTGAAAATTTGAAAAATGTCAAGAGAATGTAAAAAAAATTCTTAAGAATTTTAAAAATGTCTTGAGAAAAACTTCTTTAAGATCGTTAAATGTCTTTAATGGTAATTTGGTGTAGCAGACCCCCTAACTAGACGATCGGATCTATTAACCCCATACTACTTACACTACGAGTGCTTTCTTTAAATGAATAGATTTTTCCGAACAAAGTTTTTAATAAATGAAACCCAAAACAAACAAAAATTAATATAAAAGAACATATAGAACATAGAGATTTTAGGAACAATAGAAAAACATGGGGCTATATGGGGTTTTTCTCATCCCTGGAAGAGTAGTTATCTGACTTTTCGATTACACAATTGCTATACCAAAATTTGATCACATGTTTTTAGGCGACTACAAAAAAAAGGCATGAGAGGGTGACTGGCTGTCCTCGGACCATTTTCCAATAATCCCTTCAACATACTCTAAAAGTTCAAAACTTAATGCCCTAAACTGTTCTTGAGATATTGCAGATAAGTCTTCTCGTAGAAGTGGATACACAGATTATCTTTTGACTTAGTTAAAGATGCCCCTAGACAGTCCCCAACAATGTGCTTGCCTGATTCCATCAGCCGTTTCGTAGATGTTGCTTTACCCAGTCGGTTCAGTGTTCTTATTGAAGTAACTCTATTCAGCCTCCATGGTGCTCAATCACAGTAGCAGGAATTGTATATATAGACATTGGTTTTTTTATTTATTGGATTAAGATTCTAATTTATTTTAGGTTATATTTAGGTCTTTTTCCTTCTGCTGGCCGTGATCCCGCTGTTTTCTTCATCTTGAGATTTTTTCTCTCTCTACGTTTCTTTCACAATAAGAAGGGAAGAAGTATTTCTTATCGAAATTTCTCTAAATTTCGATCTTAATACTCTAAGCATTTTCAGATATTCATGTTCAAACATAAGCTCTTTTCTTAATAAAAAATATTATATGTTAGCAGTGCGGCCTAGATGGTTTTAAATGGACCCATACCCCTGCTTTCAAATGGACCCTGCTTTTAAATGGACCTTACTCTTAAACGGTGACCTGTTTTAAATGGACCCGCAATATAACCGATCAGAAGGTGCGTGTTACCTAACCTAGAAGCATACCATGACAAATTAAGTTTCACGAACAAAAATCAGCACGCAGCAAGTTCCATGAATAAAAATTAGTTGAACAAAAAGAAAAATCACCACGACACACCACTACAAAAATATCCTAAGTCATATGTATCAAACCAAAAAGTTCCAAAATACCCTTTGAAACATCAACAAAGGTAATAAAGACAAGATAAACCACAACACTATACTACCAAAAATATCCTAAGTCATACGTTTAAACCGAAAAAACTTCCAAAATACACCTTGAAAAACTAACAAAGGTAACACAGACAAGATAAACCGCAACATAACACTACAACAACATCCTAAGTCATACGTTTCAAACAAAAAAAACTTCCAAAATACACTTTGAAACACTAACAAAGGTAGCACAGACAAGATAAACCATGACACAATCCTACAAAAAGCATCCTAAATCATACGTTTCAAACGAAAAACTTCCAAAATACACTTTGAAAAACTAACAAAGGTAGTAGAGACAAGATAAAAACGCAAATTATAGCACTACAAAAACATCCTAACTCATGCGTTTCAAGCAAAATACTTCCAAATACACTTTGAAAGACCAACAAAGGTAATACAGAGAAGATAAATCCCGACACAACACTATAAAAAATATGATGTCATACGTTTTTCAAACAAAAAACTTCCAAAATACACTTTGAAAAACTAACAAAGGTAGCACAGACAAGATAAACCACGACATAACACTACAAAAACTTCCTAAGTCATACGTTTCAAACAAAAAACTTCAAAATACACTTTGAAAGACCAAAAAAGGTTAAAAACAGAAAAGATAAACCACGACACAACACTAAAAAAACATCCTAAGTCATACTTTCAAACGAAAAACTTCCAAAATACACTTTGGAAATCCAACAAATGTACCACAGATAAGATAAACCACAACACAGCACTACAAAAACATCCTAAGTCATGTGTTTCAAAAGAAAATCTTCCGAAAATACGCTTTGAAACACTAACAAAGGTAACACAGACAAGATTAACGACGAAACAACACTACAAAAATATCTTAAGTCATACTTTTCAAACGAAAAGTTTCCAAAATACACTTTAAAAGACCAACAAAGGTAAACAGACAAGATAAACCATGACATAACACTACAGAACATCCTAAGTCATACGTTCAAAAGAGAAAAACTTCTAAAATACACTTTGAAACCTCACGAAAGGTAACACAGACAAGATAAACCACGACACAACACTACAAAAAATATCTTAAGTCATACATTTCAAATGAGAAACTTCCAAAATACACTTTGAAACACTAAAAAAAGGTAACACAGACAAGATAAACGACGACACAACACTAAAAAACATCCTAAGTCATAAGTTTAAAACGAAAAAAAACGTCCATAATACACTTTGAAACACTAACAACGGTAACGCAAACAAGATAAATCACGACACAACGCTACAAAAACATCCTAAGTCGACGTTTCAAAATAAACAGTTCCAAAATACACTTTGAAACACGAAAAAGGGTAACATAGACAATATAAACCCACAACACTACACTACACTATAAAAACATCCTAAGCCATGCGTTTCAAACAAAAAAATTCCAAATACACTTTGAAACACCAACAAAGGCAAAACAGATAATATAAAGACGAGACAAAACTACAGAAATATCCTGGGTTTCAGAGGGTCAGTAATAGTTTGGCACGGTGGTTTGAATTGACATGATGTATCACGGAGGTTTGGGTTTGCGAAAACATTAATCAATAGATTTAATGCATGGTTTTTAGAAAGAAAATATATCGAAAATATCTTGAGAATGATGAGATGGTGGTAGAGGGTGCCAGGGGGCAGTAATATTTTGGCATGGTGGTTTGATTCGACGTGGTGTATCACGGAGATTGGGGTTGTGAAAACATGAAATCAATGGATTTAGTGCGTGATTTTTGACAAGAAAATAATCGGAAATGTTTTAAGAATGCTGAATTGGTGTTAAAGAGTGCCAGATTGCCAGTAATAGTGTGGCACGATGGTGTGAATTGACATGGTGTATCACTCAGGGTTGGGTCGTGAAAACATGAATCAATGGATTTAATGCATAATTTTTGACAAGGAAATATATATTGAAAATGTCTTAGGAATGCTAAATGGGTGGTAGAGGGTGCCAGTAATAGTGTGGCATGGCGGTGTGAACCGACATGGTAAATCACGTGGTCGTGTGAGGTGTTTTGGGAGGCATCATGATAGGGTGGCCTGCGAAAACATGAAGCAATGGATTGAATTCGTGATTTTTAACTAGAAATATCTGAAAATATCTTTGTAATGATGAGGTGGTATCGAAGGGTGCAAACGGGTCAGCAATAGTGTGGCACAGGTTATAAATTGTTTGAAGGTAATAGCAATAAAAAATATTCACATTGAGGTATTCAAGCGTTAGAAAAATGGTTTAAATGATGATGACAGGTGTCGCAGGGTGCCACCATGCAGCCAATTTTTATAAAACCACTGGAAATAAGAAGAAGGATCGTTCAAGAAATGTCTTAGATTCAAGTGGTGTGAATTGCCTTGGACTATCATATTCTAAGAATGAAATGCTAAGTCCTGCTGTTCAAATAAAAACACTGTTCAATTTTAGATTTACAATCTTATTTTTTCTATAAAAAAAATTCTTGTGATAATGCCCTAGGTTTGATGGTGGGCACCACATGGGAAAGGGGGGCAGCTGGATAATGGCACGGTGGTGTAAACCGACACGGTGTATCACGGAGGATCGGGTTGCGAAAAAATGAACCATTGGATTGAATGTAGGATTTTTAAACAAGAAAATACCAGGAAAATGTCTTGGGAATAATAAGGAGAGGTAAAGGGTGCCAGTTGATCAGAAAATAGTGTGGTACAGGTTGGGAATTGTCAAAAAATAATAGCAATAAATATCAAAACTTATCCATTGGGGTATTCAAGCGTTCGAAAACACAAAAAATAATGATGACGGGTGTCGCAGGGTGCCACCATGCAGCCAGTTTATATACAACCATTGGAAACAAGGAGAAGGCTCGTTCAAGAAATGTTTTAAATTCTAAGTGGTGTGAATTGCCTTGGACTATCACATTCTAACAATGAAATACTAACTCCCGCTGTTCAAATGAAAACAGGTTTCAATTTCAGATTTATAAGCTTATTTCTTGTAGGAAAAAGGTCAAAAACGTCCTAGGGGTGATGGTAGATGCCACCTAGTTGTCGCTGGGCCAGGCACATAATAAAATAGTGGTGTGAATTGACATGGTGTATATCACGGAGGGCTGGGTTACGAATACATGAACCAATGGATTGAATGCGAAATTTTTAACAAGAAAAAAATAGGAAAATATCTAGGGTATGATGAGGGGTCGGTAGAGAGTGCCAGTGGATCAGTAATAGCGTGACACATGTTGGGATTGTCGGAAAAAAGCAATAAGAATATATTCATTGGGATATTCAAGCGTTAGAAAAACTCTTAAATGATGATGACGGGTATCGCAAGGTGCAACCATGCAGCCAATTCTTATAAAACCATTAAAAATAAAGAGAAGGCTCGTTCAAGAAATGTTTTAAATTCTAAGTGGCGTGAATTGCTTTGGACTATCATATACTAACAATGAAATGCTAAATCCCACTGTTAAAATAAAAACAGTGTTCAATTTTAGATTTATAAGCTGATTTTTTGTGGGAAAAAAGGTTGAAAATTTCCTAGGGGTGATGGCGAATACCAGTAGTATAATTTGTTTACATACTGCGGGGCACTCCTTATTTGGGAGACAACTGGACTCCAGCCAGAATATTTTGAAATAATCTATGCCGATAATATAACGGGACTCCAAATAAGGTGGACTAAAAACAACCAAGAGGCCCTTACGACCGTTCCTTGCAACCAGAACAAATACAAGGAAGGATCTTCAATAGTAAGAGAATAGAATTCAGAGAGAGAGAAAAATTTGATTATACTCGTTTTTATTTTGGTGGGGTGTTTTGAGGTGTTTTGAGGTGGGGTATTTTTATGTCTAATCTCATTACTGATGATACTTATAAGATTGTATTGCTTTTATATATTTGCAAGTAATATTGATTGCCCAAATTGTCCTTTATTTATTTTTGAAAGAATCAACTCGACTACTTGGTAAATTCAAATTCCAAAATGAGCTTTGAAACACCAACAGAATATAACTGTGAGACGGAAAACCATGACTCAACACTACAAAAATATTCTATGTCTTACATTTCAACGAAAAATTCCAAAATGAACTTCGAAACATCAAGAGAGTGTATCAGTGACAAGGAAAACCACGACACAATGCTATAAAATATTTCCAAGTCTTACATTACGACGAAAAAATTCTAAAATGAACTTTGATACATCAGCAAAATGCAGCAGTGACAAGTTAAATCACGACACAACACTACAAAAATATTTTAAGTCTTAAATTTCAACAAAAAAATTCCAAAATGAACTTTGAAACATCAACAAAATGCAACAGTGACAAGGTAAATCACGACACAATGTACAAAATATTCCCAAGTGTTACATTTTAACGAAAAAATTCCAAAATAAATTTTGAAACATCAACAGAATGTAAAGGTGACAACCGCGACAAAACACTACAAAAATATTCCAAGTCTTACATTTCAATAAAAAAATTCTAAAATGGACTTTGAAACATCAACAGAATATAACAGTGACAAGACAAAACTACATCACAACACTGCAAAAATATTCCAATTCTTACATTTCAACGAAAAAATTCCAAAATGAATTTTGAAACATCAACAGAATGTCACAATGACAAGGTAAACCAAGACACAACACTACAAAACATATTCGAAGTGTTACATTTCAAGGAAAAAAAATTCAAATGAACTTTGAAATATCAACAGAATGTAGCAGTGACAAGGTAAACCACGACACAACACTACAAAAAATATTCGAAGTCTTAAATTTCAACGAAAAATTACCAAAACGAACTTTGAAACATCAACAAAATGTAACAGTGACAAGGTAAACCGGGACACAACATTATAAAAACATTAAACGAAACATTCAAGTCTTACATTTCAACGAAAAAATTCCAAAATGAACATTGAAAAATCAACAGAATGTAACAGTGCCAAGGTAAACCACATCACAACAATATACAAATATTCCAAGTCTTACATTTCAATGAAAAAAAATCAAAAATGAACTTTGAAACATCAAAAGAATGCAACAATGACAAGGTAAACAACGAAACAACGCAACGAAAAAAATATTCCAAGTCTTACATTTCATCATTAAAAAGTTCCGAAATGAACTTTGAAACATCATCTGAATGTAACAGTGACAAGGTAAACCACGACACACAGCTACAAAAAATATTCGAAGTCTTACATTTCAACGAAAAGTTCTAAAACAAACTTTGAAACATCAACAGAATGTATCAGAGACAAGGTAAACCACGAAACAACACTACAAAAATATTCCAAGTCCTAAAGTACGACGAAAAAAAAATCCGAAACGAACTTTGAAACATCAACAGAATGTAAAAGGGACAAGGTAAATCACACCACATCACTGCAAAAATATTCTAAGTCTTAAAGTTCAACAAAACAAAAAAAATCCAAAATGAACTTTGAAACATCATCGAAATGTAAAATGACAAGGCAAATCACGACACAACACTAAAAAAATATTCCAAGTCTTATATTTTAACGAAACAATTCCAAAATGAACTTTTGAAACATTAGCAGAATTTAACAGTGACAAAGTAAACCACGAGACAACACTACAAAAATAATCCAAGTCTTACATTTCAACGAAAGAATTCAAAAATGAGCTTTGAAATATCAACAGAATGTAACAGTGACAAGGCAAACCCAATCACAACACTACAAAAATATTCCATGGCTTACATTTCAATGAAAAAAAAAAAAATCAAAAATGAATATTGAAACATCAACAGAATGTAACAATGACAAGGTTAACCGATGTCATTGAAAACCAATGTCATGACAAGGTAAAACGACACAACACAATAAAAATATTCCTAGTGTTACATTTCAACGAAAAAATTCCAAAAAGGACTTTTAAATAACAAAAGAATGTAACAGTGTCAAGGTAAACCACATCACAACACTAAAAAAATATTCCAAGTCTGAAATTTTAAAAAAAAATTCCAAAATAAACTTTGAAGCATCAACAGAATGTAATAGTGACAAGGTGAACCACGACACAGCACTACAAAATATTCCAGTCTTACATTTCAACGAAAATTTTCCAAAATGAACTTTGAAACATCAACTGAATGTAACAGTGACAAAATAAACCACGACAGAACGCTACAAAAATATTACAAGTCTTATATTTCAACGATGAATCCAAAATCCAAAACGAACTTTCAAACATCAACAGTATGTAACTGTGACATGGTAAACCACGACTCAAAACTACAAAAATATTTCAAGTCTTACATCTCAACGAAAAATTCCAAAATGAACTTTGAAACACCAACAGAATTTAACAGTGACAAAGTAAACTACGACACAACACTATAAAATATTCCAAGTCTTACATTTCCACGAAAAAATTCCAAAATGAACTTTGAAGCACCAGCAGAATATAACAATGACAAGTTAAACAACGACACAAAAACTACAAAAATATTTCAAGTCTTACGTTTCGGCGAAAAAATTCCAAAATGAACTTTGAAACATCACAGAATTTAACATTGACAAGGTAAACCATGACACAACACTACAAAAATAAAGTCTTACACTTGAACAAAAAAAATTCCACAATGAACTTTGAAGCATTAACAGAATGTAAGAGTGACAAGGTAAACCACGACACAACACTATAAAAACATTCCAAGTCTTACATTTAAACAAAAAAAAAAAATCCAAAATGAAATTTTAAACATTAACAGAATTTAACAATGATAAGGAATGTAACGCTGACAAGGTAAAACACGACAAAATGATCTTTGAAATATCAACAGAATGTAACAGTGACAGGGCAAATCACGACCCAACACTACAAAAATATTCCAAGTCTTAGGTTTCAACTAAAAATTTCCACAATGAACTTTGAAACATCAAGAGAATTTAACAGTGACAAGGTAAACCACGATATAACATTAAAAAAATATTCGAAGTCTTACATTTCAACAAAAGAAATTTCAAAATGAAATTTGAAGCATCAACAGAATGTAACACTGACAACCATGACACGACACTCAAGTCTTTCATTTCAACGAAAAAAAAATTCCAAAATGAAATTTGAAACATTAACAGAATTTAATGATGATAGGCAATGTAACACTGACAAGGTAAAACACGACAAAATGAACTTTGAATTATCAGCAGAATATAACAGTGACAAGGTAAAATCATGACAAAACACTACAAAAATATTCCAGGTCTTACTTTTCAACGAAATAATTCCAAAATGACATCAAAAGAATTTAAAACAGTGACAAGGTAAACCACGACAAAAAACTTCAAAAATATTCCATGTCTCATATTTCAACGAAAAAAATCCAAATGAACTTTGCATCATCAACAGAATGTAAAAGTGACAAGGTAAACCACGTTACAACACTATAAAAATATTCCAAGTCTTATATCTCAATGAAAAAATTCATTGAGAATTTTTGAAAATTGGAATTTTCGTTGAAATTCAAGACTTCGAATATTCCCATAGTGTTCTGTCGTGATTTACCTTGTCATTGTTACATTCTGTTGATGTTTCAATGTTCATTTTGGAATTTTTTCGTTGAAATATAAGACATTTTCTGAAAAATCTTACATTTCAACGAAAAAATTCCAAAATACAATTTAAAACATCAACAAGGTAAACCACGACACAACACTACAAAAAATATTCGAAGTCTTTAGTTTCAACGGAAAAATTCCAAAACGAACTTTGAAACATCAACAGAATGTAACAGTGACAAGGTAAACCACGACAAAAACACTATAAAAATATTCCATGTCTTACATTTCAACAAAAAAAATCCAAAATGAAATTTAAAACATTAACAGAACTTAATAATGATAAAGAAATGTAACACTGACAAGGTAAAACACGACAAAATGAACTTCGAAACATCAACAGAATGTACAGTGACAAGGCAATTCACGACACACAACACTACAAAAATATTCCAAGTCTTATATTTCAACGAAAAAATTCGTTGAAAAAAACGAAGAAAGATAAAAACAGGACAAAATGAACTTTGAAATATTAACAAAATGTATTAGTGATAAGATAAACCTCGAAACAACTATACAAAAAAAATTCGAAGTCTTACATTTCAACGAAAAAAATTCCAAAATGAATTTTTGAAACATCAAGAGAATGTAAAAGTGACAAGGCAAACCACATCAAAACACTACAAAATATTTTAAGCCTACATTCCAACGAAAACATTCCAAAATGAATTTTGAAACACCAAAAGAATGTAAAAGTGACAACCGCGACACAACATTACAAAAATATTCCAAGTCTTACATTTCAATAAAAAATTCCAAAATGACCACTGAAACATCAACAGAATGTAACAATGACAAGGTAAACTATGACACAACGCTATAAAAATATTCCAAGTTTTACATTTTAACGAAAAATTCCAAAAAGAACTTTTAAACAACAACAGAATATAACAGTGTCAATGTAAACCATATCACAACACTAAAAAAATATTCCAAGTCTTACATTTCAATGAAAAAATTGCAATGAACTTTGAAACATTAACCGCATGTAACAATGACAAGGTAAACTACTACACAACAGTACAAAAATTTTCCAAGTCGTACATTTCAACAATAAAAAATTCCAAAATGAACTGTGAAACATCAACAGAATGCAACAGTGACAAGGTAAACCATGTCATAACACTAGAGAAATATGCCAAGTTTTACATTTCAACGGAAAAACTCCAAATGAACTTTGAATGATCAACAGTATGTAACTGTGACATGGTAAACCACGAATGTAATTAACAGAATGTAACTGTGACACGGTAAAAGACGAAACAACATTACAAAAATGTTTCAAGTCTTACATTTCAATAAAAAAATCCAAACTAAACTTTGAAACATCAACAGAATGTAACAGTGATAAACTAAACCATGACACAACACTACAAAAATATTCCAAGTTTTACACTTCAACAACGAAAAAATTCCAAAATGAGCTTTGAAACATCAACAGAATATAACAGTGATGAGGTAAACCATGACACAAAACTACAAAAATATTACAAATCTTACATTCAGCAAGCAAAGTCCAAAAATGAACTTTGAAACATCAACAGAATGTAACAGTGACAAGGTAAGCCATGACACAACACTATAAAATATTCCAAGTCGTACAATTCAACGAAAAAATTTCAAACTGAACTTTGAAACATCAACAGAATGTAACAATGACAAGGCAACCCACATTATAACACTACAAAAATATTTCAAATCTTACATTTCAACGAACAAATTCCAAAATGAACAATTTTGAAAAAATTTCGAAAAAATCCAAAATGAACTTTTAAAAGTCAACAGAATGTAACAGTGTCAAGGTAAACCACATCACAACACTATCAAATATTCCAAGTCTTACATTTCAACGAAAAAATTTCAAACTGAACTTTGAAACATCAACAGAATGTGACAGTGACAAGGAACACACACATTAAAACACTACAAGATTTTTTAGTACTTTCATAAGAGCTATTTATTCTAATTAACGGCCTTTGTGATCAAGGGGTCATTTTTAAAGAATTGGAACAAAATTCGAACTTTAGCTTAAAGAGCAAGGTATTGACCAGGGGGCGAACCCACTAATATACGTATTAAAAATCTTTTGAATAGAGAAGTTCGTTACGTAAGTTAATTCGTAAGTTACGTATACTCATTACTAATAAAAACGTTCGTAAATAAAATTAAACAAGTTTCTAGAAAGCCATTTAACCAAATAAAAGTAAATTAATATGCAAATTTTGTTTGCACATTTTATCGCTAAAGTTTGACTTTCTCACAACTCTATTTTTTTAAACAATAAAAAAATTTGGCGTAAAGAGCGAGGCGTTGAGGAGGGGATAGCCCCTTTCATATACAGATTAATTTCTGTTCGTTTTAAGTTTTAACTTCGTTCCTTACTTTCAGTTAGAAATTTTTTTTTATTTAATCTCTTAAAAGGGATTGATCCTAAATCGGATCCTAAATTGATCCCAAAAGGGATTTTCAAATGAAATGACTAAAAAATGGTGATTTCAAAACCTAGGCAAGAGCAAAAACTAAGAGGGCAAGGAAATCAATTCCCCTCAATTACCGCCGTTAGAACTAGTACACAGGCTTCTTCACAGAGTGAAGTTTGGAGGTTCAATTCAAAACTGTTGATCAATCAAGCTTAATTTTTGATATATGTTTAGTTGAAAAGTTTTTAGTCTTAGTTGCCATGATCTTTTTTATTTATACGGAATAATGTATGTTGGCTTTAAGTTTTAATGTAGATAGATAGACTTCTTAGTTTCAGTTGAAAACTTATTTTTAATATAATTTCTAATTATCACCAATCTAGGGGAGATAAAAACACCTCTAGGAAACATTGCAAACAACCTTGACAGCTAAGAAAAACTTCTAGTCTATAACATAAATTTCATTATCCATACTTCGCAAAACAATAAATATTTTCAGGAACGTTTGTTTTTCGATGAGCCAAAAGCTATTTTTACTCGGCCGATTTCGCCCTAAAAAAGCCATAATGAAGACAGGGGCTTTATAAATCACCTACTGACTAGGAGAAAACTAGAAAGCTACTGTAACAAAGAAAGCAGTTTTTAAGGGCTCATTTAAAAGCTTATATTTATACTTAATCAATTTTTATAAATTTGACGTAATAGAACATTTCCACAAAGTGCACTTTTGGTTGTTTCCCCCCAACTTTTTTAAATGAAACAAGTGCCTTTTCCAATGAAATGACCAAAAAAGGTGATTCCAAACCTAGGCAAGAGCAAAAACTTAGAGGGCAAGGAAATCAATTCCCCTCAATTACTGCCGTTAGAACTAGTACACATGCTTCTTCACAGAGTGAAGTTTGGAGGTTCAATTCAAAAACTGTTGATCAATCAAGCTTAATTTTTGATATATGTTTAGTTGAAAAGTTTTTAGTCTTAGTTGCCATGATCTTTTTTATTTATACGGAATAAGGTATATTGGCTTTAAGTTTTAATGTAGATAGATAGACTTCTTAGTTTCAGTTGAAAACTTATTTTTAATATAATTTCTAATTATCACCAATCTAGGGGAGATAAAAACACCTCTAGGAAATATTGCAAACAACCTTGACAGCTAAGAAAAACTTCTAGTCAATAACACAGATTTCATTATCCATACTTCGCAAAACAATAAATATTTTTCAGGAACTTTTGTTTTTCGATGAGCCAAAAGCTGTTTTTTACTCGGCCGATTTCGCCTAAAAAAGCCATAATGAGACAGGGCTTTATAAATCACCCACTGACTAGGAGAAACTAGAAAGCTACTGTAACAAAAGAAAGCTGTTTAAGGGCTCATTTAAAAGCTTATATTTATTCTTAATCACTTTTTTATAAATTTGAATTGACAGCACATTTCCACAAAGTGCACTTTTGGTTGTTTCCCTAACCTTTTTAAATGAAACAAGTGCCTTTTCCACTGAAATGACCAAAAAAGGTGATTCGAAACCTAGGCAAGAGCAAAAACTAAGGGGGCAAGGACATCCCTTCCCCTCAATTACCACCGTTAGAACTAGTACACAGGCTTCTTCACAAAGTGAAGTTTGAAGGTTCAATTCAAAACTGTTGATCAATCAAGCTTAATTTTTGATAGATGTTTAGTTGAAAAGTTTTTAGTTTTAGTTAATTTGTCTGCGCAATAATCTTTTACTTTTAATAGGACTAGGCGATTTATGAAACTTACTAAGAAGGTCTGGAGGGGGAGTATATGTGAGGGGATCTTATAAACCTTTAGTTAAGGGCTTTGGACCATAATTATTGCAATGGTTCCGTTTTATACTGCCAAACTATGCAATTTGTGCTATTTTTAGTGCCAAAAGTACCGTTTTTAGTGCTATATGGCACTTTTGGATGGTAAAATGATATAACTCCCGTAGATATGAGTAATAGGTTTTAAAATCTTCCTTCCCAGGATATGCCTTAAAAAAAATGAGTGTGTCACCCTTGAAAAAATAGTGAATTATCTGAAAAGTAATCAGAGGCAGCGCAATCACGCTGCCTAAATAAAGAACGATGTTGGCACAATGCATTATTTTTTTTTTTGTTCTAGACTAGGGCATTTCGTATCGAAGGAGTTGTTGTAGAAACTTCGGAAAGGGATCATTCGATTGGAAATTGCAGTGGCTAGTGCCCTTTTCAATAGTCGAAAGTGAACAAAAGGCAACTAACACCCCTTCCACGCCCACCATTTCCCCAAACATATCCAATCATAATTTTGAGATAGCCATTTTGTTCAGCGTAGTTGATTTCCAGATAGAAATGATATTTTCAGGAGGACACTCCCCCACAGCCCTCAGGGCAAGGGCTGTAAGTTATGTCCTGGGGGCATATAAGGTTTATATGGAAAGCGTTGTCGTAGAAACTTCAAAAAGGCTCATTCGATTGGAAATTCAAAGGGCTAGCACCCTTTTAAAGAGTCGAAAGTGAACGGAGGGCAACTAACCCCCTCTCACGCCCACCTTTTCCTCAAACACATCCAAATCAAAATTTTGAGATAGCCATTTTGTTGAACGTAGTTTGAAAGTTCTGAAAATTAGGTCTTTGAGGATGACCCCCCCCCCCCGAGTCCTCAGGGAAAGGGCTATAAGTTATGCCCTGGGGCATGCAAGGTTTTCATAGAAAGCGTTGTCGTAGAAACTTCAAAAGCGGTTCATTTGATTGGAACTTGAAATCGCTAGTGCCCTTTTTAACAGTCGAAAGTGATTGGAAGGCAACGAACACCCCTTTCACGCCCACCATTTATACAAACACATCCAATCGAAATTTTGAGATAGCCATTTTGTTCAACGTAATTGAAAGTTCTGGAAATAAGGTCTTTGAAGACGATAATTCCCTTAAGAGCCCTCAGGACAAGGGCTGTAAATTATACCCTGGGGAGATATAAGATTTTTATTGAAAGTTTTGTCGTAGAAACTTGAAAAAGGGCGCATTTGAATGAAAATTCAAAGGGCTAGTGCCCCTTTTAATAGTCGAAAATGATTGGAGGGCAAAAAAAAAAACACCCCCTTTTCACGCCCACCTTTTCCCCAAACACATACAATCAAAAATTTTAGATAGCCATTTTGTTCGACGTAGTTGAAAGTTTTGGAAATTAGGTCTTTAAGGTTGATACCCTCCCCCCCCCCCACAACAGACCTCAGTGTAAGGGTTGTAATTTATGCCCCGGGGCATATAAGGTTTTATAGAAAGCGTCGTCTTAGAAGCTTCAAAAAGGGCTTATACCATTGGAAGTTGAAATGGCTAGTGGCCTTTTTAGTATTCGAAAGTAATTTGAATGAAAATCACACCATCGGATTCAGCGTACCAGAACACCCTATTGCGGAAATTTCAAGCTCCTATTTGGAAAAATGTGGAACTTTGTATTTTTTGTCAGAAGAAAGATCACGGATGCGTGTTTTTTTTTTTTTTTTTTTTTTTTTTTTTTTTTTTTTTTTTTTTTTTTTTTTTTTTTTTTTTTTTTTTTTTTTTTTTTTTTTTTTTCCAGGGTGATCGTATCGACCCACTAGTCCTAGAATATCGTGAGAGGGCTCATTCGAACGGAAATTGAAAGTTCTAGTGCCTTTTTAAGTGACCAAAAAAATTGGAGGGCAACTTGGCCCCCTCCCACGCTCAGTTTTTTCCCAAAGTCAACCAATCAAAAATTTTGAGATAGCCATTTTGTTCAGCATAGTCGAAAATCTAATTAATATGTCTTTGTGGATGACTTAATCCCCCACAGTTCCCGGGGGAAGGGCTGGAAGTTATGAACTTTGCCCATTGTTTACATATAGTATTGGTTAATGGGAAGTATAAAGACGTTTTTTTCAGGAGGGATCTTTTTTATGATGGGGAAGGGGATGTCGAAGGAGGGGGTTTATGGGGGAGGATTCTTCCGTTGAGGATGTTTCCTTGTGGGAAGGGACATTTCTATGAAGGGGGCGCCGGATTTCCCAGCATTATTTGAAAAACGATCAGAAATTAAATAAAAAACTAGTTTTTTCAACTGAAAGAAAAGAGCAACATTAAAACTTAAAACAAACATAAATTATTACGTATATGAGGGGGTTCGGCCCCTAGTCAATGCCTCGCCCTTTTCGCTAAAGTTTTTTTTAGTTCTTTCAAAAGAGCTATCTATTCTAATTAACCGGCCTTTGTGATTAAGGGGTCTGTGATTCGTACAAAATTCAAACATTAGCGTAAAGAGCGAGGTATTGATTAGCGAGCGAACTCCCTAATATACGTGATAAAAACATACGAATATAGAAATTCGTTACGTAAGATAATTCGTAAGTTACGTCTGAACAAAATTTCGAGAGAGCCAATTAGCCAAAAAAAGGAAAATTAATATGCGAATTTCGTTTTTAATTATTCTTGTACAGTGAGCGAAAATCAAAGCTGCATTAATTCAAAAACGTTCAGAAATTAACTAAAAAATATAGTTTTTTTTAACTGAAAGTAAGGAGCGACATTAAAACTTAAAACGAACAGAAATTATTCCGTATATGAAAGGGGCTGTCCCCTCCTCAACGTCTCGCTCTTTACGCTAAAATTTTTTTATTGTTTTGAAAAATAAAGTTGTGAGACAGAGTCAAACTTAAGCGTAAAGAGCGAGACGTTGAGGAGGGGACAGGCCCTTTCATATACGGAATAATTTCTTTTCGTTTTAAGTTTTAATGTCGATCCTTACTTTCAGTTAAAAAAACTTTTTTTTTTAAGTTAATAACCACAAAATGAGTGACTAGATTTGGATCACAAATTAAGAAATAAGTTTGTTTTGAAGGAGACGGGGGAATCTTTCTGACAAACTTCTGCTTTTAAGAGACTTCTATATCCAGAGGGACTTTATTTTATCGCTATTATCTCGATTGAATATAGTGACATATAGCATCAATAGTTAATAAAATAAAACGTGTTGCATAAAGAAAAAAAATGTAATGCAATCGAAAACTCTGAAGAAGCAGCAGCTGGACTGATGCTTGAAAAGATAGGTTTTATTTATTGATTTTGAAGGAGAGACTATCTGTTCAAATATCTGATTGTTCTATTTATATGGGCATTTGAGCAATCTACGGTTTAAAAAAGAGAGAAGGGTTGTTATTCGAGCTGTTTAATTTGTCCATATCAATCTTTTGGGAAATATCGCACACACTGTTTGGTTAAGACACATTGGACTTGAAAAAAAAAAAAAAAAAAAAAAAAAAAATGGAATAACTGCTCCTGGTGGTCTTAGTAATTTGTTAGACCTAAGCTTTTAATTACCATATTTGTACTGTAGAAGTATAAGTTTACAATATTCAAAATACAAGTTTTTCCTTTTTTTTTATCACCGATAGAACTAATACTAAATAACACTTTTTTCCAGGTATTGTTGAGGCTACCTACCGATAATCTTGAACTTCGAGAGTTAATCTTGAGAGTTTCGAGCCAATCAGACACAGAAGATCAAACAGGTCTTCCATTTTTACTACAAAATCTATATGTAAAATGATGTTATTTTGCGTTTATCTATAGTTCCAATGCGCGGAAGGCACATGACTTATAATTTAGGAAAACAAAAGCGATGCTTTCGACATAGTCTTACTTTTTATGAAACTACTTAATATGCTTTTCAATGATCCGAATCGTATCTGAAGGTAAACCATTTCACATCTCTTAAATAATAAGTCATTACAGGCAGGCTTGGATTTACCAATTGGCTTACTAGGCCCGGGCCTAGGGGCTCACATTGCCAGGGGCGCAATAACTAATCACTGAGTGATTTTTTTTTCTGAATAAAATGGACTGTTGAAATTTATCTTCAAAGTACCTGTTGCACTCCGCGAACGCACTGCCTAATCAAAGAAATTTTTTTTTTTTAAACAACACATGAATTCCGTGGCCACTTATAAACTGTCAGATGTCTCCTAAGAATGGCAGGTGAGAGCTTGGTATCGCCTCTCCCTTTCATTACTTTTGACTCATCAGTTGCAATCTGTTCATTGCTTCCATTATCCCCCGAAAATCTTGCAAAAACAGAGCGGGGGGCGAAAACGATTGGGCCTAGAAGCGTCAAAGCTTTAAATGCGGCCCTGATTACAGGTGAACGCTGCCCAATGGAACCTTTGCTCCGCTGCTTCCTAAAAAAAAAAATGCAAGATAAATACTTAAGGATTATCATTAGTTTTAAAGAGACTAGTTGGAATTAATCGGCATCACGGAATTTCTTTCTTAGCTTGACCAGCAAATCCATTGGGAAACGACTAGGACGCCATAACCCCTTGTCGCAAAGTTTCATAACATAAGTTCTGAAAACGAGACAAACTTCAAAAGATAAGAAATAAATCTTATTTTGGTTCAGCCTCATCAACAGATCAGAAATGTCTTACCACTCACCCGCTCCTTCAATCCAGAAAACTAATCTTAGTTCAAAAGGACGTGTTCATTTTTGTTAACCCGAACAAAAAAAAGGCGAAAAAACACACAAAAAGTGATCTTATTTCTGAACTACCTGTAAAACTCGTACGATGACACAAAGGGAAAAGCTTATGACAGCGCAGGGTTGCCACCCTGACCTGAAAGAATTTACTAAATCGGAGAGGAAAAATTTACTAGATCGCATCTGTTTTTACTAAAAAATGCTCCAAAAAAATTTTTTGCGCGTGCGGCTACGCCGCACGCGCACCATCAGCATCGATTTTTACTATACGAGGATAATCAATACGATTTTCACAATCTTTTTTTCTTCTTTTTTTCTGTTTTCCTTTTTCTTTCATTTTCATAGTATGATTGAAAATTCCGGAAACCTACAAGTTCAAAAATCTTTTTTTTGGATATATATATATATATATATATATATATATATATATATAGATATATATATATATATATATATATATATATGATATATATATATATATATATATATATATATATATGTATATATATATATATATATATATATATATATATATATATATATATATATATATACATATATATATATATATATATATACTATATAGTATATATATATATATATATATATATATTATATATATATATATATATATATATATATATATATATATATATATATATATATATGTATATATATATATATATATATATATATATATATATATATATATATATATATATATATATATATATATATATATATATATTATATATATATATATATATATATATATATAATGTTACATTTCTACTTACTTTTAATTTCTCTCAACAGGCACCTTTTTACTCAATAAAAATTTTCAAACTGAGGAGATTCACCTAATCACCTTGGGTGGTTGGCTTTTGTTTTGATTCCAATAGATTCCCAATCATCAAAAATCCAAGTGTCATTATAGCTTCATTTTTAGTTGGTAAGATTTGATACAAAGAAGCTAATTTTTTCGAATAGGTGACTGCTTGTCTGTCTCTGAGACAGACAAGCAAAATTGTAAAACTGTAAAACAGACAAGCAAAAATTGTAAATTGTCATATGTTTACGATAATTTTTGTTCCCTGAATTCATGGAAAATAAAAAAAAAGTTTTGTTTACTATAAATCATGACTTTTTACTAGTTTTTTACTAGATTTCGGGAAATTTACTAGATATTAGATTTTTTTTTTTTTTTTACTAGATCTAGTAAAAACCTACTGACGGTGGCAACCCCGAGACAGCGTCACTTCATTGTAATCAAAAGTTCAAAATGTAACAATACAGATAAATATGCACTCACATATCAGTTCAGAAAATTATTATGGAATGTACGTGCATCCTAAATTGAATTGAACCATCATCATACCGTCGACGTTAAATCCTATTTCATTTATGGGTGAGAGATAATCAATTTTATATGCATGCATTTTTGCACCATCAGCAAATGTGAATGTTAAAATTGGGTTGAGGGAAAGGATAATGCATTAGTCAATTTAGAACTATTTCTGTAATAAGTGTAGCTGACATTTCGAACAATTAATGTCATTCAGATATATTTTCCAGCCTTGGATATCTTGGGTTGTAACGGGTGTCATATATAGATGAGAATTGTTTCTATGGGTGGAGAGGGGCTAATTAACCCAATACCCCTGTTTTGCAGATTTTTCTGTGAGATTATGGGGATTAGGCCTCCCTCCATATTTATCTGAAGTCTACTGAAACGAGTTAACATTTGAACCTATAAATGCCCATTCTAAGGCTTCATTTAAAACCCTTCATATAAAAAGATCATATGATAAAATATCCAGTAATAATACTAAGTGAATTTGGTACTTGTTTAGTATCCAGTAAACACGCCATAAGTGACTTTTCGTTAATGCTAATGAAATAAAACAAAATATGATAAAAATATAAAACTTCAGAAACAAATTGGACTATATATCTGCACATTAGGGGGTGCGGGGGTAAAGCATAGTATATATTAAATACGTAACCCAACCTATTCTAACCTAGCCTAGGTACCTTTTATTGTCCCTTCAACGCCAAAAACTAATGTTTAAATCTTTGTCACGGAATGAGCAATACCTCAATAGGCAGCGAAAACCTGTTTTTCATATTTCATCTTTGAATTTTTGATGTGATCTTTCTCGCGTGTTTCTGGATTCTAAACAACTACCGTCAATTTTTTATAATAACTGCCCATTTTATAGAATCTGTAAAAAGCGGGTCAAAAAGCGGCAGTAAGTCCCCTAAGACTTAAAAGTCATAAAATAATTGTTACTACTACCGCTACTCCGCTACTGCTTCTACTACTATTACAACTACTATAACTACTACAACTACTACAACTAATATAACTACTCCAGCACTACTACTACTACAGCTACGTCCCAGCTCATTACATTAGCAAGCTATCAAAGACCAGCACAGCTGTACTCAACTTTGATCTACCCCTATCAATCAAAGCTTCACTCTTTACCCCCCCCCCCCCCTCTCTCCCATGAAGTACTGATATCTTTAAATCCTTTCTTATAATCTCTTCTCACCTTGTTAGGGGGCTGACCTACTTTTCATTTCGTCCCTGGTGGATAGCGAAAACCTAAAATCTTTGGCAATATATCATTTCTCATCTGTAAAATGCGGCCAAGCCACCTGAACCTTTCCAAACAGAATAACAAAACGATAAATTAGTTCAAATATAAGAAAACTCTTTGCAGAATTTTGATAACAGTAGATACGTAAAAAGATTTGGCATTTTTGCTTATTCTAAATATACAAAATTCATTAAGTTTAATGTTACCCATCGACAACTATGAGCCTGAAAAGTTTTGCCTGATTTTTGAAAAGGAGGGGAAGACCTCTAAAAAGTCAAGCAATCTAAATGAAAATTATACCATTGGATTCAGCATATCAGATAATCCTGTTATAGAGGTTTCAAGCTCCTATCTAGAAAATATAAAATTAAGTATTTTTTTTTGGCAGAAGAAAGATCACAGATGAGTGGTTATTTTGTGTTTTTTTTCCAGCGGAAATCATCTTGAACCAATGGTCCTAGAAGATCGGGAGGGAGCTAATTCGAACGGAAATCAAAAGTTATTGTACCCTTTTAGTGGGTATTAAGATTAGAGGGTACCCAGCCCCTGTCCCACGCCCATTTCCCCCCCCAAAGACATCCGATCAAAATTTTAAGATCGCCATTTAATTCAACATAATTGAAAAAAGTCCAAAAACTATACTTTTGGTGATGATATGACCCTCCATAGTCCCTAGGGAAAGGGCTGTAAGTTACACGATTGGCCCACATTGTTAACATATAGTATTTGTTATTGGGGAAAATACGAAAATGTTTCGGGGTAATTTTCAGCAGGGGGGAGAGGTGATGAAACATCAAGTAAATCAATTTAGTTACATGAAGTTTTAAAATAATGTCCATATTAACCATTTATCTTTGTGTGGACTACGTCAATTTTTTTGGAACGAATTTGCCACCATACGGCGTTACTTGGGAGTAGCCTGAAAGTAGGAAGCTCAATGTATAGTAATTTGATACTTTTCAATTGATTGGTTTTTCAGAGTTTCAATTGATAGCAACATGGTTCTCGTTGGGGCAAAATTGTACCTTGGTGCCACAAAATGGCGGAAAACACCACTTTTCCATGGTACAAATCTTTTTGGCTACTTAAAAAGGGCACTGTAACTGTTAAATTCCATTCCAATAAGTATTCTTCTGAATTTGATACGATCACCCTCGGAAAAAAAGAAGACAAAAAACACTTATCCGTGACCATTCTTCCGGGAAAAAATACGGAATTCCACACTTTTGTAGGTAGGAGCTTGAAACCTCTGCAAAAAGGATCTCTAATATACTGAATATGACGTTGTAATTTTTGTCAAGATTACTACTACTACTGCTACTACTAACTCCTTGCAGTACCAAGTCGCCTGAGCCCAACAAAACTACACACGCTCCTCCGTCATCCCAGTCTATTCAAAGCCTCCCTCTGTACACCCTCACAGTGAGATTCTATTTCTCTTAAACCTTTCCTTACGACATCCTCCCACTCCAACTGGGGTTGACCTGCTTTTTGCTTGGCCCTAGACGGTTGGCCAACAAGAGAAAACATATGTAGAACACGTAATATTTACCTCATTCTTTCTTGTATTAAAGCCCTAGAAAGCGGGATTGCACCTCATTGGATATCAAAACAACCAGTAGGCAATTTCTCCGCAAAACATCTAGCAGGTCCTCCATTGTTTTTTTGGAGCACCAACGCTGCAGAACCATTCTTGACAACTGTCATTACTGTAGCTTCCAATATTTTTTATTTTAATCTTGTTTCGCAAACTTATCTTCCTATTCTTGCAAGCTCTTTCCAACTCTGTAAAAACAACCGGAGTATTTGCTATTCTACTTTTAACATCTTCACTTCACCCAATATCTTTACTAATAATGCTGCCTAGGCAATTAAAACTGTCTACTTGATCGATCTTCTAATTATCCAACATCACCTCTTCACCTTCACTTGTTCCTAGTCTCAGTGACTTAGTCGTCTTGACATCAATTTTCCACCCTATTCTTGCACCCTGAACTCGCAGAAAGTCAAAAATTCACTCATTTTGCTATCATTTTCATCTAAGATGCTTAAATCATTAGCATTAAGTGAAGGGTAGTTTTGCTTCTTCACTTGATTCTGTGATCACCCACTGCTCTTTATTGTGCTTCTTAGGCCAAAGTCCATCAATATGATCCATATAAATGGGGATAGAAGGTAACCATGCTTAACTCCTGATTTAATAAAAATCCAGCTACTAACATCATTTCGTTTCCTACCTTAACCACAGCAATTTTATTCTCATCACTTTATCATTTTATTTGGTATCAAGGCTGCAGCGGTAGCTAGCAACCTAGTAAGATACGATCACGTCCCTTAGTAAAAATTATATATCCCATAACTCCTAAAAAATGAGTCAGATCGAAACACACAAGTGCACAATTAGAATTGCCTTGTCCGAAAGCCCTATATAAGAAACTTACAGCTCATTGGCTTGAATGACGAGGAAAACCCACAGGCTTGAAGAACAAGAAAAGTGGCTGCAAGCACAATATTCTGTATCGACGGCATCTTTTTTTCTTTACGTTTTTTTGCTCCACAGCTATTGGGGCACTCGAACATCATAGGGAGCTGTTTAGTGGCTCATCTTAAGGCAAACTCCTACATCTAGCGCCTCTTGTAATCTAAAAAAAATACAGTTTTTAAAATGATATCAATTTTGACGAAAAACTGCATAGCACTTGAGCAACAAATGTTATAAACATCATCTTGCATACGGAGACCAGAATAGGTTTTTAACATTATAAAAAGCAAGTAGATATAGTTGTATAGAATGTAGTAATTTTTTCAGGGTCTTAACAAAAAAATCTGATTTGTCAACTGAAACTAGAATAATTCCTGAAAATTTTAAATAAAAATGATTTTATTTCATCTCTCAGTTCAAAGTTATTATTGTCTCCTGGAACCAAACTTTTTTAGGCTCAACTCCTAAAGTGAGCATTTCTGTAATATTGTGCTATATTTCTGTAGATAAAAATACGAAAAAAAATATTTATTTTAGTTTTCAGTTCAGAATCGCTAAAGTTACTATGTACACTGAAAAAAAAGTATATGGTGTCTCAGCAACAATTTTAATTTGTTCATTCAAACAAGAGAAATACCCGACAACTTTTAAATAAGTTATTTTTCGATTTAATGAACTCAATACGTCATTTTATAGGCAATACTTTACATTGAAAAGATATCTGGGTTGCAGTAGTAGCTAGCAACTTAGTAAGAGACGATCACGTCCATATTAAAAACTACAATACCCCATAGCTTCTAAAAATAGTGTCAAATCAAAACTCATAACATAAAATACACTATTAGAACCGCCTTGTCCAACACCCATATAGGAAACTTAACGTCCCTTGGCTTGAACAACAAGAAAAGTGGCCTCAACCACGATATTCTGCATCAAAGGCATTTTTTTCTTTACTTTCTTTTCCTTCGCAGCTAGCGAGGCACTGGAACATCATAGAGAAGTTTTTATTGCTCATTTTAAAGGAAAATTGACGTATTTAAAAATAAGTTAATAAGAGTAACTATTATTACGGTTAATCTTAAAATTAGAAGTTTATAATGAAAAGAAACTTATGGCGATTTCAAAGAAAATCCGGAAAAAAACGAAAAGAAACTTATGACGATTTCACAGAAAATCCGGAACTCCCTCGAAAATGGCGTTAAATCGAAATAAAAAGGGCTGGTGTGGCATTATATAAGGATCGATAGAGTTCTTTATAAATGATTACTATGAATGTTTCATTAGTAACATGGTTTTACATACAGGATTATTGTAAAGAACAACGTGTAGCCCATATTAACTGAAATAATCTATTGACAAGATAATTTGAAACGAACATCTTTTGAAACTTACTATCTAAGGTATGCTACATAAAGAATCAGTCTGGTTAATTATAGACTATGATTAACATAGACTATGAAAGTTTCAACGGTATCAAGGCTGTAGAGATGGCTGAAACCTAGCAAAGAACCGACCATGGCCCATTTTTGGCTTAGTTAGCTGCTCGATTCTCTGAACTTCGTCTCTAATTATTCCGAATAAGAAAAAACCCTAAGCTTTTTTCCTGTTTGTGATTTTTATATTAATCAAGGTTGCAGCTGTAGCTAGCAACCTAGTAAGAGAAGATCAAGTCCTATAGTAAAAATTACAATGTCCCACGACTCCTTAAAATAGCGCCAGATCAAAACAAGAAGTATACTATTAGAATCACCGTGTCTGAAGCCCCTATATAGACAACTTACCGTCCCTTGGCTTGAACAACAATGAAAATCTATTGGCTTGAAAAACCAGAAAAGTGGCTGCAACCATTATAATAAAGAAAAAACTATTGCCAATAGTAATTAAAGTATTTAAATAAATAATTATATGCCTGATGATACAAACACTCGCTTATCTTTTGAAAATATCGAGGTTACAGCGGTAGCTAGCGACATAATAAGACATTATCACGCCCCATAATAAAGAATGAAATAGCCCATAACTCCTAAAACTAGAATCAGATCAAAAAACGAAGTACACTATTAGAACCGCCTTGTCCCTAACCCACGTATAAAAACTTACCGTCCCTTGGCTTGAACAACAAGGAAAATATATTGGCTTACAAATCAAGAAAAGTGGCTGAAACCAAGATATTCTACATAAACGGTATCTTTTTTTCTTGTTCTCGGATAGCTTGGAACTAGGACATCGTGGAGAGTTGTTTAATGGCTAATTTTAAAGGGATTTGATGTGCTTAAAATCTTAGTTAATTAAAAAAATTTACCTTAGTTAATTAAAAAAGATCAAAACAAGAAGTATACTACTAGAATCACCGTGTCCGAAGCCCCTATATAGGAAACTTACCGTCCCTTGGCTTGAACAACAAGGAAAATCTATTGGCTTGAAAAACAAGAAAAGTGGCTGCAACCATTATATTAAAGAACAAACTATTGCCAATAGTAATTAAAGTATTTAAATAAACATTTATATGCCTGATGATACAACACATGCTTATCTTTTGAAAAGATCCAGGTTACAGCGGTAGCTAGCGACCTAGTAAGAGATTATCACGCCCGATAATAAAGAATGAAATAGCCCATAACTCCTTAAGCTAGAATCAGATCAAAAAAACGAAGCACACTATTAGAACCACCTTGTCCGAAACCCACACATAAAAACTTACCGCCCCTTGGCTTGAACAACAAGGAAATTATATTGGCTCGAAAATCAAGAAAAAAAAGAATGTAGATATAGTTGTATTAAATGTAGTAATTTTTTTAGGGTTTTAAAAAAAATCTGATGTGTCAATTGAAACTAGAATAATTCCTGAAATTTTTAAATAAAATAATTTTATTTCATCTCTCAGTTCAAACTTATTATTATCTCCTGGAACCAAACTTTTTTTGGCTCAACTTTTAAAGTGAGCATTTCTGTAACATTGTGCTATATTTCTATAGATAAAAAATCGAAAAAAATTATTTTTTATTTTAGTTTTTCAGTTCAGAATCGCTAAATTTATTATGTATACTGAAAACAAATTATGGTGTCTCAGCAAAAATTTTAATTTGTTAATTTAAACAAGAGAAATACCTGATAACTTTTAAATAAGTTAATTTTCCATTTAATGAACTCAATACATCATTTTATGGGTAATACTTGACATTGAAAAGATATCTGGGTTGCAGTAGTAGCTAGCAACTTAGTAAGAGACGATCACGTCCATATTAAAAAATACAATACCCCATAGCTCTTAAAAAGAGCGTCAAATCAAAACAAAGAGTACACTATTAGAACCGCCTTGTCCGAAACCCACATATAACAACTTACCGTCCCTTGGCTTGAACAACAAGGAAATTATATTGGCTTGAAAATCAAGAAAAAAAAAGCATGTACATATAGTTGTATAAAATGTAGTAATTTTTTCAGGGTTTAAAATAAAAAATCTGATTTGTCAATTGAAACTAGAATAATTCCTGAAAATTTTAAATAAAATAATTTCATTTCATCTCTAAGTTCAAAGTTATTATTGTCTCCTGGAACAAACTTTTTTGGGCTCAACTCCTAAAGTGAGCGTTTCAGTAACATTGTTCTATTTTTCTGTAGATAAAAAGTCACAAAAAAATTATTTTATTTTAGTTTTCAGTTCAGAATCGCTAAATTTATTATGTATGCTGAAAAAAAAAATTATGGTGTCTCAGCAATAATTTTAATTTGTTAATTGAAACCAGAGGAATACCTGACAACTTTTAAATAAGTTATTTTTCGATTTAATGAACTCAATACGTCATTTTATGGGTAATACTTGACATTGAAAAGATATCTGGGTTGAAGTAGTAGCTAGCAACTTAGTAAGAGACGATCACGTCCATATTAAAAAATACAATACCCCATAGCTCTTAAAAATAGTGTCAAATAAAAACCGAAAGTACACTATTAGAACCGCCTTGTCCAACACCCATATAGGAAACTTAAGTCCCTTGGCTTGAACAAGAAGAAAAATGGGCTCAACCACGATATTCTGGATCAAAGGCATCTTTTTTCTTTCCGTTCTTTCCCCTTCGCAGCTAGCGAGGCACTGGAACATCATAGAGAAGTGTTTTTATTGCTCATTTTAGAGGAAATTGACGTATTTAAAAACCTCTTGTAATTAACAAAAATAATTTTAAAGTAGAATCAGTTTTTTTACGAAAAACTGCATTTTTGTATCAAACCGGAGTAGCAAATGTGATTAACATCATCTAGCACACGAAGATCAAAATAGTATTCTTCAATAAAAACAGTTGATTCTTATTTAATTTCTGAACGTTTTTCAACGTTCGTTCGAATTTGGCTCACCGTACATTAAAAATTAGAACAAATTTCGAAATTAATTTTGGCATATATATTCCGTATGTGAAGGGTTACCCCTCATCAATACTTTGCTCTTTACCCTAAAGCTGTTAGCAATTTTAAAAAAGCTTCCTATTCTAATTAAACAGCCCCCGTGTTTCAGTAGACGCTCTTTAAAAATTGGGACAAAAAGTCAAACTTTAGCGTAAAGAGCAAGGTATCCTTCTAACCGCAGGCAGTTTGAGCCTCTTCTTGATGTCATGACGGTTCACAACAGGTTTGATACAGCCACCATGAGAAAAACACAAAATCTTTCTTAAGGTTTTGACCTACTTAGATCCTTCTTGTGGCCACAAATGTCAATTTGCAGGCTTTAAGAAGAATAAAATCATGTAGCCAATTTCGAAACAGGGCCCCAGCATATCATCGACATGAATATATTGATTCTCGTTGTAAGCAGCAAACCTTCAAATAAGTCAGATTTGTTGACAACTGTTTCCTCTAGAAAATGGAGGGTTCACCAGGGAAAACAGTACTTTTTTCAAGGTTCAAAGACAGGTGAATGGGGTTTTTTCAAAAGTCAGTGATGCATTAACGGGAATTTTCATAGTTTTTTTTTTACCGAATTCTGAGACAGGTTACAAGGATTTTTTCTAATCAGAAACGTGCGAGCAGAATTTTTTTCAAAAGTCAAGGACGCACGAACAAAGTTTTTGTCAAAAGTCAGAGACAAGAGAACAGGATTTTTTTATAAAGTTAAAAAAAACTTGCAAACATAATCTTTTTCAAAAGTCAAAGACACATGAATGGGACTTTTTTTTTCAAAAGTCAGAGAGAGTTGAATGGGGTTTTTCAAAAGTCAGAGACACATTAATGGGATTTTTCAGGTTTTTTTACCTAAATCTGAGACAGGTGAAAAGATTTTTTTATCTGTAGTTAGGAGTGAGCGAACATAATTTTTTCAAGACTTGGAGACATGCAAATAGATTTTTTTGTAAATCAGAGACAATAGAAAACATTTTCATAAGTCAGAGAAACAAGAACAGGAATTCCTTTCAAAAACTTAAAAGCAATTGCAAAAACAGAATTTTATTCGAAAGTCAAATGTTCATAAATTAGACTTTTTTTAAAAGTCAGTGAGATGTGAATGAGGATTTTCAAGAGTCAGAGCCAGGTGAACGGAAATTTTCAAGGTCAGAAACGTGTGAATCGGATTTTTTTCTAAAAGGTTAAAAAAACATGGAATCAGCAATTTTCGAAGTTCAGGCTTGTGAACGGGCTTTTTCAAGGTAAAATAAACATACAAAACAATATTTTTCAAAAGTCAGAAAAAATCTAAAGATAATTTTTCAAAACTCAGAGACATGTGAACGAGGTTTTATTCAGAACTCGGAGACACAGGAATTGGATTCTTTTTTCAAAAAGTAAAAGAAAAAGGAAAAAAGAATTTTTTCAAAAGTCACACACATGAATGGCAATTTTTCAAGAGTCCCTGAAACGTGAATGGTGTTTTTTAAGAGTCAGAATTAGGATTTTTAAAATTAGAGACACTTTAAGGGGGTTTTCATGGGTTTTTACAAAAGGGGTTTTTTACAAAGACAGGTGAAAAGGATTTTTTTCTAAAGGCAGAAACGTACAAACAGAATTTTCAAGATGAAAAAAAAAAATTTTTTTTTCAAAAGTGATAGACGAGTGAAAAAGATTTTCATAAGTTAGAGAAACACGAATAGAATTTTTTAAAAACTTAAAAATATATTAAAAATAGAACTTTTTTCTCAGAAGACAGACGTACATAAACAGGCCTTTTGAAGAGTAAATGAAACGAGAATGAGGCTTTTCAAGAGTCAAAGAAAGGTGAACAGGATTTTTAAAGTCAGAAGCATACGAAATGGGATTTTTTTTTGAAAGTTAAAAACATGCAATCAGAATCTTTTTTCAATTTTCATAAGCACGTGAATGGGATTTTTCAAGTTCAAAAAAACGAAACAAATATTTTTAAAACAGTCAGAAAAACATAATCATAATTTTGTCAAAAGTCAGGGACATGTGAATGAGTCCTTTTTCAAAGGTCAGAAACTTAGGAATGGGATTCATTTTCACAAAGTCAAAAAAATTACAAATATAATTTTTTTTTAAAGTCATAGGCACACGAATGGTACTTTTAAACGAATCAGTGAGACATGAATGAAGCTGTTACAGAGTAAAAGACACACGAATGGTAATTTTCAGTTTTATTATTAAAGCGAGACACGTGTACAAAATTTCTTTCCAAAGTCAGACACAAGTGAACAGAATTTTTCAAAAGTCAGAGACATAGAAACAGAATTACTTATCAAATATCAGAGACGCTTTAAAAGGATTTTCATAAGTAAAAAAAACGGGATTCCTTTCAAAAACTTTGAAATAAACCATAGAAACAGAACTTTTTTCTTAAAAGACAGAGCTGCATAACAGGGCTTTGCAAGAGTCAATGAGACGGAAACTAGAATTTTCAAGAGTCAGAGACAGGCGAAAGGTACGTTTTTGTAAGTCAAAAACGTACACAAATCGGAATTTCTTAAGGTAAAAACATGCGATCAGAATTTTTTCAAAGGTCAGAGACGTTTGAATGAAATTTTTCAAATTAAAAAAATACAAACCAGGATTTTTTCATTCAGAAAAACATATTAAAAGAATGTTTTCAACAATCAGAGACACATGAACGAGGTTTGTTTTCAAAATTCAGAAACACAAGAATGACATTTTTTCAAAAAGTTTCGAAAAAACATACTAACTTTTTTTTAAGTCAATGGCACATGGATGGGACTTTTTCAAGAGTCACTGAGACATAAATGAGATATTTCAAGATTCAGAGACAAGTGAATGGGGTTTATCTTATGTTGGTTACATATCATTAATATCATGGAACAAATTTTGATGTTTCAAATACATTCCCATAAAATAGTTCATCTTGATCGCTCTTGACAGGGCACTTATTCTCTTTTCTTACTTCGTAACCAATAGAATGTTCACTATTTCATTTTCGGTCATACAAAATTTTTCATGCAGTTTGACATAAAACCCAATCGTACTGTTCATCATTGGTATGATTGTGATTAATGAGTGTATCTGTTGGCACACCACCAGTGTCACTTTTAACATTCACAGTTGATTTGATTTTCATCGATTTGTCTTTATATTTGTTAGAGATGTTATCCTCCAATGCCCTTTTTATTTTGCCTGCGATTTGAATGTCTGTTACTATATTAATTTACATAGGTAGCAGTTCCAAAATATAGATAAAATATGGCTTATGATATTGCTACTGCATAATTCCTGTTTTTTTCTTCGCATTTTTTAATGCTGATGCCAGAACGGTAATGAAATGATTTGTCAACCCGTAACGTATTACCAGAAGCATAAGCATGAGGTTAGCCGTTGTTGTCAAATATTAATTTTAGGCTTGTATTATCTTTGAGCACAGAAATGTTAATGTTGCTTATCCACAACTACTAAAATTTCAATTTTTTGGTAATCCAAAGAAATTCAATTTTTCACTTTTATGACAACGCACGCATACACATCCAGTGATGTCTCCATTATCACTTATTTCACAGTTCAGATATTCGTCCTTTATGAGCATTCAATGCTACGATAACTCGATTATGAACACTTGCTTTCTTGATGTAATTTATCTTCACTCTTCAAAATAAGCAATAGGTCCATATTCTATCAGTGCACTATTAATAGTGATTAAAAACTGTACAATAAACGAAAGACCGCTTTAATAATTTTAGGGAGACTGTGTTGTCATGAAAACCTAGCATGCACCTACTTAATTATTTTGGGAAGAAGTCATTAAGGATTGCCACAGAATATGGCGCCTTAGGACCTACACGGCTACGAGAATGGATTTTAAAATTACCATACGACCTTAGCAAACCATGTTTTCCCAAGTAAGAAGATTCCGTATGATTTATTGTCTCTGTGCTTTGTTCATCCTTAACCATAAAATAGGTCAAACTGCTGCTTTAATTCATATTTTCAAAATATTTTTAAGTTAAAGAGTCATTAGAAAAAATCTGTTCTGAAAAAAACCTTAGTCCAAGGATAAGCAATTCAGTACAAAATTTGCTTTCTAAAGAGAAAAATTTCTAATAACATACATAAATTATTGTAGTTTTCATACTTCAAAAAAACCCGTAACAAACTTTATTACAAGTATACAGAGTGTATTTTAAGAAAATTAAAAAATTCAAACAATTTAAGAAAAAATAAAATAAAAAAATGCATAAATAAAACAAATCGGGTGTGTATGGGCCCTTGGAAGGAGTTAGGGATTCAGGGAAGAGGTAGAGGGCCAAAACAGTCCAGGAGGTTAGGAAAAGCCATGTCATTGTGGAAGTCTCGTCAATCGATTACTAACTATTAACTTTCAATCTACATCCTACCCCTTCAACAGCCGTAAAAAAACTTCACCTCGATAAACAATGGATTTTCAATCAACAAAAAAAACAGCTATTTATATTACCTATAAAATTCCCATTATTAATAAACTTGTAGGGGGTAATGTTCATTAGCATGAAACTATTGAGTATAATGCAATGCTAAGAACAACTTATTAATATCGTCTTGATAGCTCTGTTGGCAAGTGCGCAATCCATTTATGCATGGGGTCTCAGGTTCAAATCTTAAAACAGTCAAATTTTTCATAAATTATTGAAAAATGCTTGGAGGCATATCACGAAAATAAGCCAAAAAAATCTTAAGAGAGTCTCGAAAACATCTTGAGAAAGTCTTAAGTAAAAAAAGATCTTCTGAAATTCTTGAGGAAAACCTCTCCATAATTTGAAAAAGAACTAAAAATTCAAAAAGATGTCTTTAAAATTGAAAAACAAAACGTCTTGAAAATTTGACAAATGTCACGAGAATGTGAAAAAAAAGTCTTAAGAATTTGAAAAATGTCTTGAGAAAAACTTCTTTAAGATCGTTAAATGGTGTTAATGGTAATTTGGTGTAGTAGACCCCCTAACTAGACGATCGGATCTATTAACCCTATACTACTTAAACTACGAGTGCTTTCTTTAAATGAATAGATTTTTCCGAACAAAGTTTTTAATAAATGAAACCCAAAACGAACAAAAATTAAAATAAAAGAACATATAGAACATAGGGATTTTAGGAACAATAGAAAACATGGGGCTATATGGAGTTTTGTCATCCCTGGAAGAGTAATTATCTGACTTTTCGATTACACAATTGCTATACCAAAAATTGATCACATGTATTTAGGCAACTGCAGCAAAAAAGGCATGAAAGGGTGACTGGCTGTCCTCGGACCATTTTTCAATATTCCCTTCAACATACTCTGTAAGTTCAAACTTAATGCCCTAAACTGTTCTTGAGATATTGCAGATACGTCTTCTCGTAGAAGTGGATACACAGATTATCTTTTGACTTAGTTAAAGATGCCCCTAGACAGTCCCCCAACAGTGTGCTTGCCTGATTCCATCAGCCGTTTCTTAGATGTTGCTTTACCCAGTCGCTTCAGTGTTCTTATTGAAGTAACTCTATTCAGCCTCCATGGGTGTCAATCACAGTAGCAGGAATTGTATATATAGACATTGGTTTTTTTATTTATTGGATTAAGATTCTAATTTATTTTAGGTTATTTAGGTCTTTTCCTTCTACTGGCCGTGGTCCCGCTGTTTTCTTCATCTTGAGATTTTTCTCTCTCTTTGTTTTCTTCAGCGGGACCACTGGCCGTGGTCCCGCTGTTTTCTTCATCTTGAGATTTTTCTCTCTCTCTTGTTTTCTTCATAACAAGAAGGGAAGAAGTATTTTTTTATCGACATTTCTTTAAATTTCGATCTTAATACTCAATACTTAATACGATTTAAGGTTGATCTGAGTAAAACCGGAAGGGGGATGTTAGAATAATGGTTCTTTCCCAAGGTTAAACTTAATAACTGCAGAAATCATGAACAATACATAGAAATCCTGAATAATTCATAAAAAACAAGACCTAATTGTAGAAATTAAGGTCATCATCTTAAAATCCGGACACATTCATAAAAATAATGAGCAAACTGTAGAAATCTAGGCCAATCCTAGAAATCCAGACCAAACCATAGAAATCAAGACCCAGCTGTAAAAATCATGGCCAACCTCTAAAAGAACATGTGCAATACAATGAAATCTCGTCGAATTCATAAAAATCGAAACAAAACTATAGAAATTAAGACCATCCATTTTGGTCCAAAAACTTGGCTTTTTTCTAACTTTTCCAAAACTAGGCTTTTTTTCTAACCAAAGATACACAATTCAATCAGAGAAATGTGTTTTGACTGTATTTTCTATAATTTCCTTGCAAAAATTGGAGTTCACACTTAATAAAGTTCTATCAAGAGCTATTTCTATGGAAATGGTTCATTTTTGATCCAAAACTAGGCTTTTGCTTGCAATTTCGTTACGGACTCTCTGAAATACCTAAAGAGTTTTTTTTTTAAACATTCTAATGAAATTAATAAAGTCGAATAAACCTAGCCAAGGATATTGGGCAAAAACTATCCAAGAGACCCATTTTTTAAAAATATCCTAAGTCATTTGTAATAGTTAAAGAGTAAAAAAAAATTCGCACCTAATATCAAGCCTGACCTCTGGAAATGATTTCTAGGGAGGTGGGGGGGGGGCGCCTTGTTAAGGGAAAAGTGCCGACTGATAAGCTCATACTAGGAAAATGTGATAAAGACATACCATTATTAAACTTAAAAGACTTTTAATGTGAGAAATACCTGCATTCAGTACATGATCCTGAATATGAAGTTAGGTATTCCACTCGATGGGTACATGAAACGAAACCTGACACGGAAAAATGCATCAGATATCCAAAGACCTAAACTTCTGCTCCTTCTATTAATAGGATCAAGCAATAAACATATTTATGCTGAATATTTCTTTTACTATTAGGTCTGTTACAAGAACCAATCACTCAGCCAGTTTTAGAACAATTTAACTGCCCCAGATTTAAAGGCACCTATCATCACTCTGAAGATGAAGTGAGATAAGTTGCATAGTGGATACCTGAACAATTACCTAAGAGTGCTAAATGTATTCGATACAGTAAAAAAAAAGAAAAAAACTCTGCTAAAAGTGGTATTACGGAATCATAATTTATGGATGAGTAGTAGTATTATTTAAATATCGCTTATTTTTTTTTAATATGTAAATATGTATATTTTTCCAAATATTTTTTTTTTTTTTTTTGAATATATTTTTCAGCAATAAACATGTTTTAGCTTACTTTCCTTTTTCATTTACGACTTAAACTTCATGTTTAGCTCTAGGATACCGTTTGAAACATGAAGGAACATTTTTTATTCTAAAAATTGAAAGAAGCTTTTTTAAAACATTCTAATGAAATTAATAAAGTCGAATAAACCTAGCCAAGGATATTGGGCAAAAACTATCCAAGAGACCATTTTTTAAAAATATCCTAAGTCATTTGTAATAGTTAACTTTAAGCAATGAACATCTTTAAGCTTAACACCATCTATTTATAGACCTGATACCTGAAGCAATCACACAGCTAGTTTCAAGTTAAGCTATGGTGGATGACAATATTGAAATAGAGTTATCCTCTTTATTGTGATTTTATCATCTGTAAAGGCCACTATCATGCTTTTACCAACTCGTATTAGTCTAATGCAACCAATGTAGAGCATGGAAACCTTAGAAAAAATAAGATGAATCTGGAGGAGATCAATTCAAATAGAAAAGAGAGAAACTGAGTTCTAGATTGGTCAAGCAAGAAACTATCGGAAGAAAGGGTAGCATTATCATCCTATGAAAGCTCAGAATCACAACGATGGTCACGAAAAAGGAGCTATGGCAAACAAGAAAGCGTACACAACGAAAAAATATAAGATCAAGAAAATCATGGTCCCACTACAGGAAATCTTCCCATTTCTTAAGAAATAACAGAGAAAATTTTTATAAAAAATTTGAAATTATAAAAGAACTCCCATTGATTAATTTATGTCTAATTTCATTACTGATGATACTTATAAGAGTGTATTGCTTTTATATTTGCAATAAATATTGATTGCCCAAATTCTCCATTATTTTATTTTTGAAAGAATCAACTCGACTACTCGGTAAATTCAAATTCCAGAATGAGCTTTGAAACACCAACAGAATGTAACTGTGAAACAGAAAACCCATGACTCGACACTACAAAAATATTCTATGTCGTATATTTCAACGAATGAATTCCGAAATGAACTTTGAAACATCAACAAAATGTATTAGTGACAAGGTAAACCACGACACAACACTAAAAAAATATTTCAAGTCTTAAAATTCAACGAAAAAATTCCAAAATAAACTTTGAAACATCAACAGAATGTAACAGAGACAAGGTAAAGCACGACACAAATCCACAAAATATTCCAAGTATTACATTTCAACGAAAAAATTCCAAAATGAACTTTAAAACATCAACAGAATGTAACAGTGACAACCACGAAACAAAAAAACTACAAAAATATTCCAAGTCTTACATTTCAATAAAAAATTCCAAAATGAACATTGAAACACCAAAAGAATGTAACAGTGACAACGTAAACCCCGACAACAACACTATACAAATATTTGAAGTCTAGCATTTCAACAAAAAATTCCAAAATGAACTATGTAACATCAACAGAATGTAACAGTTTCAAGGTAAACCACATCACCACACTATACAAATATTCCAAGTATTACATTTGAATGAAAATATTACGAAATGAACTTTGAAACATCAACAGAATGTAACAGCGACAAGGTAAACCACGACACACCACTTCAAAAAATATTCGAAGTCTTATATTTCAACGAAGAATTCCAAAATGAACTTTGAAACATCAACAGAACGTATCAATGACAAGGAAAACCACGACACAATGCTATAAAAAATATTCCAAGTCTTACATCACGACGAAAAAATTCTAAAATGAACTTTGATACATCAACAAAATGTAGCAATGACAAGGTAAATCACGACATAACACTACGAAAATATTCTAAGTCTTAAATTTCAACAAAAAAAATTCAAAAATGAACTTTGATACATCAACAAAATGCAACAGTGACAAGGTAAATCCCGACACAAAACTATAAAAATATTCCAAGTCTTCCATTTTAACGAAAAATTCCAAAATAAATTTTGAAACATCAACTGAATGTAAAAGTGACAACCGCGACACAACACTACAAAAATATTCCAAGTCTTGCATCTCAATGAAAAAAATTCCAAAATGGACTTTGAAACATCAACAGAATATAACAGTGACAAGGCAAACCACATCACAACACTACAAAAAAATTCCAAATCTTACATTTCAACGAAAAAATTCCAAAATGAATTTTGAAACATCAACAGAATGTAACAATGACAAGGTAAACCACGACACAACACTACAAAAAATATTCGAAGTGTTACATTTCGAAGAAAAAATTCAAAATGAACTTTGAAATATCAACAGAATGTAGCAGTGAAAAGGTAAACCACGACACAGCACTACAAAAAATATTCGAAGTCTTAAATTTCAACGAAAAATTCCAAAACGAACTTTGAAACATCAACAGAATGTGATAGAGACATGGTAAACCACGACACAACACTATAAAAACACTCCGTCTTACATTTCAACGAAAAAATTCAAAAATGAACATTGAAAAATCAACAGAATGTAACAGTGCCAAGGTAAACCACATCACAACAACATACAAATATCTTAACTCTTACATTTCAATGAAAAAATTCAAAATGAACTTTGAAACATCAAAAGAATGTAACAACGACAAGGTAAACCACGACAAAAACACACACAAAAATATTCCAAGTCTTACATTTCATCATTAAAAATTCCGAAATGAACTATGAAACATCATCTGAATGTAGCAGTGACAAGGTAAACCACGACACACCACTATAAAAAATATTCGAAGTCTTACATTTCAACGAAAAGTTCTAAAACGAACTTTGAAACATCAACAGAATGTATCAGAGACAAGGTAAATCACGAAACAACACTACAAAAATATTCCAAGTCCTACATTACGACGAAAAAAATCTCCAAAACGAACTTTGAAACATCAACAGAATGTAAAACGGACAAGATAAATCATGACACAACACTACAAAAATATTGCAAGTCTTACATTTCAACAAAAAAAAGTTCCAAAATGAATTTTGATACATCAACAGAATGTAGCAGTGACAAGGTAAATCACACCAAGGCACAACAAAAATATTCTAAGCCTTAAAGTTCAACAAAACAAAAAAAAAAATCCAAAACGAACTTTGAAACATCATCGAAATGTAACAATGACAAGGCAAATTACGACACAAACACTACAAAAATATTCCAAATCTTATATTTTAACGAAACAATTCCAAAATAAACTTTGAAACATTAGCAGAATTTAACAGTGACAAGGTGAACCCACATCACAACACTACAAAAATATTCCATGTCTTACATTTCAATGAAAAAATTCAAAAATTAATATTGAAACATCAACAGAATGTAACAATGACAAGGTAAATCACGACACAACAATATAAAAATATTCCTAGTGCTACATTTCAACGAAAGATTCCAAAAAGGGCTTTTAAATAACAAAAGAATGTAACAGTGTCAATGTAATAGTAACAGTAACAGTGTCACTTTAAAAATATTCCAAGTCTTGCATTTCAATAAAAAAATTCCAATGAACTTTGAAACATTAACCGAATGTAACAATGACAAGGTAAACCACGACACAACACTACAAAAATATTCCAAGTCTTACATTTCAACAATGAAAAATTCCCAAATGAACTTTGAAATAAAACTTTGAAACAGAATGTAACAGTGACCAGGCAAACCACTACATAAGACTATAAAAATATTCCAAGTCTAGGAAATGATATATACACAATGATATATATACGATGATATATATGCAATGATAAGGAATGTAACACTGACAAGGTAAAACACGAGAAAATGAACTTCAAAACATCAATAGAATGTAACAGTGACAGGGCAAATCACGACCCAGCAGTACAAAAAATATTCCAAGTCTTAGGTTTCAACTAAAAAATTCCAAAATGAACTTTGAAACATCAACAGAATTTAACAGTGACAAGGAAAACCACGATATAACACTGCAAAAATATTCGAAGTCTTACATTTCAACAAAAAATTCCAAAATGAAATTTGAAGCATCAACAGAATGTAACAGTGACAAGGTAAACCATGACACGACACTATAAAATATTATTTCAACGAAAAAAATTCCAAAATGAAATTTGAAACATTAACAGAATTTAATAATGATAGGCAATGTAACACTGACAAGGTAAAACACGACAAAATGAACTTTGAATTATCAACAGAATGTAACAGCGACAAGGCAAATCATGAAAAAACACAACAAAAATATTCCTGGTCTTACTTTTCAACGGAATAATTCCAAAATGAAATTTGAAATATCAAAAGAATTTAACAGTGACAAAGATAAACCACGACAAAACACTTGAAAAAATATTCCATGTCTCATATTCCAACGAAAAAAATCCAAATGAACTTTGCAGCATCAACAGAATGTAAAAGTGACAAGGCAAACCACGTTACAAAACTATAAAAATATTCAAGGTCTTACATCTCAATGAAAAAATTCATTGAGAATTTTTGAAAATTTGACTTTTTTCGTTAAATTCAAGACTCGTTGAAATAAAAGACATTTTCTGAAAAATCTTACATTTCAACGAAAAATTCCAAAATACAATTTAAAACATCAACAGAATGTAACAATGACAAGGTAAACCACGACACAACACTACAAAAAATATTCGAAGTCTTTAATTTCAAACGGAAAAATTCCAAATCGAACTTTGAAACATCAAAAAAATGTAACAGTGAAAAAGTAAACCACGACATAACACTATAAAAATATTCCAAGTCTTACATTTCAACGAAACAAAATCCAAAATGAACTTTGAAACATCAACAGAATGTTACAGTGTCAAGTTAAACCACGACAAAACACACCAAAAACTATTCGAAGTCTTTAATTTCAACAGAAAAATTCCAAAACGAACTTTGAAACATCAACAGAATGTAAGAGTGACAAGGTAAACCACGACACAACACTATAAAAATATTCCAAGTCTTACATTTCAACGAGAAAAAAAAATCCAAAATGAAATTTGAAACATTAACAGAACTTAATAATGATAAAGAATGTAACACTGACAAGGTAAAACACGAGAAAATGAACTTTGAAACATCAAAAGAATGTAACAGTGACAAAGCAGTTCACGACACAACACTACAAAAATATTCCAAGTCTTATATTTCAACAAACAAATTCCAAAATGAACTTTGAAACATCAACAGAATGTAACAGTGACAAGGTAAACCGCGACACACCACTATATAAAAATATTTGAAGTCTTACATTTCAACGAAAAGTTCTAAAACGAACTTTGAAATATCAACAGAATGTATCAGAGACAAGGTAAACCAGGAAACAACACTACAAAAATATTCCAAGTCCTACATTACGACGAAAAAAAAATCCAAAACGAACTTTGAAACATCAACAGAATGTAAAACGGACAAGATAAATCATGATACAACACTACAAAAATATTGCAAGTCTTACATTTCAACAAAAAAATTCCAAAATGAATTTTGATACATCAACAGAATGTAGCAGTGACAAGGTAAATCACACCAAAGCACTACAAAAATATTCTAAGCCTTAAAGTTCAACAAAACAAAAAAAATCCAAAATGAACTTTGAAACATCATCAAAATGTAACAATGACAAGGCAAATCACGACACAACACTACAAAAACAAATATTCCAAATCTTATATTTTAAACGAAACAATTCCAAAATGAACTTTGAAACATTAGCAGAATGTAACAATGACAAGGTAAACCACGACAAAACACTACAAAAATATTCCAAGTCTTACATTTCAACAATGAAAAATTCCCAAATGACTTTGAAACAAAACTTTGAAACAGAATGTAACAGTGACCAGGCAAACCACTACATAACACTATAAAAATATTCCAAGTCTAGGCAATGATATATACACAATAATATATATACAACGATATATATGCAATGATAAGGAATGTAACACTGACAAGGAAAAACACGAGAAAATGAACTTCAAAACATCAATAGAATGTAACAGTGACAGGGCAAATCACGACCCAGCAGTACAAAAATATTCCAAGTCTTAGGTTTCAACTAAAAAATTTCAAAATGAACTTTGAAACATCAACAGAATTTAACAGTGACAAGGAAAACCACGATATAACACTGCAAAAATATTCGAAGTCTTACATTTCAACAAAAAATTCTAAAATGAAATTTGAAGCATCAACAGAACGTAACAGTGACAAGGTACACCATGACACGACACTATAAAATATTATTTCAACGAAAAAAAAATCCAAAATGAAATTTGAAACATTAACAGAATTTAATAATGATGGGCAATGTAATACTGACAAGGTAAAACACAACAAAATGAACTTTGAATTATCAACAGAATGTAACAGTGACAAGGCAAATCATGAAAAAAACACTACAAAATATTCCAGGTCTTACTTTTCAATGGAATAATTCCAAAATGAAATTTGAAACATCAAAAGAATTTAACAGTGACAAAGATAAACCACGACAAAACACTAGAAAAACATTCCATGTCTCATATTCCAAAGAAAAAAAAATCCAAATGAACTTTGCAGCATCAACAGAATGTAAAAGTGACAAGGCAAACCACGTTACAAAACTATAAAAATATTCCAGGTTTTACATCTCAATGAAAAAAAATTCATTGAGAATTTTTGAAATTTCGTTGAAATTCAAGACTTTGAATATTTCTATAGTGTTGTATCGCAATTTACCTTGTCATTGTTACATTCTCTTGATGTTTCAATGTTCATTTTGGAATTTTTTCATTGAAATAAAAGACATTTTTCTGAAAAATCTTACATTTCAACGAAAAATTCCAAAATACAATTTAAAACATCAACAGAATGTAACAATGACAAGGTAAACCAGACACAACACTACAAAAAATATTCGAAGTCTTTAATTTCAACGGAAAAATTCCAAATCGAACTTTGAAACATCAACAAAATGTAACAGTGACAAAGTAAACCACGACATAACACTATAAAAATATTCCAAGTCTTACATTTCAACGAAACAAAATCCAAAATGAACTTTGAAACATCAACAGAATGTTACAATGTCAAGGTAAACCACGACAAAACACAACAAAAACTATTCGAAGTCTTTAATTTCAACAGAAAAATTCCAAAACGAACTTTGAAACATCAACAGAATGTAAGAAAGACAAGGTAAACCACGACAAAACACTATAAAAATATTCCAAGTCTTACATTTCAACGAGAAAAAAAAATCCAAAATGAAATTTGAAACATTAACAGAACTTAATAATGATAAAGAATATAACACTGACAAGGTAAAACACGCGAAAATGAACTTTGAAACATCAAAAGAATGTAACAGTGACAAGGCAATTCACGACACAACGCTACAGAAATATTCCAAGTCTTATATTTCAACGAAAAAAATTCGTTGAAAAAAAAACAAATAAAGGTAAAACAGGACAAAATGAACTTTGAAATATTAACAGAATCTATTAGTGATAAGGTAAACCACGAAACAACAATACAAAAAATATTTCCAAGTCTTACATTTCAACGAAAAAAAAATCCAAAATGAACTTTGAAACATCAACAGAATGTAAAAGTGACAAGGCAAAACACATCAAAACACTACAAAAATATTTTAAGCTTACATTCCAACGAAAAAATTCCAAAATGAATTTTGAAACACCAAAAGAATGAAAAAGTGACAACCGCAACACAATATTACAAAAATATTCCAAGTCTTACATTTCAATAAAAAATTCCAAAATGACCTCTGAAACATTAACAGAATGTAACGATGACAAGATAAACCATGACACAACGCTATAAAAATATTCCAAGTTTTACATTTTAACTAAAAATTCCAAAAAGAACTTTTAAACAACAACAGAATATAACAGTGTCAATGTAAACCATATCACAACACTACAAAATATTTTAAGTCTTACATTTCAATGAAAAAAATTCCAATGAACTTTGAAACATTAACCGCATGTAACAATGACAAGGTAAACTACTACACAACACTACGAAAATATTCCAAGTCTTACATTTCAACAATAAAAAATTCTAAAATGAACTGTGAAACATCAACAGAATGCAACAGTGACAAGGTAAACCACGTCATAACACTAAAAAAATATTCCAGAGTTTTACATTTCAACGGAAAAAAAAATCCAAAATGAACTTTGAATGATCAACAGTGTGTAACTGTGACATGGTAAACCACGACTCAATACTACAAAAGTATTTCAAGCCTTACACTTCAACGAATAGATTCCAAAATGAACTTTGAAACATTAACAGAATGTAACTGTGACAAGGTAAACCACGAAACAACACTACAAAAATATTTCAGTCTTACTTGAAATATTTCAAATTGAATATACAAAATGAATTTTGAAACATCAACAGAATTTAACAGTGATAAGGTAAACCATGACACAACACAACAAAAATATTCCAAATCTTATATTTCAACGAAAAAAATTCCAAAATGAACTTTGAAACATCAACATAATGTAACAGTGACAAGGCAAACCACAGTACAACACTACAAGAATATTCCAAGTCTTACATTTCAATGAAAAAATTCCAAAATTAACATTAAAACATCAACTAATGTAACAGTGACAAGATAAACCCCGAAACAACACTACAAAAATATTACAAGTCTTACATTTCAACAAAAAATTCCAAAATGAGCTTTAAAACATCAACAGAATGTAACAGTGTCAAGGTAAACCCCACCACAACACTATAAAATATTCCAAGTCTTACATTTCAATGAAAAAATTCCAAAATGAACTTTGAAACATCAAAAGAGTGTAACAATGACCAGATAAACCCCGCCACAACACTAAAAAAATATTATATTTCAGCACTAAAAAATTCCGAAATGAACTTTTAAACATCAACAGAATGTAACAATGACAAGGTAAACCTCGACACACAACTACAAAAAATATTCGAAGTCTTACAATACAACGAAAAATTCCAAAACGAACTTGAAACATCATCGGAATGTAAAAGGGACAAGGTAAATCACGATACAACAGAACAAAAATATTCCAAGTCTTACATTTCAACGAAAAAACTCCAAAATGAATTTTGATACATCAACAGAATGTAGCAGTGACAAGTAAATCACGACACAACATTAAAAAAATGTTCTAAGTCTTAAATTTTAACGAAAAAAATTCCAAAATGAACTTTGAAACATTAGCAGAATTTAACAGGGACAAGGTAAACCACGAGACAACAAAAAAACAAAAATAATCCGAGCCTTACATTTCAACAAAAAAATTCTAAAATAAACCTTGAAACATCAATAGAATGTAAGAGTGACAAGGCAAACGACATCACAACTTGACTTACTTGATTTGAGGCTCCTGCCGAGGATTCGACGTAGAAAACTATGAGACTAGGTGCCTCCAGGTTGACCTATCGCTTGCCAGGATCGCAGCTTCTTCCACCGGGATCTGGGCTTGGGTAAGGAATTCATCGGCTTTGTCTTTCCACCTAGTGGGTGGGCGTCCTCTGGGGTACTTCCATCCGTGTAGGGTGGGGTCGAAGTCGAATGCGACCCGTGCTGGAGCGTCGCGTGGCATACGAAGGAGGTGGTCGTACCACCGAACAGTACGCTGGGCAAGCTGCGTCGAGAAAGGAGTTTGAGCAGTATGTGACAGGAGAGTCTGGTTGCGAACAAAGTCAGTCCAGCGAAGTCTTTCGATTCTTCGGAGATGTTTCGTCTGTGCGACATCGACGGCACTGAGGATAGATTTTGCAGCTGGCCACGTCTCTGCTCCATACAGCAGGACGGTGCTGACTGACGCATTGTAAATGCGCATTTTGGTAAAGAGGCTTATGTTAGGCTTTCGCAAGATGCTGCTAAGCCTCCCAACAAGTGCTGAGGATTTGGCAATTCGAGATGTAAGCTCTTTTGTGATCAAGCCATCAGTCGACAGCATAAATCTCAGGTAAGTGAAGTCTTCAACCACATCTACTCGGTTGCTTCCGATGTTGTATTCCTTTACAGTAGAACGGGACGTGGGGGGCTCAAGGAGCATAACTTTGGTTTTCTGCCAGTTGATCTTCAATCCAACTTTCTAGGCTTCTTCTGAGCGCACCTGGAGACCTTTGGTGACCTTTTCTATAGTGCTCGCAACTACTGATATGTCGTCGGCGGCGAAGTCAGCGTCAGAGAGTAGCCGGTCTCCGAAGTGAAGACCAAACTGAAGGCGATTCGTCATGCTGGTCATAACATGGTGTATGACGCAGTTGAAAAGCTCGGGAGCGGCAGCGCAACCTTGCTGGACGACAGTCTTTATCGAGAAAGTGGGACTGCGTCTTTTATTGACTTGTGCGCAGCTTTTCCGTATCGTCATACAACTTTTCAAAAAGTGAGCAATATTTCTTGGGTAGACCCGTAGTTCTTAGTATCAGTCAAAGTGAACGGAGATCAACACAATCGAAGGCAGCCTTAAAGTCCACGAATGCGATGTACACTTTTCGGTGGAACATTCGCGTCTTCTCGATCAACTAGCGCATAGTAAACATTTACTCTGTCGTCGACCTGCCGGGCATGAATCCGGCTTGCTGGACTCTTCTCTTTCTACGCAAAAAGGTGGAACACCTGTCCAGGGGTGACATGGCGAAGAGTTTACCAGGAATGGAGAGAAAGTGTGATCCCACGATAGTTGGAGCAGATTTGACGGCTGCCCTTACGTTTCCGGAGCGAAAATAAAATGCCAGTACGCCAGTCATTCGCTATGCTTTCCGTCGTCCATACAACTGAGAAGATTGGCTGGAGCCACAGAATCATCGCTGCACCCCCGTACTTGAGGAGTTCTGCAGAGATACCACAGACGCCGGGGGCTCGATTATTATTTAACCGTTTTACAGCATTTCGGATCTCAGAGGTGATAAACGGTTGCGATACGAGGTCAAAAGTAGCCTCGGGTGTGGTCATGGCTGCTTGAATCAGATCAGGGACGGTACGAGCAACTGCCTCGGCATTCAGAAGCGTTCAGAAGTTACTGCTCCAGGCAGAGAGTTGGCCTGCATCGTCATTTGGCATGCTTCCGTCAGCAGACAAAATTCATTTGGGGGAATGTAAAAGTGACAACCGCGACACAACTGTACAAAAATATTCCAAGTCTTGCATTTCAATGAAAAAATTCCAAAATGAACATTGAAACGTCAACAGACTGTAACAGTGACAAGGTAAACCAGGATAACAACACTACAAAAAATATTCGAAGTGTTACATTTCAAAGAAAAAAAAATTCGAAATGAACTTTGAAACATCAACAGAATGCAACAGTGACAAGGTAAACCACGATACAACATTACAAAAATATTCGAAGTTTTAAATTTCAACGAAAAAATTCCAAAATGAACATTGAAACTTCAACAGAATGTAACAATGTCAAGGTAAACAACATCACAACACTATAAAATATTCCAAGTCTTACATTTCAATGAAAAAATTCCAAAATGAACTTTGAAACATCAAAAGAGTGTAACAATGACCAGGTAAACCACGCCACAACACTAAAAAAATATTATATTTCAGCACTAAAAAATTCCGAAATGAACTTTGAAACATCAACAGAATATAACAGTGACAAGGTAAACCTTGACACACAACTACAAAAAATATTCGAAGTCTTACAATACAACGAAAAAAATTCCAAAGCGAACTTTGAAACATTCAGAATGTAAAAGGGACAAGGTAAATCACGATACAACATAACAAAAATATTCCAAGTCTTACATTGCAACGAAAAAACTCCAAAATGAATTTTGATACATCAACAGAATGTAGCAGTGACAAGGTAAATCACGACACAAACATTATAAAAATGTTCTAAGTCTTAAATTTTAACGAAAAAATTCCAAAAAGAACTTTGAAACATCAACAGAATGTAACAGTGACAACCGCGACACAACCCTACAAAAATATTTCAAGTCTTACATTTCAATGAAAAAAATTTCAAAATGAACATTAAAACATCAACAGAATGTAACAGTGACAAGGCAAATCAGGAAAAAACAGTTTCAGTTAAAGCGATCACCTGAAAAGACATTAGTATTTATTAATTCCGATAAAAAATTATGCGCAGAATTCAATCCCTGACAATTCAAATGAAAAAATGTTAAGGCCAAAATGGCCCTATCACCGTACAAGAGTAGTGCCCCTTCTTTAAAAATATACCTTGATGGTTCATTTGTGAAAATCTCAGTAGCATTAATATCTAAATTTCTATTTATTCTTTCATTAAACTGGCTGGAAAAATCAACCCTTCGACTTTCAAGTTGCAGGACATTGCTGTTCCCAGGAGGTAAAACGATATCTCTAACCATCATCAATAAAAGTTAATGTATGTGACGGTAGAAGGTGGCGGTGGCGAAAAAAAATCATTATCTACTAAACATATATCTAGACCTAGATAAATACAAAAAAAAAATAACAAAATATATTCCGTCAAAGCGGAAATAAGAAAAAAAAATAAAACAAAACAAATAAACAAACCGGTCGATATGTATACGCATATCAACTCCCAAAATAAAATTCAGTGGGCTTAATAAGGCTCACAAATTCATTTATAAGCAAACCAAAATTTAATAACCTTCATAATTAATAACTTTTCATATATTCTCTAAAAAAAAAAATTTCCAAACGCTATAAATAACTAGCTCAAAACCACTATTTACATTTTTAACGCTTTGAACCATTCAACCTTTTCAACATTACCTGCAGATTTAATAGAAAGAACTGGCGGTTCCACGGGTGGTATCCAGCACTCAACACCTCTCTCCATCAATATTTTCTTTTCACCACCAATTCCTTTCTAATTTGGTGCACCTCTCTACTAACATCATCACTAATAAAAACTGGTTTTCCAAACTGCAAGTCCTTTCCTCTTAATTTCTTTGCATTTTTCATTATGCCGTATCGGTCCTTATAATCAGTAACTTTGAATTTGATAAAGTCACTCGCTTCATGTACCACTGAATGGAGGAATATCCTTCACTTCCATTTCTAATCCCTAATTCAGCACTCTTTTAATGGTATTTTTTTGCATCTGACAATGAATCAGTCCTCACATTCCAAAACAATATGTTGTTTTTTCTTTCCTTATGCTGCAAAACACAAGAGATTGATTTTTTAATGATGTAAATTGTGTAAATAAATCATTCACGAGTTTATCCTGATTTTCCATCTTAGACTTCAAACTATCTACCCGATTATTTGTTTCTCTTGCATCACCTTCCACACGCGTGCATCTTTCTCCCAATTCACGAATAGTTTTTTGTATATTTTGCACATCAGTCTTCACACTATGAAGGTACTCTCTAATTTCTTTTACGTCTGATTGTAAAGTTTCCAACAGCTCCAAAATTCTTACGATATTTTCTGCATTCGTTTTCTCACATTCCTGTCGTAAGCATTCGCCACTCGAATCCAGAATAGAATCTTCCGGCGAAGGCCTTTTCTTCCCTGTTAGAGTTTTTGGGGTTGACGCTAGGCTTTCATTTGATTTATCACCACTCTCATTACCACCATCAGTTTTTACTTTCTTATCATTTCTCTTTCTCCCATTCTAATGGACGATACGGCAAAATAAATTTCCAAAAAAAGGCAAACTTTAATCAATATATGCCACACGGTTAAAAAAGTTCTTTGTATTTTTCATATTTACTGTGACATTTGGTTATTATTTATTCGTTCATTTCACTGGCCACTACTAACCTACTTCATTAACTATATTAACGGAATGATTGCATAACCATAATCTTCAAAATTAAGGTAAAGTTTTTCAAGGTCATTCATTACTTGTATAATCATATATTAGCTTAACATATTTCTTTCATTCCACGCAAAAATCAATAGGCTCCTTGTCCAGGTTTATCATAGGTAAACAGGTTATCCGTGAGATGTAATTTATCACATGTAAACAGTTAATCCGTGAAATGTACTTTTTTTTATTTAAGATGTTAACTGTCCAAAGACTGAATGAAGACTCAATTTTAATGAAATTCTAATTATAATATTCCAAGTCTTACATTTCAATGAAAAAATTCCAAAATGAACTTTGAAATACCAAACGAGTGTAACAATGACAAGGTAAACAACGACACAACACTAAAAAATATTCCAAGTCCATTCCAAGTGAAGCATCAACAGAACGTAACAGTGACAAGGTAAACCACGACACGACACTATAAAAATATTCCAATTCTTACATTTAACGAAAAAAAATTCCGAAATGAAATTTCAAACATTAACAGAATTTAACAAAAATAAGAAGTGTAACACTTACAAGGTAAAATACGACAAAATGAACGTTTAAAAACAACAACAGAATGTAACAGTAACCAGGTAAACCCCGACATAACACTATAAAATATTCCATGTCTTACATTTCAATGAAACAAATTCCAAAATGAACTTTGAAAGATCAACAGAATGTAACAATGACAAGGTAAACCACGACACAACACTTCAAAAAGTCTTACATTTCGACAATAAGAAATTACAAAATGAACTTTGAAACATCAACAGAATATAACAGTGACAAGGTAAACCACGACACAACCTTACAAAAAAATTCGTACAAAAAAAGTTTTAAATTTCAACGAAAAAATTCCAAAATGAAAATAGAAACATTAACAGAATTTAATAATGATAAGGAATGTAACAATGACAAGGTAAAACATGACAAAATGAACTTTGAAACATCAAAAGACTATAACAGTGACAAGGTAAACCACGACACAACACTAAAAAAATATCCAAGTCTTACATTTCAACGACAAAAAAATCCAAAATGAAAACTGAAATATTAACAGAGTTTAACAATGATAAGGAATGTAACAATAAACTTTGAAACATCAACAGAATGTAACAGTGACAAGGCAATTCCCGAAACAACACTACAAAAATATTCCAAGTCTTAGGTTTCCATGAAAGTATTCCAAAATGAACTTTCAAACATTGACAGAATTTAACAGTGACAACGTAAACCACGACACAACACTACAAAAATGTTCCAAGTTTTACATTTCAACGAAAACAAATTCCAAAATGAACTTTGAAGCATCAACAGAATGTAACAGTGACAAGGTAAACCATGCCAAAAACACTATAAAAATATTCCAAGTCTTCCTTTTCAACGACAAAAATTCCAAATTGCAATTTGAAACATTAACACAATTTAACAATGATAAAGAATGTAACACTGACAAGGTAAACCAAGACAAAATGAACTCTGAAACATTAACAGAATGTAACAGTGACAAGGCAAATCACCACACAACACTACAAAAGTGTTCCAAGTCTTACATTTCAAAGAAAAAATTCCAAAATGAACTTTGAAACATCAACAGAATTTAACAGTGACAAGGTAAACCACGACACAACACTACAAAAATATTCGAAGAGTTATATTTCAACAAAAAAAATTCCAAAATGATTTTTTAAACATCAACAGACTGTAACAGTGACAAGGTGAACCACGACAAAACACTATAAAAATATTCCGAGTCTTACATTTCAATGAAAAACTTCATTGAGAATTTTTTAAAATTGGAATTTTTCGTAAAATGTAAGACTTGGAATATTATTTAAGTGTTGTGTCGTGGTTTACCTTGTCACTCTTACATACTGTATTTGTATATATATTTGTCATTGAAATGTAAGACTTGGAATATTTTTGTAGTGTTGTGTCGCGGTTGTCACTGTTACATTCTGTTGATGTTTCAGAGTTCATTTTGGAATTTTTTCGTTGAAATGTAAGACTTGGAATATATTTGTAGTGTTGTGTCGTGATTTACCTAGTCACTGCTACATTCTGTGATGTTTCAAAGTTCATTTTGGATTTTTTCGTTGAAATTTAAGACTTTGAAACATTAAAAGAACTTAACAGTGACAAGGTAAACCACGACACAACACTAGAAAAATAATCCAAGTCTTACATTTCACCAAAAAATTCCAAAATGAACTTTCAAGTATAAACAGAATGTAACAATGACAAGGTAAAACCACGACACAACACTGCAAAAATAATCCAAGTCTTACATTTCAACGAAAAAATTCCAAAATTAATTCGAAACATCAACAAAATGTAACAGTGACAAGGTAAACCATGACACAACAGTATAAAATATTCCAAGTCTTATATTTCAACGAAAACTTTGAAACATCAACGTGAACTTTGAAACATCAACAGAATAAAAACAGTGACAAGGCAAATCCCGACAAAACACTACAAAAATATTCCAAGTCTTACATTTCAAAGAAAAAATTCGAAAAAGAATTTTGAAACATCAACAAAATTTAACAGTGACAAGGTAAACCACGACCCCAACACTTCAGAAATATTTCAAGTCTTATATTTCATCGAAAAAAAACCAAACTGAACTTTGAAACATCAACAGAATGTAAAAGTGACAAGGTAAACCACGACACAACATTATAAAAATAATCCAAGTCTTAAAATGTTCATGTTCATTCTCATTCTCATGTTCATTCTTTCAATGTTCATTCTCAATGAAAAATTCATTGAGAATTTTGAAAATTGGGAATTTTTCGTTGAAATGTAAGACGTTCTCTGAAAAGTATTGAATTTGAACGAAAACATTCCAAAATAAACTTTGAAACATCAACAGAATGTAACAGTGACCAGGTAAACCCACGACATAACACTATAAAAATATATATAATCTTACACTTCAAATAAACAAATTCCAAAATTAACTTTGAAACATCAACAGAATGTAACAATGACAAGGTAAACCACGACACAACACTTCAAAATATTCCAAGTCTTACACTTCAAAAAATAAAAATTCCGAAATAAACTTTGAAACATCAACAAAATGTAACAGTGACAAAGTAAACAACGACACGACTCTAAAAAAAATATTCGAAGTCTTAAATTTCAACGAAAAAAAAATTCCAAAACGAACTATGAAACATCAGCAGAATGTAACAGTGACAAGGTAAACCATGACACAAACACTATAAAAATATTCCAATTCTTAAATTTCAACGAACAAAAATCCAAAATGAAATTTGAAACATTAACAGAATTTAATAATGATAAGGAATGTAACATTTACAAGTAAAACACGACAAAATGAACTTTGAAACATCAACAGAGTGTAAAAGTGACAAGCCAATTCACGACACAACACTACAAAAATATTCCAAGTCTCACATTTCAACAAAAAAAAAAATACAAAATGAACTACTTTGAAACATCAACAGAATTTAACAGTGAGAAGGTAAGCCACGACTCAACAATACAAAAATATTCCAAGTCTTAAATTGCAACGAAAAATTCCAAAATGAACTTTTGAAGCATCACTAGAATGTAACAGTGACAAGGTAAACAACGAAACTACACTATAAAAATGTTCCAAGTCTTATATTTCAAAAACAGAAATCCAAAATGAAATTTGAAACATTAACAGAATTTAACAATGATAAGGAATGTAGTACTGACCAGGTAAAACACGACAAAACGAACTTTGAAACATTAACAGTATGTAACAGTGACAAGGCAAATAATGACACAACACTACAAAAACATTCGAAGTCTTACATTTCAACGATAAAATTCCAAAATCAACTTTGAAACATCAACAGAATGTAAGAGTGACAAGGTAAACCACGACACAACACTATAAAGATATTCCAAGGCTTACATCTCAATGAAAAACTTCAATGAGAATTTTTGAAAATTGGAATTTTTCGTTGAAATATAAGACTTGGAATATTGTTATAGTGTTTTGTCGTGGCTTACCTTGTCAATCTTAGATTCTGTTGGTGTTTCAACATTCAATTTGGAATTCGTCACCGAAATGTTGACTTGGAATATTTTTGCAGTTTTGTGTCGCGGTTGTCAATGTTACATTCTTTTGATGTTTCCAAGTTTTATTTTAGAATTTTTTTGTTTGAAATTCGAGACTTGGAATATTTTGTAGTGTTGTAATGTCGTTTGCCTTGTCACTGTTACATTCTGTTTATGTTTTTTCGTTGAAATGTAAGACTTGGATTATTTTTGTAGTGTTGCGTCGTGGTTTACCTTGTCACTGTTAACTTCTTTTAATGTTTCACATTTCATTTTGGAATTTTTTGTTAAAATGTAAGACCTGGAATATTTTTGTAGTGTCGTGTCGTGATTTACCTTGTCACTGTTACATTTCGTTGATGTTTCAAAGTTCATTTTGGAATTTTTTCGTTGAAATGTAAGACTTGGAATTTTTTTGTAGTGTTGTGTCGTGATTTACCTTGTTACTGCTACATTCTGTTGATGTTTCAAAGTTCATTTTGGAATTTTTTTCGTAGAAATGTAAGACTTCGAAACATTAACAGAACTTAACAGTGACAAGTTCAACCACGACACAACACTACAAAAATAATAAAGTCTTACATTTCAACAATGAAATTCGAAAATGAATTCTGAAACATCAACAGAATGTAACTGAGACAAGGTAAACCATGACACAACACTATAAAATATTCCAAGTCTTACGTTTCAACGAAAAAAATTCCAAAAAGAACATTGAAATATCATTAGAATGTAACAGTGATAAAGGCAAAGAACATCATAACATTACAAAAATACTCAAAGTCTTACATTTCAACGCAAAAATTTGAAAATGAACATTGAAACATCAACAGAATGTTACAGTGACAAGGTAAATCACGACACAAAACTATAATAATATTCCAAGTCTTTTATTTCACCGAAAATTCTAATTTTCAAAATTCACAATAAATTTTTCCATTGAGATGTAAGACTTGGAATATTTTTATAGTGTTGCATCGTGGTTTCAAAGTCCATTTTGGAATTTTTCATAGAAATGTAGACTTGGAATATTTTTGTAGTGTTGTGTCGTGGTTTACCTTGTCACTGTTAAATTCTGTTGATGTTTCAAAGTTCATTTGGTATTTTTTCGTTGAAATGTAAGACTTGGAATATTTTTGTAGTGTTGAGTCGTTATTTTTGCCTTGTCACTGTTAAATTCTGTTGATGTTTCAAAGTTAATTTTGTCGTGTTGTACTTTGTCAGTTTTACATCCCTTATCATTGTTAAATTCTGATAATGTTTCAAATTTCATTTTTGAACTTTTGCGTTGAAATGTAAGACTTCTCAAAAGAATTTTTGTAGTGTTGTGTCATGGTTTACCTTGTCACTGTTTAAATTCTGTTGATGTTTCAAAGTTCATTTTGGAATTTTTCGTTAAAATGTAAGATTTTTGTAGTGTTGTGTCTTAGTTTACCTTGTCACTGTTAAATTCTGTTGATGTTTCAAAGTTCAATTTGGATTTTTTTTTCGTTGAAATGTAAGACTTGGAATATTTTTGTAGTGTTGTGTCGTTATTTGCCTTGTCACTGTTAAATTCTGTTGATGTTTCAAAGTTAATTTTGTCGTGTTGTACTTTGTCAGTTTTACATCCCTTATCATTGTTAAATTCTGATAATGTTTCGAATTTCATTTTTGAACTTTTGCGTTGAAACGTAAGACTTTTCAAAAGAATTTTTTGTAGCGTTGTGTCGTGGTTTACCTTGTCACTGTTAAATTCTGTTGATATTTCAAAGTTCATTTTGGAATTTTTCGTTAAAATGTAAGATTTTTGTAGTGTTGTGTCGTGGTTTACCTTGTTACAGTTAAAACATTCTGTTAATGTTTCAAAGTTCATTTTGGAATTTATTCGTTTAAATGTAGGACTTGGAATATTTTTGTAGTGTGAGTCGCTGTTTCAGTGAAATGTAAGATTTTTGTAGCGTTATGTCGTGATTTACCTTGTCACTGTTATATTCTGTTGATGTTTTAAAGTTCATTTTGGATTTTTTTTTTGCGTTGAAATGTAAGACTTAGGGGAATATTTGTGTAGCGTTTTGTCATGGCTTGCCTTATCACTGTTACATTCTGTTGAAGTTTCAACGTTCTTTTGGAATTGTTTCGTTGAAATGTAAAAACTTGGAACATTTTTGTAGTGTTTTGTCGTGGTTTACCTTGTTACAGTTACATACTGTTAATGTTTCAAATTTTATTTTGGAATTTTTTCGTTAAAAATGTATGACTTGGATTATTTTTGTAGTGTTCTGTCGTGGTTTACCTTGTCACTGTTAAATTTGGTTAATGTATCAAAGTTGATTTTGGAATTTTTTTTATTGAAATGTAAGACTTGGAATATTTTTGTAGCGTTGTGTCGTGATTTACCTTGTCACTGTCACATTCTGTTGATGTTTCAAAGTTCATTTTGAAATTTTTTTTTCGCTAAAATGTAGAACTTGAAATGTTTTTGTATTCTTGTTTCGTCATTTACCTTGTCACTGCTACATTTTGTTGACGTTTCAAAGCCCATTTTGGAATTTTTCGTTGAAAATGTAAGACTTGGAATATTTTTGTAGTGTTTTGTCGTGGTCTACCTTGTCACTGATTCATTCTGTTGATGTTTCAAAGTTCACTTTGGAATTCATTCCTTGAAATGTAAGACTTGGAATACTTTTGTAGTGTTGAGTCATGATTTACCATGTCATAGTTACATTCTGTTGATGTTTCAAAGCTCATTTTGGAAATGGAATTTACTAAGTAGTTGAGTTGATTCTTCAAAAATAAATAATGGACAATTAGGACAATCAATATTTATTGCAAATATAAAAAGCAATACACTCTTATAAGTATCATCAGTAATGAAATTAGAAATAAATTTATCAATGGGAGCTCTTCCAAAATGTCAAATTTCTTTTATAAAAATCTTCCCTGTTATTTCTTATGAAATGTGAAGATTTCCTGTAGTGGGACCATGATTTTCTTGATTTTACATTTTTTTTGATGTGATCTCTTTCTTGTCTGCCACAGCTCCTTTTCCCATGACCATTGTTGTGATTTTTGAGCTTCCATAGGGTGGTAATGCTACCCTTTCTTCCAATAGTTTCTTACTTGATCAATCTATAACTGAGTTTCTCTCCATTCTATTTGAATTCATCTCCCTCCAGATTCATCTCATTTATTCTAAAGTCCCCATGCTCTAATTTCACTGCATTAGACTAATACGAGTTTGTAAAATCATGATAGTTGGCTTTACAGATGATACAGTCACAGTAAAAAGATACTTCTATTTCATATTGTTCCATCAAGCTTTTTTTGAAACTAGCTGTGTGATTTCTTAAGGTAATAGGTCTAAAAACATATGAAGTGTTAAGCTTAAAGATCTTTATTGCTTAAAGTTAACTATTACACATGACTTCCAAGAGACCATTAAAAAATGGTCTCTTGGATAGTTTTCGCGCCCAATATCCTAGGCTAGATTTATTCGACTTTATTAATTTCATTAGAATTTTTTAAAAAAGCTTATTTCAATTTTCAGAAAAAAAGTGTGTTCCTTCATGTTTCAAAGGGTATTCTAGAGCTAAACATGACGTATAAGTCGTAATGAAAAAACAGGAAAGTAAGCTAAAACATGTTTATTGCTTAAAAAATGTATTTAACAAAAAAAAATATTTGGAAAATATTCATTGAAAATGATATTTCAATGTTCTTTTTTGGAAAAATTTCCAAAAAGAACATTGAAATATCATTAGAATGTAACAGTGATAAGGCCAAAGAACATCATAACATTACAAAAATACTCAAAGTCTTACATTTCAACGCAAAAAATTTGAAAATGAACATTGAAACATCAACAGAATGTTACAGTGACAAGGTAAATCACGACACAAAACCTATAATAATATTCCAAGTCTTTTATTTCACCGAAAATTCTAATTTTCCAAAAATTCACAATAAATTTTTCCATTGAGATGTAAGACTTGGAATATTTTTATAGTGTTGCATCGTGTTTTCAAAGTCCATTTTGGAATTTTTCATAGAAATGTAGACTTGGAATATTTTTGTAGTGTTGTGTCGTGGTTTACCTTGTCACTGTTAAATTCTGTTGATGTTTCAAAGTTCATTTTGGTATTTTTTCGTTGAAATGTAAGACTTGGAATATTTTTGTAGTGTTGAGTTCGTTATTTGCCTTGTCACTGTTAAATTCTGTTGATGTTTCAAAGTTAATTTTGTCGTGTTGTACTTTGTCAGTTTTACATCCCTTATCATTGTTAAATTCTGATAATGTTTCAAATTTCATTTTTGAACTTTTGCGTTGAAATGTAAGACTTCTCAAAAGAATTTTTTTTTTTTTTTTTTTTGTAGTGTTGTGTCATGGTTTACCTTGTCACTGTTAAATTCTGTTGATGTTTCAAAGTTCATTTTGGAATTTTTCGTTAAAATGTAAGATTTTTTGTAGTGTTGTGTCTTAGTTTACCTTGTCACTGTTAAATTCTGTTGATGTTTCAAAGTTCAATTTGGATTTTTTTTCGTTGAAATGTAAGACTTGGAATATTTTTGTAGTGTTGTGTCGTTATTTGCCTTGTCACTGTTAAATTCTGTTGATGTTTCAAAGTTAATTTTGTCGTGTTGTACTTTGTCAGTTTTACATCCCTTATCATTGTTAAATTCTGATAATGTTTCGAATTTCATTTTTGAACTTTTGCGTTGAAACGTAAGACTTTTCAAAAGAATTTTTTTGTAGGTTGTGTCGTGGTTTACCTTGTCACTGTTTAAATTCTGTTGATGTTTCAAAGTTCATTTTGGAATTTTTCGTTAAAATGTAAGATTTTTGTAGTGTTTGTCGTGGTTTACCTTGTTACAGTTACATTCTGTTAATGTTTCAAAGTTCATTTTGGAATTTATTCGTTTAAATGTAGGACTTGGAATATTTTTGTAGTGTTGAGTCGCTGTTTCAGTGAAATGTAAGATTTTTGTAGCGTTATGTCGTGATTTACCTTGTCACTGTTATATTCTGTTGATGTTTTAAAGTTCATTTTTGGATTTTTTTTTTCGTTGAAATGTAAGACTTGGAATATTTGTGTAGCGTTTTGTCATGGCTTGCCTTATCACTGTTACATTCTGTTGAAGTTTCAACGTTCATTTTGGAATTGTTTCGTTGAAATGTAAAAATTGGAACATTTTTGTAGTGTTTTGTCGTGGTGTTTACCTTGTTACAGTTACATACTGTTAATGTTTCAAATTTTATTTTGGAATTTTTCGTTAAAATGTATGACTTGGATTATTTTTGTAGTGTTCTGTCGTGGTTTACCTTGTCACTGTTTAAATTTGGTTAATGTATCAAAGTTGATTTTGGAATTTTTTTTATTGAAATGTAAGACTTGGAATATTTTTGTAGCGTTGTGTCGTGATTTACCTTGTCACTGTCACATTCTGTTGATGTTTCCAAAGTTCATTTTGAAATTTTTTCGCTAAAATGTAGAACTTGAAATGTTTTGTATTCTTGTTTCGTCATTTACCTTGTCACTGCTACATTTTTGTTGACGTTTCAAAGCCCATTTTGGAATTTTTTTCGTTGAAATGTAAGACTTGGAATATTTTTGTAGTGTTTTGTCGTGGTCTACCTTGTCACTGATTCATTCTGTTGATGTTTCAAAGTTCACTTTGGAATTCATTCCTTGAAATGTAAGACTTGGAATACTTTTGTAGTGTTGAGTCATGATTTACCATGTCATAGTTACATTCTGTTGATGTTTCAAAGCTCATTTTGGAAATGGAATTTACTAAGTAGTTGAGTTGATTCCTTCAAAAATAAATAATGGACAATTAGGACAATCAATATTTATTGCAAATATAAAAGCAATACACTCTTATAAGTATCATCAGTAATGAAATTAGAAATAAATTTATCAATGGGAGCTCTTCCAAAATGTCAAATTTCTTTTTATAAAAATCTTCCCTGTTATTTCTTATGAAATGTGAAGATTTCCTGTAGTGGGACCATGATTTTCTTGATTTTACATTTTTTTTGATGTGATCTCTTTCTTGTCTGCCACAGCTCCTTTTCCATGACCATTGTTGTGATTTTGAGCTTCCATAGGGTGGTAATGCTACCCTTTCTTCCAATACTTTCTTACTTGATCAATCTATAACTGAGTTTCTCTCCATTCTATTTGAATTCATCTCCTCCAGATTCATCTCATTTATTCTAAAGTCCCCATGCTCTAATTTCTAAAAACCAAAAAAACAAAAAAAACAAAAAAAAAAAAAAAAACACAAAAAAAAAAAAAAAAAAAAAAAAGTCCATGCTCTTGGTGAATGTTTGGAGACTTTCCATAGGGGTTGGTAAACAATAAAAATGCCCCTACCCCTTTTTTCCTTTCACCACATGTTTTTTGTTGAGTTGTTCTTAACTTGAAATCAATCTATAACCTGAGGTTTTGTTTTTCACCCCTTCTCCAATTCTATTTTGAACTTTCATCTCCCTCCCCAGACAAATTCAATCACTCCATTTTAATTTCCTAAAAAAGTCCACCCATACTCCATAATTTTTTCACTGCAAATAAAGACTAAACGAATTCACAACAAATCATGGAATAGTTTTTTTTGCCCCTTTACAGAATGATACCAGGTCCCCCACGTAAAAAATCATGTAAATTTTGTTGCATTAGACTAATACGAGTTTGTAAAATCATGATAGTTGGCTTTACAGATGATACAGATGATACAGTCAGTAAAAAGATACTTCTATTTCAATATTGTTCCATCATAGCTTAATTTGAAACTAGCTGTGTGATTTCTTAAGGTAATAGGTCTAAAAACATATGAAGTGTTAAGCTTAAAGATCTTTATTGCTTAAAGTTAACTATTACACATGACTTCCAAGAGACCATTAAAAAATGGTCTCTTGGATAGTTTTCGCCCAATATCCTAGGCTAGATTTATTCGACTTTATTAATTTCATTAGAATTTTTTAAAAAAGCTTATTTCAATTTTCAGAAAAAAAGTGTTCCTTCATGTTTCAAAGGGTATTCTAGAGCTAAACATGACGTATAAGTCGTAATGAAAAAGGAAAGTAAGCTAAAACATGTTTATTGCTTAAAAAATGTATTTAACAAAAAAAATATTTTGGAAAAATATTCATATTTGCACATTTAAAAAAAAGCAATATTTAAATGACACTATTACTCATCCATAAATTATGATTTCATAATGCCACGTTTAGCAGAGTTTTTTTTGTTTTTTTTTTTTTTACTGTATCGAATACATTTAGCATTCTTAGGTAGTTGTTCAGGTATCCCCTGAGCAAAGTATCTCACTTTATCTTCAGAGTGATGATATGTGTGTTGAAATCTGGGCAGTTATATTGTTCTAAAACTAGCTGAGTGACTGGTTCTGGTAACAAACGTAATAGTAAAAAAATGTTTAGCATAAATATGTTTATTGCTTGATCCTTTTGATAGAAGGAGCAGAAGTTTAGGTCTTTGGATATCTGATTCATTTTTCCGTGTCAGGTATCTTTTCAGGTATTCATTGAGGGAAATACCTAACTTCAACTTCAGGATCATTTACTGAATGCAGGTATTTTTCAAATTTGAAGTCTTCTAAGTTGAATAACGGTATGTCTTCATCACATTTTCCTAGTAAGAGCTTATCAGTCCGCACTTTCCCCTTAGCAAGGCTGCCCCACCTCTCTAGCAATCATTTCCAGAGGGCAGGCTTGATATTAGGTGTAAAATTTTTAGGTACTTTTGAGGTACTTCAGAGGGTCCGTAGCGAAATTCTAAGAAAAGCCTAGTTTTTGGATCGAAATGGACCATTTCCTTAGAAATAGTTTCTTGATAGAACTTTTTTGAGTGTGAACTCTAATTTTTGCAAGGAGATTATAGAAAATACGGTCAAAATATATTTCTCTGATTCAATTGTATATCTATGGTTAGAAAAAGCACAGTTTTGGATCAAAAATGAACCATTTTCCTAGAAAATAGCTCTTAATAGAACTTTTTGAAACATGAGCTCCAATTTTTGCAAGGAAATTATAGAAAATATGGTCAAAATAAATTGTTTTGATTCAATGGTGTTTTCTTTGGTTAGAAAAAGCCTAGTTTTGGATCAAAAAATGAACCATTTTCATAGAAATAGCTCTTGATAGAACCTTTTTAAGTGTGTGAACTTCAATTTTTGCAAGGACATTATAGAAAATACGGTCAAAATACATTCCTCTGATTCAATTGTGCATCTTTGGTTAGAAAAAGAATATTTTTGGATAAAAAACGAACCATTTCCATAGAAATAGCTCTTAATAGAACTTCTTGAAGTATGAACTCCAATTTTCGAAAGGAAATTATAGAAAATAATGGCAAAATACATCTCTGTGATTCAATTGTGTATCTATGGTTAGAAAAAGCCTAGCTTTGGATCAAAATGATTCATTTCCAAAGAAATAGCTCTTAATTGAACTTTTTTAAGTGTGAACTCCAATTTTTGCAAAGAAATTGTAGAAAATACGGTCAACATAAATTTGTTTGATTCAATTGTGTAACTTTTGTTAGAAAAAAAGCCTAGTTTTGGATAAAAAATGAAACATTTCCATAGAAATAGCTCTTGATAAAACTTTTTAAAGTGCGTGAACTTCACTTACGGCAAGGACGTTATAGAAAATACGGTCAAAATACATTTTTCTGATTCAATTGTGTATTTCTGGTTAGAAAAAGCATAGTTTTGGATCAAAAATGAACCATTTCCATAGACACATCTCTTAATAGAACATTTTAAGTGTGAACTCCAATTTCTACAAGAAAATTATAGAAACTACGGTCAAAATACATTTTTTCCTGATTCAATTGTGTATCTTTGGTTAGAAAAAAACTAGCTTTGGACAAAAATGGATGGTCTTAATTTCTAAATTTTCTCTGGATTCTTATGAATTTGACGAGATTTCTATGTATTGCCCATGATTTTTTAGAGATTACCCATGATTTCTACAGTTTGGTCTTGATTTCTATGGTCTGGTCTGGATTTCTAGGGTTGGCCTTGATTTCTAAGGTTTGGTCATGATTTTTATGAATATATCCGGATTTTAAGAGGACGACCTTAATTTCAATAATTTGGTCTTTTTTTTTGAATTCGTCAGGATTTCTATGTATTGTTCATGATTTCTAGAGCTATTAGGTTTAGCCTTGAAAAGAACCATTATTCTAGCATCCCCCTTCAGTTTTACTCAGATCAACCCTTAAATCCTAAAAGAGTCATTGCACTAATAGGGAGCCCTATAATACAATCCTCTTCGATTCGCAAAAAATATATAAATATGAAAAAAAGGCTTAAATTAACTAAAGTTTAAACTCTGTAGATCCACCAAAAATTTAATTTTTGTGTCTATAGTTCATACATTATTTGACAACAATTATAATTATTAGTTCAATTAACCCTTTTCTCTCTTGTCAATTGAGAATGATTTTTTTAAAATGCATATATATTTCTTCGGTCCTTTGGTCGCATGCAGCCAAAATTATGTCAACGTTTTACTATCGTTTTCAAGTAACTTCGAGAGTCAGCCTTGTTCAACGTATGTCTCGAACAGTTTTAAGTGTTATTTTGAAAAGAGAATAAGACCATATTATGCTGGAACTGTATAGAAAGAAAATTTTGCTTAAAGTGAAACATGAAAAATAGAGTGTATTATGCTGGAGTTTATATAAAAGAAATTTTGCTCAAAAGTGAAACATGAAAATAGAGGGAAAATGTGGAGGTATCTACTTCAAAATACTTTCCAAGGATATATTATAGCCTATAGACACATCTTGGAAAATTTAATTTTCATAACATAACCCCTTTTTCAAGACAGCTAGAAGTAGGTCAAGTGGAATTTTTAATAATAACTTGGGTAATTTTCTGTTTAGGTTATTGAAACTTTTAAATGACAACATTCTGAATTGCCATATTTGATATTGTTAAGTAAAAAGTGTCAGAATCGAGTGTATAATCCGTTCGCCTATCTAATACTCAATAGATGGGATCTAACGTCATTACTATTCCCTCATACATAGCTTTAGTCGGTAAGCAATTGATATTTCACGCCTTTTTCTCTTAAAATAAATATTGTCCACACTTCCCAGTTGCTACTTGTGTATTATACCGACCATACTTATACATTTAAAATTCCCACGTTAAGTATATTCGGAAATCAAAATCATTAATCTCAAAACACCCCACCAAAATAAAAACGAGTATAATCAAACTGTTCTCTCTCTTTGAATTCTATTCACTTACTATTGAAAATCCTTCCTGATATTAGTTCTGGTTTGCTATGAGCGGTTTGTTAGGGCCTCTTTGTTATTTTTAGTCCACCTTGTTTGGATTCCCGTTATATTATCGTCAGAGATTATTTCTAAATGTTCTGGCTGGAGTCCAGTTGTCTCCCAAATAAGGAGCGCCCCGCAGTATGTAAACCTTATACTACTAATGCGACGTGGATGGTAGGGTTAGCTGTGTAATGGCGTGGTGGCATGAGGTGTTTTCGGAGGCATCATGATAGGGTTGGCTTGTGAAAACGTGAATCAATCGATTGAATGCATGATTTTTAACAAGAAAATATTATGAAAATGACTTAGGAATGATAAAATGCATCATATGTTTATAAAATTAGTATTTACAACCCCCCCCCTCTCTGGAAGTGTTTTTTTTGGGATGGACCAGCTGCATATTGCCTCGGTGGGTAAATATTCAAAGTCTTGTTCAAAGAAATATGTTATTTTCATTAAAGCTCTCAAAGTATCTTAAATAACAACCCTCCCTCCCTGGAATTGTCTACTAGGACCCCCACCTTTCTTTAAAAGACGCATGTTTTTTTGCTTATATTTTACACTTTATAAGATTTTTTGTGTTTATTTTTTTTTCCATTTTCTGTGTTTTAACTGCTTTTTCTGTGATTTCATGGTTATTTTTTGCTTATATTTTATCCTTCATAGGCCTTTTCACGTGTTTTCATTTGTTGAGTTTTTAACAGATTTTTCTGTGATTTCATGATTTCATAGCATTTCTTATCAACAATATTATCTGATAACACTCTCTAAAAGCATTACTTAACGAGCAGGTGCACACCAAATTTAAGTGATTTCTAGTAATCGATTTTCCCCTCTGTGTCTCAATTATTGCAGCCATAGAAAACACGCAATTCATTTACTCATTCTATTATGCGCGAAAAAGGGGGGTTCTCCTTGCATGCAATAGGTTATTTCGAAGAATGTATTAGCCGAAACAGTATATTAGAAATAGATTGGTGGACCAGTGGTTAACCCTCCATTCCATTGGATGGAAATGTCCTTTCGATTCCTAATGGGGACAAAAATCATTAGAATACAAAGGTCTCCTGAGGAAAAAGCATTGAAAGAAACTGAAATCTAAAAAGCATTATGTAACAACCCACGTTTGTGTCCTCCTCAGTTACAACCGGGGGTTCCCCCAGGGGCCCCTGAGGAAACATGTCAAGTGTTAATCGGTCATCCTTAAACATTATCCATTGCGTAAGAACTAAGGAATCTTGAAAAAAGTCTTGGAAAAACGTCTTGAAATGTCTTGACACGTCTTGAAAAACCGTCTTGAAGAAAAATGTCTTAAAAAATGTCTTGAAACATCTTGAAGAAAAGTGTTTTAAAAAAAACGTCTTGAAATGTCTTGAAAAAAATGTCCTTTAAAAATGTCTTAATGAAAACCCCCCGCTTGACTAGTAGGCTCTAGCGAAGCCTATTACATAACACCCCAAACCCTATTATGTAACAATGACGGTAATCCTAGAGTAAGGAAACCCCTGAGGGTTTTTAAAATGAAAATTCTATGGTAAAAGAGCCCTGAAGTGGTGAAACTAGTAGATACAGAAGTCCTCCTAGGTTTTTAAAGAACAATCTTAGGGTAAAGAAGCCCCTCGTAGGTGTTTAAGGGGAAATCCTGGAGTAAAGGAGCCCTCGTAGGTTTCCCCTAAATCCTTAGGTTTTTTTAAAAGGAAACTATTAGGTAAAACCGAAGAAAATATTGATTTAGCGGGCCCCCTGTAGGTTTTTAATGGTGAAATCTTAGGGTAAAGGAAATCTTGGAACAAAGGACCCGTCTGAAGGTTTTTAAAAAAACAATCCCAGGGTAAAACAAACCCCTAGGTTTCTTAAATGAAACTATTAGGTAAAGACGGTTTTTTAAAGGGAAATCTCAGGGCACGCAAGTCCTCATAGATTTTTTAATGGGAAATTATTAGGTAAAGAAGTCCTTATAGGTTCCCCCTCCTATCCTTAGGTTTTTTAGACGGAAACTATTAGGTAATTAACACCTATGTCTCTTACTAAACATTCCCTGTGACGTAACACCCACCTGCTGACCGTTTGTATTGCTGGTCCTTTTAAATCGGGACACCGATTAAAAGCAGGTTCCATTTAAAAGCAGGTTCCATTTAAAAGCAGGATCCATTTAAACGCCGGGGCATGGGTCCATTTTATACCATATTAGCCGCACTACTTAAGTTATCAATAGGCAACTTACATAAGTAACAGCCATTGCACCTAGGCCTGGGGAGATTGTGATCACCGGAGGAATAGATTTTTAGCATTTGGAGTGTTTAAAATGGCAATCATAAAATAATGATCGGATGCAATTGGGGGAAAATGGCGTGGGGTGGTTGCCCTCCGATCACTTTTGATTCTTAAAAGTGCTCTGGAATATTGAATTTCCAATCGAATGAGCCCCCTCCAAAGTTTATACGAATACCCTTCTCGTAAAAATGAGACGCTTGAATAACTTACTGGCCTTGTCCCGGGGATTGCTGGAGGGGTGTGGGTGTTCACCCCGAAAGCATGGTTATTTGACCTTTGGACTATTTTGAACAAAATGGTCTTATAATTATTTTAACCAGTTGCATTTGGGGAAAAATGGCGTCAGTGAGGTGGGAAAAGGATGTCCTCCGATTTCTTTTGACTCTTTAAAAAGTGAACTAGAACTTTCGATTCCAATTGAACGAACCTCATCCAAAGTTTATACAACCATCCCCTCCATGGAAACCTTATCTTTTAACATTGGAAAACTTGCATAGCTTACCGCCCTGGGCCCACAACTGAAGGATTTTTTTCTATGCTGAAGGTACTGTTTTTGGCCTTTGGACTACTTTGAAAAAAATACCCATGTCAAAGTTTTGATCGAATGCACATGGGGGAAAAAGAGCGTGGGGGATTGGTTGCCTTCCGATCACTTTCGACTCACTTCCGACTCTTAAAAAGGGCACTAGAACTCCCAATTTGCAACCGAATAAGCCCCCTCCGAAGAACATTCGACCAATCATTCCATATGAAGTGCGTCTGGGAAAAAATTACAATAAGTCATTGAAGCCTAATGGCTCTTTAGCATAGGCGAAGCTATATCGCTGCATCTAATACAATTATTTTCCGCGTATTCTCTTCAGTTTTTCTTAAATCCTCATTAAATTTTCGTTCTTTTTGTCGTTCTTTTTCGAGTAGTTAAGACTTAGACGGGGAGCCAGGAACAGATTTTTTTTTTTTTTTTTTGCAGCGCTAGTAAATTCTATTTTACCGTAGCAGTAGAAGGGATCCAATAGATACTGAACTAAGTGTACCCTATTGCCAGATAAGAAAGGTACTACTTGTATTTCAAAAGTACCTTTTTCAAGGTCAATCGGGGAACTTGGAAATACTTGGGGAAAATGCGCATGCGCACTGAATACTAACGGTACAATATTATTGATCTACGAAGGGGACAAGACCAGAATAGATTTCTGGGAAATTGATTTGCATAATCGACGGGGAATTCTAATGTATCATGAGGGGATTCCATTTTAAAATACGGCTTCTCTGGTCATTAGAGTCAGAGATAAATTAATATTCTATTTTTAAATATGGCTTCTCTGGTCTTTAGTGTCAGAGATAAATATTAATATTCTATTAAAACCATAATGGTGTAACTAGGAACACCTTAGATATATTTTCAGAAATTCAAACGATATCAAGACAGATTGAATATACTTTACGCGGGAAATGGTTTCTTGGGAATTTTAAATGTGACATCGCAAAAGGATGCCGAAACAAAAGGAACACGCAGATATTACTTTTAGGGAATTATTTGGGCGAAATAAATTAATCGACATTTTCGGGATTTGTTTGGGTGAAACAGTTTGAGACATTTTGAGTATGATTTAAGAGTTTTAGTTTAGAGTTTTAGTTTAGAGTCTTAGCTTAGAGTTTTAATTAGAATTATAGTTTAGTTTGGTTTTAGTTAAGAGTTTTAGCTTAGAGATGTAGTTTAGTTTTAGTTAAAAGTTTTAGTTTTAGAGTTTAGAGTTTTAGCTTAGAGTCATATCTTTGAGTTTTAGTTAGAGTTATAGTTTAGTTTAGTTTTATTAAGAGTTTTTAGTTTAGAGTTGTAGTTTAGTTTTAGTTAGGAGTTTTAGTTTAGGGTTTTAGTTAGAGCTATAGTTTAGTTAATTTTAGTTTAGAGTTCTATTTTAGTTTTAGTTAGAGTTATAGTTTAGTTTAGTTTTAGCTAAGAGTTACAGTTTAGAGTTTAGAGTTTTAGTATAGAGTCTTAGCTTAGAGTTTTAGTTAGAGTTATAGTTTAGTTTAAAGCTTTAGCTTAGAGTTGTTGTTTAGTTTTAGTTAAGAGTTTTAGTTTAGAGTTTTAGTTTGGTATTAGCCTAGAGTTTTAGTTAGAGTTATAGTAATTAAGAGTTTTAGTTTAGAGTTTAGAATTTTAGTTTAGAGTCTTAGCTTAGAATTTTAGTTAGAGCTATAGTTTAGTTTAGTTTTAGTTAAGAGTTTTTGTTTAGATTTTAGAATTTAGAGTTTTAGTTAGGGTCTTAGCTTAGAGTTTTAGTTAGACATAGATTAGTTTAGTTTTAGCCTAGAGTCTTAGCTTAGAGTTTTTCGTTACACTTTTAGTTTAGTTTAGTGTTAGTTTTAGTTAAGAGTTTTAGTTTAGAGTTTAGAGTTTTAGCTTAGAGTCATATCTTAGAGTTTTAGTTAGAGTTATAGTTTAGTTTAGTTTTAGCTAAGAGTTTTAGTTTAGAGTTGTACTTTAGTTTTAGTTAAGAGTTTTAGTTTAGAGTTTTAGTTTAGGATTTTAGCTTAGAGTTTTAGTTAGAGCTATAGTTAAGATAATTTTAGTTTAGAGTTGTAGTTTAGTTTTAGTTAAGAGTTATATAGTTAGAGTTTAGAGTTTTAGTTTAGAGTCTTAGCTTAGATTTTTTAGTTAGAGTTACAGTTTAGTTTAGTTAAGAGTTTTAATTTAGAGTTTTAGCATAGAGTTTTACCTTAGAGTATTAGTTAGAGTTATAGTTTAGTTTGGTTTTAGTTAAGTGTTTTATTTTAGAGTTATAGTTTAGTTATAGTTTAGAGTTATAGTTTAGTTTTAGTTAAGAGTTTTAATTTAGAGTTTTAGCATAGAGTTTTACCTTAGAGTATTAGTTAGAGTTATAGTTTAGTTTGGTTTTAGTTAAGTGTTTTATTTTAGAGTTATAGTTTAGTTATAGTTTAGTTTTAGGTAAGAGTTTTAGTTTAGAGGTTAGAGTTTTAGCTTAGAGTCTTATCGTAGAGCTACAGCTATAGTTAGAGTTATAGTTTAGTTTAGTTTTTAGTTAAGAGTTTTAGTTTAGAGTTGTAGTTTAGTTTTAGTTAAGAGTTTTAGTTTAGAGTTTTAGTTTAGAGTCTTATCTTAGAGCTTTTAGTTAGAGTTATAGTTTAGTTTAGAGCATTAGTTTAGAGTTATTGTTTAGTTTTAGATAAGGGTTTTAGCTTAGAGTTTTAGTTTGCTATTAGTTTACTGTTTTAGTTAGAGTTATAGTAGTCAAGAGTTTTAGTTTAGAGTTTTTGTTTAGAGTTTTAGTTTTAGTTTAGATTCTTAGCTTAGGGTTATTAGTTTAGGTTAAGTTTTATTAAGAGTTATAGATTATAGTTTTAAGTTTTACTTAAGAGTTTTAGTTAGAGTTTTATTTTAGTTTAGTTTTTTAGTTTAAGAGTCTTTAGTTTTTGAGTATTTATTTAGTTTTTTAGATAAGTTTTAGTTTTAGTTTAGCTTAGAGTTTTAGTTTAGAGTTTAGAGTTTTTAGTTTAGAGTCTTAGCTTTGAGTTTTAGTTAGATTTATAGTTTAGTTTAGTTTTAGTTTAGAGTTTTAGTTTAGAGTCTTAGTTTATTTTTAGTTAGAGTTATAGTTTAGTTTAGCTTTTCAGTTAGGGGCTTTAGTTTAGATCTCTAGTTTACAGTTTTACTTTAGAGTTTTAGTTTAGAGTTATAGTTTTAGTTTTACAGTTTTACTTTAGAGTTTTAGTTAGAGTTATAGTTTTAGTTTAGTTTTAGTAAAGAGTTTTAGTTTAGATATTTTAATTTTTTTAGTTTTGAGTCTTAGCTTAGAGTTTTAGTTAGAGTTATAGTTTAGTTTGGTTTTAATTCAGAGTTTTAGTTTAGAGTCTTAGTTTAGAGTTTTAGTTAGAGTTATAGTTTAGTTTTAGTTAAAAAATTTTAGTTTAGAGGTGCTGTTTAGTTTTAGATAAGAGTTTTAGTTTAGAGTTTAGAGTTTTAGTTAGAGTTATTTAGTTTAGAGTCTAGAGTTTTAATTTAGACTGTTAGCTTAGAGTTTTAGTTAGAATTATAGTTTAGTTTAGTTTCAGTTAAGAGTTTTAGTTTAGACTTGTAGTTTAGTTTTAGTTAAGAGTTTTAGTTTAGAGTTTAGAGTTTTAGTTTAGGGTTTTAGCATAGAGTTTTAGTTAGAGTTATAGTTTAGTTTAGTTTTAGTTTAGAGTTGTACTTTAGTTAAGAGTTTTAGTTTAGAGTTCTAGTTAGAACCATAGTTTAGTTTAGTTTTAGTTAAGAATTTGAGTTTAGAGTTTTACTTTAGTTTTAGTTAAGTGTTTTAGTTTAGAGTTTAGAGTATTAGCTTAGAGTCTTAGCTTAGAGTTTTTAGTTAGAGTTACAGTTTAGTTTAGTCTTAGTTAAGAGTTTTAGTTTAGAGTTGCTATTTAGTTCTAGATAAGAGTTTTAGTTTAGAGTTTTAGTTTAGAGTCTTAGCTTAGAGTTTTAGTTAGAGGTATAGTTTAGTTTAGTTCTAGTTAAGAGTTTTAGTTTAGGGTTTTAGCTTAGATTTTTTGAGGTTAATTTAGGCTAGGTTACGCACGCGTGCGTAACCTAGCCTAAATTAACCGTAAAAATGAATAAAACCCACTCTAAGTTAAGACGATAAACTAAAATTCTAAACTCTAAACTAAAACTCTTAACTAAACTATAACTCTAAATTAAAACTCCTAACTAAAACTAAACTAAAACTATAACTCTAGCTAAAACTCTAAGCTTAAACCCTAAACTAAAACTCTTAACTAAAACTAAACTACAACTCTAAACTAAAACTCTTAACCAAAACTAAACTACAAGTCTAAACTAAAACTCTTAACGAAAACTAAACTAAACTATAACTCTGAATTAAATTAAACTATAACTCTAACTAAAAATCTAAGCTAGGACTCGAAACTAAAAACTCCAATCTCTAAACTAAAACTAAACTAAAAGTTAAGACGATAAACTAAAACTCTAAACTCTAAACTAAAACTCTTAACTAAACTATAACTCTAAACTAAAAACTCTTAACTAAACTCAAAACTATAACTCTAATTAAAACTCTAAGCTACGACTCTAAACTAAAACTCTAAACTCCAAGCTAAAACCCTAAACTAAAACTCTTAACTAGAACTAAACTAAACTAAACCTCTAACTAAAACTCTAAGCTAAGACTCTAAACTAAAACTCTAAACTAAAAACTCTTATCTAACACTAAACAACAACTCTAAACCAAAAAACTCTTAACTAAAACTATACTATAACTCTAACTAAAACTCTAAGCTAAGACTCTAAGCTAATACTCTAAACTCTAAACTAAACTCTTAACTAAAACTAAACTACAACTCTAAACTACAACTCTAAACTACAACTCTTAACTAAAACTAAATTAAACTATGGCTCTAACTAAAACTCTAAACCAAAACTCTAACTAAACTACAACTCTAAACTAAAACTAAAACTAAACTATATCTCTAACTAAAACTCTAAGCTAAAACCATAAACTAAAACTCTAAACTAAAACTCTTAACTAAAAACTAAACTACAAGTCTAAACTAAAACTCTTAACTTGAAACTAAACTAAACTATAACTCTAACTAAAACTCTAAGCTAAGATTCTAAGCTAATGCTCTAAGCTCTAAACTAACACTCTTAACTAAAACTAAACTATGACTCTAAACTAAAGCTTTTTAACTAAAACTAAACTATAAGTCTAAACTAAAACTCTTAACTAAAACTAAACTAAACTATAACTCTAATAAAACTCTAAGCTAACACTCTAAATTATAACTCTAGATTCTAAACTAAAACTAAGCTAAACTATAACTCTAACTAAAACTCTAAACTCTAAACTAAAACTAAATAACACCTCTAAACTAAAATTCTTAACTAAAACAAAACTAAACTATAACTCTAACTAAAACTCTAAGCTAAGACTCCAAAAAAAACTCTGAATTAAAACCAAACTATAACTCTAACTAAAACTCTAAGCTAAGACTCAAAACTAAAACTCCAATATCTAAACTAAAACTCTTAACTAAAACTAAACTAAAACTATAACTCTAACTAAAATTCTAAAGTAAAACTGTAAACTAAAACTATAAACTCTAAACTAAAACTCTGAAGTAAAAGTAAACTAGAGATCTAAACTAAAGCTCCTAACTAAAACTAAGCTAAACTAAAACTCTAACTCTAAGCTAAGACTAGTAAACTAAAACTCTAAATCCTCAACTAAAACTAAACTAAACTATAAATATAACTAAAACTCTAAGCTAAGACTCTAAACTAAACCTCTAAACTCTAACTAAAACTCTAAGCTAAGACTCTAACTTAAAACTCTAGACTCCAAACTAAAACTAAACTAAACTATAACTCTAACAATAACTGTAGGCTAAGACTCCAAACTAAAACTCTAACCTCTAAACTAAAACTCTTATCTAAAACTAAACAACAACTCAAAACTAAAACTCTAACTAAAACTAAACTAACCTATAACTCTAAATAAACTCTTAACTAAAACTAAACTAATCTATAACTAACTAAAACTCTAAGCTAAGACTCCAAACTAAAACTAAAACTCTAAACAAAAACTCTAACTAAAACTCTAAGCTAAGACTTTAAACTAAAACTCTAAACTCTAAACTAAAACTCTTAACTACTATAACTATAACTAAAACTGTAAACTAATAGTCACTTCTGTCCGACCTGTCTTAGCCGATTTATGCCCGCTACTAGGGCGCGTGTTGGTACAAAAGAAGTCCTGTAACACAGATATATCGTGTTCGTCAATCCCCACCAACTCCTCAAACACGCCTTTGTCAAAAAATAGAATATCTATTAGAAACAGGAATGTTGTATTCCACTTTCTCATCACCACACACTTCTTTACGTAATATATATTTACATATACATGCAACTTCATAAGCCCCGTCTATCGCCCCGTCCCTGTATTCCTTTAACCGTTCCACATAAAACCGAACTACGTCCCCCGGATTAGAAGATCTCATTGCACTTCGCGGAACGAACTGCTGGACGCCTCCGTGCCTGGCCCACTTACCATCACGTGAGGCTAATTCTGTAGATGTCTCTTGAACACAGGTACACTTTGTGTGGTATCTCATAGAAATGTCCAGCTCTTTCAAATTTTCACCAGGCACCTCATCCCTGTCTTTTAGTACTAATGATACTCTACCTTCTCTCATGTTATTGTTAAGGCTATTATACTTAGTTTCACATTGAGGTTTTTCTTTTTCTGTACCAGTCTTAGCCCTCTGTCTAGATTGGCTATTTAGTTTTTTCGATACCCGTTCAGAATCTGGGTCTTTTCTATACCAGCATTCGGAACTATCGTGGGTTTCGGTTACCACAAACGTAGCATGTCTTATTTCCCTGGGGAGGCGGAACTTATTTTCAGTCGAAACGGCAGCCGAAAAAAAAACTCATCCGCCGGTTTTGTCGCAATTTCAATTTTTTCATATTTGGTGGCAATTTTAAAAGCATCTTCTAGGTTATTTATTTGATCTTCTTGTTCCATCAGTACCCTTTTAGAAGTTATGCGTGCACCTTCCCTAAAAGTGTTTACTGCCAATGGTTTGAACTGCCGGGTTTCTTAGCCCATCCCAATAGCCCATTGAATTCGCATAAGACTTAGCGGCGCTTTCAACTCGTTTTAAGAATTGATATACTGTTTCATCCAGAAATTGTGTTACATCCCACAAGATCTTGTAAGATTTGCCCGGGGCTACGTTGAGGAGCAAAAGTCTCCATCAGATTTTTCCCGTAATGTATCAAGTGTTAAATTCCCCTTATTTAAATCATAAAAAAAATTAGAAAATTTCCCCTTTTCATTAACATCCCTGCTGTGGCAACAACTTGCTTTTCCGACCAAGGTATCTTGAATTCTTTTCAGTTGGCTAATAAATTTCATTTATTTGTGAGACTTTTGTTAATGGTGTTATTAAGGAAGCTAAATCTGTTGTTGCTCTGATTGGAAGGTAATCACTTGACGGTGGATTATTTGTTGGATGCGGTTGCTGTGAATTTTTACTTTTGGGGGTTAGATGAAATTGTAGATAATAAGCCATTGCCGCTGCTTCCCAGAGACTTGTGTCAGAATAAAACTTAATGACTATTTGTACGTCATAATCATCACTACTTGGATCAAAGGTAGGGGGTATTTCTATGTTTCGTAATTATTGATGTGCAAGGAAGGCTTTCGCTTTTACTTCATCAAAATTATCATTTTCAGGATTTAATTCTGGGATATTTATGATAAAAAACTAAAAATCGATACAAGAAAATAGCTAGCCTAAGCACTCCTAACTTTTTCCTATGTGTACAAAACTTTAGGGCTCACACTTACTCTTTATGTTTTTCTACTGGATGCAGATCCCTCCATGGTTTCTTCTTTGACAACTATAGATGACAGGAGATGTGCGTAAGTTGGTTGTCTTCGGTTGATAAAAACTGCGGTGATTGTGAAACATTGAGAAGTTGAGACGACCCTGTATAATAATATGTCTGGCCAGTATTTTGTTTACTTCTGGCGTCTGTTTGGATGAAATAGAATCGGCCTGGCTCTGCTGTGGATGAACTGGGCTCGAAAAATTACAGCAGTTCTGACACCATTGTTGTAAGCTTTTATTTTGATGTTAAATAGTTGGGCGAGTCCATCCAATGGTGCTTACAACTAGTATACCATTCTGAAGAGCAATATATTCAAGTCCAATAGAGATCATAGGCAGCGTGCTAGCGCTGCCTAAGTAAAGAACGATGTAGGCACAATGTGTTTTTGTTTTTTTTTTCTCCATACCCGGGCACTTCGTATCGAAAGAGTTGTCGTAGAAAACTTCGAAAAAAGGGCTCATTTGATTGGAAATTGGAGTGGCGAATGCTCTTTTTAATAGTCAAAAGTGATTGGAGGGCAACTAGCCCCCCCCCCCCCCCACGCCCGTCGTTCCCCCAAACACATCCATAAAAATTTTGAGATAGCCATTTTGTTCAGCGTAGTTGATTTCCAGATAGAAAATATCTTTTGAGGAGGACACTCCCCCACAACCCTCGGGGAAAGGGTTTTAAGTTATGCCCTGAGGGCATATAAGATAAATGTTGGCACAATGTACAGTTTATTATTTTCTTCCTTTAAAGCAGGGCACTTCATATAGAAGGGATCGCCGTAGAGACTTCAAAAGGAGTTCATTCGATTAGAAATCGAGAGTTTTAGTGCCCTTTTTAATAGTCGAAAGTGATTGGAGGGAAACTAGCCCCTCCCCCCTTCACGCCAATCATTCCCCCAAACACATCCAATCGAAATTTTGAGATAGCCATTTTGTTCAGCGTAGTAGATTTCCAGATAGAAAATGTGTTTTTGAGGAGGACACTCCCCCACAACCCTCGGGGCAAGGGTTTTAAGTTATGCCCTGTGGGCATATAAGGTTTTTATAGAAGGCGTTGTCGTAAGAAACTTCAAAACAAGCTCATTCAATTGGAAATTCAGCGGGCTAGTGCCCTTTAAGCAGTCGAAAGTGATTGGAGGGCAACTAGACCCCCCGCCACGCCCATCATTCCCCCAAACACCATCAAATCAAATTTTTGAGATAGCCATTTTGTTCAGCGTAGTTGATTTCAAAATCAAACATGTGTTTTTTGAGGAGGACCCTCCCCCACAACCCTCAGGGCAACGATTTTAAATTATGCCCTGGCGGCATATAAGGTTTTTATAGAAGGCGTTGTCGTAGAAACTTCAAAACAGGCTCATTCGATTAGAAATTCAGAGGGCTAGTGCCCTTTTTAATAGTTTGAAAGTGATTGGAGGGCAACTAGCTAGCCCCCCCCCCACCCACGCCCATCATTCCCCAAACACATCCAATCAAAATTGTGAGATAGCCATTTTGTTCAACGTAGTTAATTTTCAGATAGAAAATATGTTTTTGTGGAGAATACTCCCCCACAACCCTCAGGGCAAGGGTTTTAAGCTATGCCCTGGGGGCATATAAGGTTTCTATTGAAGGCGTTGTCGTAGAAACTTCAAAACAGGCTCATTCGATTGGAAATTCAAAGGGCTAGTGCCCTTTTTAATAGTCGAAAGTGATTGGAGGGCAACTAGCCCCCCCCCCCCCACGCCCATCATTCCCCCAAACACATCCAATCAAAATTTTGAGATAGCCATTTTGTTCAGCGTAGTTGATTTCAAGATAGAAAATGTGTTTTTTTTTTGAGGAGGATACTCCCCCACAACCCTCAGGGCAAGGTTTTTAAGTTATGCCCTGGAGGCATATAAGGTTTTTATAGAAGGCGTTGTCGTAGAAACTTCAAAAAAAGGCCCATTCGATTGAAAATTCAAAGGGCTAGTGCCCTTTTTAATAATCGAAAGTGATTGGAGGGCAACTAGCCCCCCCCCCCCCACCACGCCCATCTTTCCCCCAAACCACATCCAATCAAAATTGTGAGATAGCCATTTTGTTCAACGTAGTTTATTTCAAGATAGATAATAGGTTTTTAATGAGGACACTCCCCCAAAACCCTCAGGGCAAGGGTTTTTAAGTTATGCCCTGGGGGTATGTAAGGCTTTTATAGAAGGCGTTGTCGTAGAAACTTCAAAACAGATTTTTTTCGATTGGAACTTCAAAGGGCTAGTGCCCTTTTTAATAGTCGAAAGTGATTGGAGGGCAACTAGCCCCCTCCCACGCCCATCCTTCACCCAAACACATCCAATCAGAATTCTGAGATAGGCATTTTGTCAGCGTAGCTGATTTACAGATAGAAAATATCTTTTTGAGGAGGACACACCCCCTCAACCCTCGGGCCAAGGGTTTTAAGATATGTCTTTGGGGCCTATAAGGTTTTTATAGAAGGTGTTGTCATAGAAACTTAAAAACAAGCTCATTCGATTGGAAATTCAAAGGGCTATTGCCCTTTTTAAAAGTCTAAAGTGATTGGAGGGCAACTAGACCCCCCCCCCCACGCCCATCATTCCCCCAAACACATCCAATCAAAATTATGAGATAGCGATTTTGTTCAGCGTAGTTGATTTCCAGGTAGAAAATATGTTTTTGTAGAGGACACACCCCCACAACCCTCAGGGCAAAGGTTTTAAGTTATGTCCTTGGGATATGTAAGGTTTTTATAGAAGGCGTTGTCGTAAAAACTTCAAAACAGGCTCATTTCATTGGGAATTCAAAGGGCTAGTGACATTTTTAATAGTTGAAAGTGATTGGAGGGCAATTAGCCCCCCGCGCCCATCATTCCCCCAAACACATCCAATCAGAATTTTGAGATAGCAATTTTGTTCAGCGTAGGCTAGTTGATTTCCAGATAGAAAATATGTTTTTTAGGAGGACGCTCCCCAGGGGACACTCCCCCACAACAGTCAAGGGCAAGGGTTTTAAGTTATGCCCTGGGGGCATATAAGGATTTATAAGAAGGCGTTTGTCGTAGAAACTTCAAAACAGGCTCATTCGATTTGGAAATTCAAAGGGCTAGTTCCCTTCTTATAATAATCGAAAGTAATTGGAGGGGAACTAGCCCCTCCCCCCACGCCCATCATTCCCCCAAACACATCCAATCAAAAATTTTGAGACAGCCATTTTGTTCAGCGTAGCTGATTTCCAGATAGAAAAAATATGTTTTTGAGGAGGACACTCCCCAACAACCCTCAAGGCAAGGGTTTTAAGTTATGTCCTGGGGTATGTAAGGCTTTTATAGAAGGCGTTGTCGTAGAAACTTCAAAAGAGGCTCATCTGATTGGAAATTCAAAGGGCTAGTGCCCTTTTTAATAGTCGAATCTGATCGGAGGGCAACTAGACCCCCCCCCCCCACATCCATCATTCACTCAAACACATCCAATCAAAATTTCAAGATAGCCATTTTGTTTAGTGTAGGCTAGTTGTTTTTCCAGATAGAAAATATGTTTTTGAGAAGGAAACTCCCCCACAACTCTCAGGGCAAGGGTTTTAAGTTATGCCCTGGGCGCATATAAGGTTTTACAGAAGGCGTTGTCGTAGAAACTTCAAAAAAGGCTAATTCGATTGGAAATTCAAAGGCTAGTGCCCTTTTTAATAGTGGAAAGTGATTAGTAATATTTTTTGTTGTTGTTGTTGTTTAGACCAGGGCACTTCGTATCGAAGGAGTTGTCGTGGGAACTTCGAAAGGAGCTCATTCGATTGAAAACAGAAAGGGCTGATGCCCTTTTTAATAGTCGAAAGTGATTGGAGGGCAACTAATCCCCCTTCCACTCCCATCGTCCCATTTGCCCATTATGTTTAAAACTAAATGTTGCCTTAAGATTAAATCAAAATGCACTGTGATAATGCTAATTCCCAATAAGGCATCGCAGCAGTATCCCAAGAACGACTGAGGTTATTATGTACAAACTTTTGAGGCAACTTCTGCTCTTAAAATCTAACCAAATCAAAATAGTGTAAGTGTATCCAAGCTATGAAAGAAATTAAACAGATTTTTTTGCGAATGGTATCAAGTTTTCCATTTCAGGTCAACTAGAGGAGGTATGAAACTAAGTTAAACAGTACTATTTGTGTCCAGATTTTTAAAATGGTGTATGTTGTTAAAAATGGCTGAAAATTTTTCTCCAGCATACAAATAGCAGACCAAACTATAAAGTCTTAAAAAGCGAAAAGATTTAAAGTATTATTTTCTTTTTCTCTGAAAAGACTATGTCAATATAAAACGAACAGAAATTAATTAAAAAAAACTTTTTCCACAAAATAAGTTTTTTCAAAAGAAAAGTAAAGAACTCCATTAAACAAAAAATGAGCAAAAATAAAATTAAATAATCTACCAAGCTCGAAACTACCACAAATCAGCATCGATAAATAAATGAAACCTAAAACGAACAGAAATTACAATAAATAACCGAGTCAAACCCAAAACGAGGAGAAATTAACATGAGTTGGGCGCAGAACCCCTATGCCTTCCCAAGGCCAGAACAAAATTTGCACTTTACTGAAAAAATACAAATGGATGTGCATTGTCAGTTTAATATACATATATTGATATTTAGTAATCAAAATGTTAAAATTATTTGATTTATTAAAGTTATAAAAGTAAAAACATTTATATTTTTTTCAGTAAAGTGCAAATTTTGTTCTGGCCTTGGGAAGGCATAGGGGTTTTGCGCCCAACTTATGTTAATTTCTGCTTAGTATATGCTATGATTTACCCCCCCCCCCCCCCCCTAATGTGCAAATATATAGCCCAAATTTGTTTTTAAATTATTATATATTCATCCAATTTTATTATATTTCATTAGCATTAACCAAACTTGACTTCTTTCTTGGGTACCATAAATGCACAAGTACCTTTAAAAATATGCAGCAAAATACCGCTGTGTAAGTAAAGAACTTCAAAGAAATAAGGAGGGGGCTGATTAATTGACCAAAAGGTGATGGGCAAGCTAGTACTATTACTACCACTTCATCTACCATTACAACTTTTACTATTACTGCAACTACTAGTACTCCTAAAGCTCAAAATATCAAGGTAAAAATTTCAGGGGGTGTTAAGTGGTTGTTGAACTAAATCAAAACACAATGTGTTCATGTTGGTTGTCAAAACGATGTTTAATCAATGGCCTAGGAAAACTACTAAGGGATTTAGGTTGGAACTTTCAGTGCATGTTGAACCAAAAGAAGTTATGTAATTATTGCTACTACTACTGCTCCTAATACTACTAATACTACTGCGAAGACTACTACTATATAGGCTAAGGGTATTAAGGTGAAACTTTCAGGGAATGTTTTTGGGGGATATTAAACTAAGTCCAAACATATCATATGCATGTAGCTTGTAAGAACCATTCATATCTCTGGAACACCTTAAGGTATTAATTTGAAATTTTCAGTGTATGTTGAGAGGAATGCCGGACTAACTGAAAGGCACTTTGTGCATACTACTACTACTGCTACTACGATTACTGCTACTACTGAGGCTAATGGTATTAAGGCGAAAGCTTTAGGGAATGTTTGGGTGAGTTTGAACTAAATGATAATACATTATAAGAAGGCAAGTTGCCTGAAAACAAAATACATATTAAACGCCTGCTCTTTTTTGTTTTTAATAAATCAAAAATTATTAAGACATATAGGAATGAATATCAGTGTAGCCTATATTAAACTATCAATCCGCATTCATTTGTCTTTTAAGTAATATTGGTCGTGAGGGTGATTTTTTTTTCTTCTGATATAATGAGAAATAAAAACACATAGCTCAAAATAAAGATTGTTTTCAGTAAAGTGCAAATTACGTTCTGGTTTTTCGAAGGCAGTGGCGGCCTTAGCCCTACTCCTCTTTGTAGTATCCTCTTTGTTTTTTTAAACATGAAAAGTTGTGCAAGTTTCCACTTAACCAATTTCAAGAATTTGTTTCATTTTTGGTGTCCAGGGTACTTTAGCGTTTCTTGGGAATTTTTTTTTCAATACTCGGAAAATGACCTGATTTTTTTTCTTTTAATTATCCTGTTAACAATATAATATGTTATTTTAGACTTTTTATTTGTCAAAAAACTAACTAGGGCTTAAATGCCTAAGAAAGTATATCTTTGACAGACAGCAAGGTTTATAATTATGACTTTGTATGAATGTCTAATTAGCAGGTTCCAGAAAATCCAATCATTTAGCGGTGGGCGTTTGCTTGAATGGAATTTGAATATGGGACAGCTAAAAATCAGAGTACGAACTAGAATAGGAAACAATACGAAATAAATTTAGACTTCCATAAACTAGAACATAACTCATTTTTCTATTAGCCAAAGACAAAGTGAAGAATTACAGAATATCAACGAGGAACATAATGAATAATGGCATAAGAGTTTCAGCTTACGCAAATTATAATAAACAATAGGCTAAGAAAATGGATAGCTTTAGACCACCTTCTCAATAATATAAATCAACTGAAGTCCGAAATTTGGCATCCAAATTATGACTTCAAAACAGTCATTAGTAGGGAAAATAGAACCATTTGCTTCAAAAATTATTATGGAAACGACACAAATCGGAACAAATTCCCATTAAAAAAGTAATTTAGCAATAAAAAGGTAGGACCAAAAATATAACGGAAAATGTGTAAACAATCCTCCATTTCAATTTTATTCTAACGTTGATGTACGCAAATTTAAGGTAGCATTTTTTTTTGAATACGCTGGTCAAACAACAGCACTTCAGTGTGGCTTTAGGATCCCCACGGAAATCTTACGATTATCATTGTAAAATCATGCCACATGACAATAATCATAGTGAACAACTAGCACCATGGATTTTCAATTTATTCTACAAAGTTGGATTTTTGATGCTCGGGTAGGTTTTCTCTACTACCTATTCACCATAAAAGAAAACAGCAGATTGCAACTCATTTAGATTATCTATGAAAAAATGTCCAACACAAACAGAACTTGAACTAAAAAAAACTCTACATAAGGAAAGGAAGTTTGAAATTCAAATATATTAGGTAAGACTTGGACACAGGAACCATCTCAGGGCAAATATCAGATGAAACAAATGAGATTTCGAGGAGGCCATTAAGACCCAAGCACCTATTTATGGCATTAATTAAAAAAAACTTTTTCCACAAAATAAGTTTTTCAAAGAAAAGTAAAGGACTCCATTAGACAAAAAATGAGCAAAAATAAAATCAAATAATCTACGAAGCGTGAAACTACCGCAAATCAGCAATGATAAATAAATGAAACCCAAAACGAACAGAAATTACATTAAATAACCGAGTCAAACTCAAAACGAGCAGAAATTAACATAAGTTGGCTCAAAACTCCTATGCCTTCCCAAGGCCAGAACATAATTTGCACTTTACTGAAAAAAATATAGATGTTCTTACTTTTATAACTTTAATAAATCAAATAATATTAACATTTTTGATTACTAAATATCAGTATATGTATATTAAACTGACAATGCACATTCATTTGTATTTTTTTTTATCAGTAAAGTGCAAATTATGTTCAGGAAAAAAAACAAAACAAACAGAAATTACATTGGATAGCCTAGTCAAACTCAAAACGAGCAAAAAGTAAAAGGAGTATGGCTGACAACACCCATGTCTTCTTCAGACCAGAAAATAATTTGCACTTTACTTAAAAAAAAAAAATCCACGTGTTTTCAGTTTGATATGCATATTCTGATATCTATTCCTTATTATCTTAATGCTTCTTTGTTTGTTGAAGTAAAAAAAGTGAAAACATTTAAATATGTTTTGTTTTTGCGGTAGTTTCACGCCTCGAAGATTATTTGATTTTATTTTTGCTCATTTTTTTGTTTAACGGAGTTCTTTACTTTTCTTTGAAAAACTTATTTTGTGGAAAAAGTTTTTTAGTTAATTTCTGTTCGTTTATATTGACGTAGTCTTTTCAGGGAAGAAGAAAACAATACTTTAAATCTTTTCTTTTTTTTAAGACTTTATAGTTTGGTCTGCTGTTTGTATGCTGGAGAAAAATTTTCAGCAATTTTTAACAACATACACCTTTTAAAAATCGGAAACACAATTAGTAGTGTTTAATTTTGTTTCATACCTCCTCTAGTTGACCTGAAATGGAAGACTTGATACCATTCGCAAAAAATCTGCTTACTTTCTTTGACAGCTTGGATACACCTAAGGTATTTTGACTTGATTAAACTTTAAGAGCAGAAGTAGCCCCGAAAGTTTGAACATAATACCCTCAGTCGTTCTTGGGATACTGCCGAGATCCATTATTGGGAATTAGCATTAACACCGTGCATTTTGATTTAATCTTAAGGCAACATTTAGTTTTTAAACATAAAGCCAAATGGGAGGGTGGGGGTGGAACGGGTGCTAGTTGCCTTCCAGTCACTTTCGACTATTAAAGAGGGCACAAGCCACTCCAATTTCCAATTGAATAAGCCCTTTCCGAAGTTTCTACGACTACTTCTTCGATACGAAGCGCCCTGCTCTAAAGGAAAATAATAATAAATAATACATTGTGCCAACATCGTTCTTATATGCCCTCAGGGTATAACTTAAAAGCCTTGCCCTGAGGGTTGTGGGGGGAGTGTCCTCCTCAAAAATATACTTTCTATCTGGAAATCAAACTACGCTGATCAAAATGGCTATATCAAAATTTTGATTGGATGGGTTTGGGGGAATGATGGGCGGGGGAGGGGGGCTATTTTCCCTCCAATCACTTTCGACTATTAAAAGGGCACTAGCCACTCCAATTTTCAATCGAATGAGCCCTTTCCGAAGTTTCTAAGACAAACTCCTTCGATACAAAGTGACCTGGTATGGATACCCAAAAAAGAAAAAAAAATAAATAAATAATACATTGCGCCAACATCGTTCTTTGCTTAGGCAGCGCGATTGCGCTGCCTATGATTATGCAAACTTTCTTGTGTTCTTATAAACTACACTGATTACTAGTAAGAAAATACATTTTTAAGATCACAATAAAAAGCTGATTCTTCGACTGAATTATATCAATAGTTAGGCTCTTTACTTTCGTTATTGACAAGGATTGTTATTTACTTACCATTCATTACTATGAAGAATTTCTTGTTGTTTTTTTTTTTTTTTGGTCCAACCAAATCATACACGTAAAAAAACTTTGGAAAACCTGTTAGGGGTCACTCAGTCATGAATTAGAACTTATATTTTTCCTTATTATGGTCAAAATCTATTGGCAGGCAGCCAACAATGGGGCAACAAACATTTTTTCCATGGTTTTCCCTATTCTGCTGTTTTTCCTTTGGTTTCCTATAATTACTATATAGTCCCAAATTTCCAGGTTGGGGCCATGACCTCCCTCCCTGTTCGTTAGTTGTTTTCAGCTTGGCGCGAGACAAAACAAAAAAAAGTGACAGAATATATGGAATATATAATATATATATATATATATATATATATATATATATATATATATATATATATATATATATATATATATATATATATATATATATAATTTGGGCTATATATTTGAATATAAGGGGGGGGGGGGGGTGGGTAAAGCAGTTGGATAATACTTTACTCGGGGGGTGGGGGGTTCGGAGGAGGGGGTTACGTGGGAGGATCTTTCCTTGGGGAAGAGATATTTCTATGAAGGGGCGCCGGATTTCCCAGCATTACTTTAAAAAAACGATCAGAAATTAAATAAAAAACATGTTTTTCAAACTGAAAGTAAGGAGTAACATTAAAACTTAAAACGAACAGAAATTATTACGTATATGAGGGGGTTTGTCCCCTAGTCAATGCCTCGCTCTTTACGCTAATTTTTTTTTTGTGTACTTTCAAAAGAGCTATCTAGTCTAATTAAACAGGCTTTGTGATTCAGGGATTTATGATTCGAACAAAATTCGAACATTAGCGTAATATTTGAACCCATAATACACAAGTAACAAAAACTCCTTCCCCCTACAGAAATTGAAAAAAATAAAACTCAAATAAAATTCTCGAATTTGGAAAGCCGTCTTTTCCACAGGGGGGGGGGGGTAGGGGGGTATTTTCTGGGGGGTACAGTGTTTGGACAGCTTGAAATCAAAAAGCATTCTTTCTAGGTAAATAGCTACTAAAAAAATTACAGAAGAATAGCGAGATATCTGGAAATTTTGTTAACTAAAAAAAAAAAAAAAAAAAAAAAAAAAAAAAAAAAAAAAAAAAAAAAAAAAAAAAAAAAAAAAAAATAACAGTATAAAGTAAATGCAATGTTTTATTTAAGTGTTTTTTCCAAGTATTAAATACTATTATTAGACTTATGTTATTGAGTAGTTATTTATTTACCATTCCATTACTATGAAGAATTTGTGTTTTTTTTTTTTTGCTCCAACCAAATCATATAGAAAACAAATTTGCAGAAAACTTGTTAGGGTTCACTCAGTCACAAGTTACAAATTATATTTTTCCTTATTATGATTCAAAATCTATTGGCAGACAGCCAATAATGGGACAACACGCATTTTTTCCATGGTTTTTCCCTATTCTGCTTTTTTTCCTTTGGTTTCCTTATAATTACTATATAGTCCCAAATTTCCGGGTGGGGGCCATGCCCCCCTGCCCTTTCCGGTGATAAATGAAACTCAAAACGAACAGAAATTACAATAAACAACTGAGTCAAACTCAAAAACGAGCAGAAATTAACATAACTTGGGCGCAAAAACCCCTAAGGCTTCCCAAGGTCAGAAAATTATTTGCACTTTACTGAAAAAAAATACAAATGAATGTGCATTGTCAGTTTAATATGCATATACTGATAGTTAGTTTTCAAAATGTTAATATTATTTGATTTATTAAAGTTATAAAAGTAAGAAGATTTATATTATTTTTCAGTAAAGTGCAAATTATGTTCTGGCCTTGGAAAGGCATAGTGGTTTTTGAGCACAGCTTATGTTAATTTCTGCTCGTTTTGAGTTTGACTCGGTTATTTATTGTAATTTCTGTTCGTTTTGGGTTTCATTTCTTTATCGATGCTGATTTGTGGTAGTTTCACGCTTGGTAGATTATTTGATTTTTTTTGCTCATTTTTTGTTTAATGGAGTTCTTAACTTTTCTTTGAAAAAACTTATTTAGTGGAAATTTTTTTTAATTAATTATAGAAAACACAAGGAAAACAACTTAATAAGGGACGATTTCGGTAAACATATGCCGTCAACTTTTGATTGCATTGCAAGAGCACCCATGAGCTGACGTATGAAGCCACAATAATCAGAAATGTTTCCCCTGGATGGAATACAATATATATGTATTTTCCCCCTGAAAAGATACGTTTTTTGTGTTTTATTATCAATTTTTTTTCAAATAGTGATGGTATTTATTTAGTTGTCACTTTGAAAGCCGGTGCCCATGGCCTCGTTAAGCCAAAAAAAACGAGTAGAAATAAATTCAAATAATTTTCCAAGCGTAAAACTAACATAAATAAACAAATTGAACCCAAAACGAACAGAAATCATAGACAGCACAATAGCGCTGCCTAAGTAAAGAACGATGTTGGCACAATGTATTTTTTTTTTTTTTCATATCCGCGCACTTTGTATCGAAGGAGTTGTCGTAGAAAACTTTGAAAAGGGCTCATTCGATTGGAAATGTGAGTGGCTTGTGTCCTTTTAAATAGTCGAAAATTATTGGGAGGGCAACTAGCCCCCCCCCCCACGCCCATCATTCCCCCAAACACATCCAATCAAAATTTTGAGAGAGCCATTTTGTTCAGCGTAGTTGATTTCCAGATAGAAAATATGTTTATGAGGAGGACACGCTCCCACAACCCTCAAGGCAAGGGTTTTAAGTTATGTCCTGAGGGTATATAAGAACGATGTTGGCACAATGCATTATTTATTATTATTTTCCTTTAGAGCAGGGCATTTCGTATCGAAGAAGGCGTCGTAGAAACTTCGAACAGGGCTCAATCAATTGGAAATTGGAGTGGCTTTTACCCTTTTTGATAGTCGAAAGTGATTGGAAGGCAACTAACACCCTTCCACGCCCACCATTTCCGAAACACATCCATTCAAAATTTTGAGATAGCCATTTTGTTCAGCGTAGTTGATTTCACGATAGAAATTATGTTTTTGAGGAGGACATTCCCCCACAGCCTTAAGGGCAAAGGTTGTAAGTTATGCCCTGGGGGCATATAAGGTTTTCATAGAAGGCGTTTTGTCGTAGAAACTTCGAAAAAGGCTCATTCGACTGGAAATTCAAAGGGCTAATGCCCTTTTTAATAGTCGAAAGCAATTGGAGGGCAGCTAACCCCCTCTCTCACACCCACCTTTTCCCCAAGCAAATCCAATCAAAATTTTGGGATAGCCATTTTATTCAACGTAGTTTTAAGTTCTGTAAACTAGGTCTTTGAGGATGACAATCCCCCAACAGCCCTCAGGGCAACGGTTGTAAGTTATGCCCTGGGGTTCATATAAGGTTTTTATAGAACGCGTTGTCGTAGATACTTCAAAAAGGGCTTTTTCGATATGAAATTGAAATGGCTAGTGCCCTTTTTAATATTCGAAAGTAATTGGAAGGCAACTAGCACCCCTTCAACGCCCACCATTTCCCCATACACTTCCAATCAAAATTTTCAGATAGCCATTTTGTTCCAAGCAGTTTAAAGTTCAGGAAATTATACATTTGGGCAGGACACTCCCCCCAGAGTCTTCAGGGCAAGGGTTAACAGTCATGCCCTGGGGCAGATAAGTTTTTATTGAAATCTTTGTCGTAGAAACTTCAAAAAGGGCTCATTCGATTGGAAATTCAAAGGTCTAGTGCCCTTTTTAAACAGTAGAAAGTGATTTGAGGGCAACTAACCCCACTCTCATGCCCACCTTTTCCCTAAACACATCCAATCAAAATTTTTAGATAGCCATTTTGTTCAGCGTAGTTGATTTCCAGGGAGAAATTATGTTATAAGGAGGGAATGTACCGGGAGTAAAACACGATGTATTTGAAATACCAAAATAAAGTTCCTTCTTTAATTCGGACTCCTATAATTAAGCTAAATCTAGTTTCAAAAATGAAAAAGTCCTTAATCAGCAAAGAAAAGAAACTGCAGTCTTTGGATTTCGCTAAGACAGTGAGCAATAAGAAAAGTGCTACGCACTATATTTTTAAGGAAGTTTAAACGATAAGAACCGTGTGAACGCCTAAATCATCAAAAATATTTAAGACGTATTATTGGACGAGGGTTCGCGTCCTTGGGGCACGTGAGCCAATGGCAGGCAGTCCCTAGAGCGCAGGACGAAAGAACTGCGTTTGGGAGTGGGGTAAATGTGTTTTTTAATTTTAATATGAATTCAGACTTAAAACGATTAGTACCGCAAATAATCTCGGTTACCATTATTTGTCTTTGAAGTGACCCGTTGCTGTACAACTAAGCATGTAAGTTCAATAAATCTATTGTCTTTTTATATGTGTTTGTTTCTCTTATATGTCTGAGTCTAGTCCGATAATGGGTAATTAGTTCGCCAGTCTCCATGGTAAATGCTCCCAAAGGAATCTGATCTCCAGATAGCTCAAGAAAGAAGAAGCCACATTTGTATGTCTACATATTCAATTTTCTCTCATTAATTGAGAGCGGCGCTAGCCTAGTTGACACAATCTCCAGCGCCATAAGTGGCGCTATAGGAGAAATCTCTATCGCCACGAGCAAATCTTTTCTATCACTACAAATATAACTTCAATGGTACAAATAATGGTAACCGAGATTATTTGCGGTACTAATCGTACCATCGTACCATTGAAGTTATATTTGTAGTGATAGAAAAGATTTGCTCGTGGCGATAGAGATTTCTCCTATAGCGCCACTTATGGCGCTGGAGATTGTGTCAACTAGGCTAGCGCCGCTCTCAATTAATGAGAGAAAATTGAATATGTAGACATACAAATGTGGCTTCTTCTTTCTTGAGCTATCTGGAGATCAGATTCCTTTGGGAGCATTTACCATGGAGACTGGCGAACTAATTACCCATTATCGGACTAGACTCAGACATATAAGAGAAACAAACACATATAAAAAGACAATAGATTTATTGAACTTACATGCTTAGTTGTACAGCAACGGGTCACTTCAATGACAAATAATGGTAACCGAGATTATTTGCGGTACTAATCGTTTTAAGTCTGAATTCATATTAAAATTAAAAAAACACATTTACCCCACTCCCAAACGCAGTTCTTTCGTCCTGCGCTCTAGGGACTGCCTGCCATTGGCTCACGTGCCCCAAGGACGCGAACCCTCGTCCAATAATACGTCTTAAATATTTTTGATGATTTAGGCGTTCACACGGTTCTTATCGTTTTAAACTTCCTTAAAAATATAGTGCGTAGCACTTTTCTTATTGCTCACTGTCTTAGCGAAATCCAAAGACTGCAGTTTCTTTTCTTTGCTGATTAAGGACTTTTTCATTTTTGAAACTAGATTTAGCTTAATTATAGGAGTCCGAATTAAAGAAGGAACTTTATTTTGGTATTTCAAATACATCGTGTTTTACTCCCGGTACAGGAACTCCCCCACAGCCCTCAGGGCAAGGATTGTAAGTTATGCCCTGGGGGCATATAAGGTTTTTATAGGACGCGTTGTCGTAGAAAACTTCAAAAAGAGCTCATTCAATTGAAAATTGAAATGGCTAGTGCCCTTTTTAATAGTCGAAAGTCATTGGAAGGCAACTAACACCCTTCCACGCCCACCATTTCCCCAAACATATCCAATCAAAATTGTGAGATAGCCATTTTGTTCCACGCAGTTTAAAGTTCAGGAAATTATACCTTTTAGCAGGACACTCCCCCCACATTCTTCAGTGTAAGGGTTATAAGTTATGCCCTGGGGACATATAAGTTTTTATTAAAATCTTTGTCGTAAAACTTGAAAAAGAGATCTTTCGATTGGAAATTCAAAGGGCAAGTGCCTTTTTTAATAGTCAAAAGTGATTTGAGGGCAACTAACCCCCTCTCGAGCCCACCTTTTTTCAAAAAACATCCAATCAAAAATTTTAGATAGCCATTTTATTCAACGTAGTTGAAAGTTTTGGAAATAACGTCTTTAAGGATGACAACCCCTCCCCCCACAACCCCCAGGACAAGGGTTGTAAGTTATGCCCTGGGGGCATCTAAGGTTTTATAGAAAGCGATGTTGTAAAAACATCAAAAAGGGCTCATTCAATTGTAAAAGGGCTAGAGCCCTTTTAATAGTCGAAAGTTATTGAAGGGGAAACTAACCCCTCTCTCACGCCCACCATTTCCCCAAACACATCCATTCAAAATTTTGAGATAGCCATTTTGTTCAGCGTAGTTGATTTCACGATAGAAATTATGTTTTTGAGGAGGACACTCCCCCACAGCCTTAAGGGCAAAGGTTGTAAGTTATGCCCTGGGGGCATATAAGGTTTTCATAGAAGGCGTTGTCGTAGAAAACTTCGAAAAAGGCTCATTCGACTGGAAATTCAAAGGGCTAATGCCCTTTTTAATAGTCGAAAGCAATTGGAGGGCAACTAACCCCTCTCTCACGCCCACCTTTTCCCCAAACACATCCAATCAAAATTTTGGGATAGCCATTTTATTCAACGTAGTTTTAAGTTCTGTAAACTAGGTCTTTGAGGATGACAATCCCCCAACAGCCCTCAGGGCAACGGTTGTAAGTTATGCCCTGGGGGCATATAAGGTTTTTTTTATAGAACTCGTTGTCGTAGATACTTCAAAAAGGGCTTTTTCGATATGAAATTGAAATGGCTAGTGCCCTTTTTAATACTCGAAAGTAATTGGAAGGCAACTAGCACCCCTTCAACGCCCACCATTTCCCCATACACTTCCAATCAAATTTTCAGCTAGCCATTTTGTTCCAAGCAGTTTAAAGTTCAGGAAATTATACATTTGGGCAGGACACTCCCCCCAGAGTCTTCAGGGCAAGGGTTAACAGTCATGCCCTGGGGCAGGTAAGTTTTAATTGAAATCTTGTCGTAGAAACTTCAAAAAGGGCTCATTCGATTGGAAATTCAAAGGTCTAGTGCCCTTTTTTACAGTAGAAAGTGATTTGAGGGCAACTAACCCCACTCTCATGCCCACCTTTTCCCTAAACACATCCAATCAAAATTTTTAGATAGCCATTTTGTTCAGCGTAGTTGATTTCCAGGGAGAAATTATGTTATAAGGAGGGAACTCCCCCACAGCCCTCAGGGCAAGGATTGTAAGTTATGCCCTGGGGGCATATAAGGTTTTTATAGGACGCGTTGTCGTAGAAACTTCAAAAAGAGCTCATTCAATTGAAAATTGAAATGGCTAGTGCCCTTTTTAATAGTCGAAAGTCATTGGAAGGCAACTAACACCCCTTCCACGCCCACCATTTCCCCCAAACATATCCAATCAAAATTGTGAGAGAGCAATTTTGTTCCACGCAGTTTAAAGTTCAGGAAATTATACCTTTTTAGCAGGACACTCCCCCCACATTCTTCAGTGTAAGGGTTATAAGTTATGCCCTGGGGACATATAAGTTTTTATTAAAATCTTTGTCGTAGAAACTTGAAAAAAGAGATCTTTCGATTGGAAATTCAAAGGGCAAGTGCCTTTTTTAATAGTCAAAAGTGATTTGAGGGCAACTAACCCCCTCTCGAGCCCACCTTTTTTCAAAACACATCCAATCAAAAATTTTAGATAGCCATTTTATTCAACGTAGTTGAAAGTTTTGGAAATAAGGTCTTTAAGGATGACAACCCCTCCCCCCACAACCCCCAGGACAAGGGTTGTAAGTTATGCCCTGGGGGCATGTAAGGTTTTATAGAAAGCGATGTTGTAAAAACATCAAAAAGGGCTCATTCAATTGTAAAAGGGCTAGAGCCCTTTTAATAGTCGAAAGTGATTGAAGGGAAATTAACCCCTCTCTCACGCCCACCATTTCCCAAACACATCCAATCAAAAACTTGCGATATCCATTTTGTTCAACGTAGTCGAAAGTTTTGGAAATTAGGTCTTTTAGGATGATAAACCCGTCAGAGCCCTAAGTGCAAGGGTTGTAAGCTATGCCCTGGGGGCATATAAGGTTTATATAGAAATTGTTGTAGAAATTTCAAAAAAGGGCTCATTTGTTTGGAAATTGAAATTGCCCTCTGTAATAGTCAAAAGTGAGTGGAGAGTAATTGACCCCCCTCCCACCCCCACCATTTCCCCAAACAGATTCAATCAAAGTTTAGAGATAGACATTTCGTTCAACGAAGTTGAAGTTCTGGAAATTATGTATTTAAGGATGAAAAACCCCCAGAGCCCCCAGGGCAAAGGTTGTAAGTTATGCCCTGGGGGGCATATAAGGTTTTTATAGTTAGAGTTGTCGTAAAAACTTCAAAAGGGGCTCATTCAATTGGGAATTGAGAGGGCTAGTGCCCTTTTTAATAGTCGAAAGTGATTGGAGGTAGCTAACCACCCTCTCACGCACAAAATTCCCCTAAACACACATCCAATTAAAATTTTTAGATAGCCATTGTGTTCAACGTAGCAGAAAGTTCTGGAAATTAGGTCTTTGAGGGTGACCCCCCCCCAACCCTCAGGGCAAGGGTTTTAAGTTATGCCCTGGGGAATATAAGGTTTTTATTGAAAGTGCTGTCGTAGAAACTTTAAAAGGGCTCATTTGATTAGAATTGAAAGGGCTAGTGCCTTTTTCAATAGTTGAAAGTGATGGGAGAGCGACTAACCATTTTCGCAAACATATCCAATCAAAATTTTGAGATTGAGCCATTTTGTTTATTGTAGTTGAAAGTTCTGAAAACTATGTCTTAGAGGATAACAACCACCCTCACAGCCCTTAGGGTAAGGGTCGTAATTTATACCCTGGGGGCATATAAGGGGCTTATAGAAAGCGTTGTCGTAGAAACTCAAAAAAGGCTCATTCAATTGAAAATCAAAAGGCCTAGTGCCCTTTTTAATAGTCGAACGTGATTTGAAGGCTTGAAATTTTTATAGCAAAGATCGAAGTGGGTATAATGTATAATTTTTTTGTTGTTGTTGTTGTTGTTTAGACCAGGGCACTTCGTATCAAAGGAGTTGTCGTAGGAACTTCGAAAAGAGCTCATTTGATTGAAAATAGAAAGGGCTGATGCCCTTTTTAATAGTCGAAAGTGATTGAGAGTAACTAATCCCCCTTCCAAGCCCACCCTCCCATTTACCTTTATGTTTAAAAACTAAATGTTGCCTTAAGATTAAATCAAAATGCACTGTGTTAATGCTAATTCCCAATAAAGCATCTCAGCAGTATCCCAAGAACGACTGAGGGTATTATGTTCAAACTTTCGGGGCTACTTCTGCTCTTAAAATTTAACCAAGTCAAAATAGCTTAAGTGTATCCAACCTATCAAAGAAAGTAAGCAGATATAAAAATATAAATATTTTTACTTTTATACTTTAATAAATCAAACAATGTTAACATTTTGATTACTAAATATCAATATATGTATAATAAACTGACAATGCACATTCATTTGTATTTTTTCAGTAAAGTGCAAATCTTGTTCTGGCCTTGGTAAGGCATAGGGGTTTTGCGCCCAACTTATGTTAATTGCTACTCGTTTTGAGTTTGACTCTGTTATTTATTGTAATTTCTGTTCGTTTTGGGTTTCATTTATTTATCGATGTTGATTTGTGGTAGTTTCACGCTTAGTAGATTATTTTATTTTATTTTTCCTCATTTTTTGTTTAATGGAGTTCTTTACTTTTCTAAACAAAACAAAATACATTTTAAATGTTTTCACTTTTTTGACTTCAACAAACAAAGAAGCATTAAGATTATAAGGAATGGATATCAGAATATGTATATCAAACTGACAATACACGGATTTTTTTTTTTTTTTTTTTTAAGTAAAGTGCAAATTATTTTCTGGTCTGAAGAAGACATGGGTGTCGTCAGCCATACTCCTTTTACTTTTTTGCTCGTTTTGAGCTTGACTAGGCTATCTATTGTAATTTCTGATAGTTTTGGGTTTCATTTATTTGTTAGGTGATTTGTGGTAGTTTTACACTTGGAAGATAAGAAAAACAAACTCGTAGAATTTAACAACGCTTTTGTCCGTAAAAACAATTTAGAATGTGTTTGTTCCCAAAGCCAACTATCCTTTCAAAGAATAGCCAAACCTTCTTAAACTTTTTGGTGCCATATGTTTTTAGCTTAATTTTGATGATTGTTTGCCTAATTTTTGTTCTTTTTATTTTTTTTTTTTTTAATTAGGCACCCGCTACTGCCAAAATTGCAGAAGTTCATATGGAAGTCTTTTGAACACAAATGGATTAGTGTTTTTTTTCTACGTTTTTAAGACACTTCTGGGGTGTAAATTCCTCTTTTTCCCGTTCCTTAGCACTTTTCAACAAAACTATAAAAAAAATCTCAATAAAAGTTTCAAATTTAGAAACCTTATTTTACACAGGGGGGGGAGGATATTTTCCACGAGGGTACTTTCCAAGGAGGGGGTATTTTCCGCGGGGTTACTTTCCGAAGAAGGGGGGGGGGCGGTATTTTTCGTGGAGGAGGGCATATTTCGGGGGGTTAAACACCCCCCCCCATGCACTATATTCATTTATGTTATTTTACTGTGTTCATGGCCGTATATTTGGCTTTAAATACACTTATTTGTCTATCTATCTAATAAGCAGGATAATTGTACCAAACACACATTTGCATGCAGACCCGTTATGCTTACCCCCCCCCCCCCTAATGTGCAAATCTATAGCGCAAATCTGTTTCTAAAGTAACGAAGAAACTAAAAAAAACGGCGTGTTCTCGAATTTTACGCAGCGTAAACTTGAGTGAGTGGCGCATAATACACAAGTACCAAAATTCCATCCCACCTAGGAAAATTAAAAAAAATAAAACTCAAATTAAATTCTCAAGTTTGGAAAGACTTATTTTCCACGGGGGGTATTTTTTTGGGGGGGGCGGGGGTGGAAAGGGGGTTTGGGGTATTCTCCTCGGGGGGTATTTCCTCGGGAGGTATATTCCGGGGTATTTTCCATGGGGGGTATTTTCCGGGGGGGGGGAGGGTGTTTTCCAGAGGGGGGGTATTTTCCGCGGGGGTTATTTTCCGGGGGGTATTTTCCGGGAGGGTATTTTCCGGGGTTGTATTTTATCGTGGGGGGTATTTTCCGGGGGGTACTTTCCGGGGGGTATTTTCCGCGGGGGTATTTTTTCCGGGGGGGGGGTATTTTCTGGGGGGTATTTTCCGCGGGCGGGTATTTTCGGGGAGGGGGTATTCGCCGAGGGGGTAAACGCCGGTCACCGTCTTTTCAGGGAACAAGAAAATAATACTTTAAATCTTTTCATTTTTTTAAGACTTTATAGTTTGGTCTGCTATTTGTATGCTGGAGAAAATTTTTTAGCAATTTCCAACAACATACACCCTTTTAAAAATCTGGACACAAATACGAGTATTATGTTTAATTTCGTTTCATACCTCCTCTAGTTGACCTGAAATGAAAAACTTGATACCATTCGAAAAAAAATCTGCTTATTTTCTTTGATAGGTTGGATACACTTACGCTATTTTGACTTGGATAAATTTTAAGAGCAGAAGTAGCCCCAAAAATTTGAACATAATACCCTCAGTCGTTCTTGGGATACTGCTGAGATGCCTTATTGGGAATTAGCATTAACACAGTGCATTTTGATTTAATCTTAAGGTAACATTTAGTTTTTAAACATAAAGACAAATGGGAGGGTGGGCGTGGGAGGGGGATTAGTTGCCCTCTAATCATTTTTGACTATTAAAAAGGGCATCAGCCCTTTCTATTTTATATGAGCCCTTTGAAGTTCCTACGACAACTCCTTCAATACGAAGTGCCCTGGTCTAAACAACAAAAAAACATTATACTAACATCAATCTTTACCATAAAAATTTCAAACCTTCCAATAACTTTCGACTGTTAAAAAGGGCACTAGGCCTCTCAATTTCCAATTGAATGAGCCCTCTAGTTTCTACGATGACGCTTTCTATAAAACACCTTATATGCCCCCAAGGCATAAATTACAACCCTTACCCTAAGGGCTGTGAGGGTCGTTGTTATCCTCTAAGATATAATTTCCAGAACTTTCAACTACGTTAAACAAAAATGGCTACCTCGAAATTTTGATTGGATGTGTTTGGGAAAATGGTTAGTCGCTCTCCCATCACTTTCAACTATTAAAAAAGGCACTAGAGCTTTCAATTTCCAATCAAATGAGCCCTTTTGAAATTTCTACGAAAACGCTTTCAATAAAAACCTTATATGCCCAGGACATAACTTACAACCCTTGCCCTGAGAGTTTGGAGGGGGGTGGTCACCTTCAAATACTTAATTTCCAGAACTTTCTACTAAGTTGAACACAATGGCTATCTGAAAATTTTCATTGGATGTGTTTAGTGGGATGGTGCGCGTGAGACGGTGGTTAGTTACCCTCAAGTCACATTTGACTATTAAAAAGGGCACTAGCCCTATCAATTCCCAGTTGAATGAGCCCTTTTGAAGTTTTTACGACAACTGTAACTATAAAAACCTTATATGCCCCCAGGGCATAACTTACAACCTTTGCCCAGGGGGCTCTCGGGGTTTTGTCATCCCTAAATCCATAATTTCCAGAACTTTTAACTACGTTGAACAAAATGGTAATCTCTAAACTTTGATTGAATCTGTTTGGGGAAATGGTGGGCGTGGGAGGGGTCAATTACTCTCCACTCACTTTCGACTATTAAAAAGGGCAATTTCAATTTCCAAACAAACGAGCCCTTTTTGAAATTTCTGCAACAACTTTCTATATAAACCTTATATGCCCTCAGGCATAACTTACAACCCTTGCACTGAGGGCTCTGAGGGGGTTATCATCCTAAAAGACCTAATTTCTAGAACTTTCGACAACGTTGAACAAAATAGATATCTCGAAATGTTGATTGGAGGTGTTTGGGAAATGGTGGCGTGAGATGGGGGTTAGTTGCTCATCAATTACTTTCGACTATTAAAAGGGCACTAGCCCCATCAATTTCCAATTGAATGGAGCCATTTTTGATGTTATTACAACATCGCTTTCCATAAAAACCTTACATGCCCCCAGGGTATAACTTACGACCCTTGCCATGAGGGTGCTGGGGGAGAGGGGCTGCCATCCTTAAAGACCTAGTTTCCAAAACTTTTAACTACGTTGACTAAAATGGCTATCTAAAATTTTGATTGGATGTGTTTGGGGAAAAAGTGGGCATGAGAAGGGGGTTAGTTGCCCTCAAATCAATTTAGATGATTAAAATGGCAATAGCCCTTTGAATTTCCAATCGAAAACTTTTTTGCAAGTTTCTACGACAAAGAGTTCAATAAAAACTTATATGCCCCCAGGGCATAACTTATAACCCTTGCCTTGAAGACTGTGAGGGGAGTGTCCTGATCAAAGGTATAATTTCATGAACTTTAAAACTGCATAATACAAAATGGCTATCTAAAATTTTTAATAGGATGTGTTTGGGAGAAAAGGTGGGCGTGAGAGGGGGGTTAGTTGCCCTTATGTCACTTTTGACTATTAAACAGGGCACTAGCCCTTTGAATTTCCAATAGAATTAGCCCTTTTTCAAGTTTCTACGACAAAGATTTCAATAACAACCTTATAAGCCCCCAGGGCATAAATTACAAACCTTGCCCTGAAGACTGTGGAGGGAGTGTCCGGCTCAAAGGTATAATTTCCTGAACTTTAAACTGCGTGGAACAAAATGGATGTCTCAAAATTTTGATTGGATATGTTTGGGGAAATGGTGGGCGTGGAAGGGGGGGTTAGATGCCTTCCAATCACTTTCGACTATTAAAAAGTGCACTAGCCATTTCAATTTCCAATCGAATGGGCCCTTTTTGAAGTTTCTACGAAAAACGCGTTCTATAAGAACCTTATATGCCCCAGGGCATAACTTACAACCCTTGCCCTGAGGGTTGTGGGTGAGTTCCCTCCTCAAAAACACATAATTTCTATCTGGAAATCAACTACATTGAACAAAATGGCTATCTAAAAATTTTGATTGGACGTGTTTGGGGAAAAGGTGGGCGTGAGAGGGAGGTTAGTTGCCCTCAAATCACTTTCGACTATTAAAAAGGGCACTAGACCTTTGAATTTCCAATCGAATGAGCTCTTTTTGAAGTTTCTACGACAAAGATTTCAATAAAAACTTACGTGCCCACAGGGCATAATTTATAACCCTTGCCCTGAAGACTGTTCGGGGGAGTGTCCTGCTCAAATGTATGATTTCCTGAACTTTAAACTGCGTTGAAAAAAATGGCTATCTAAAAATTTTGATTGGACGTGTTTGGGGAAAAGGTGGGCATGAGAGGGAGGTTAGTTGCCCTCAAATCACTTTCGACTATTAAAAAGGGCACTAGACCTTTGAATTTCCAATCGAATGAGCCCTTTTGAAGTTTCTACGACAAAGATTTCAATAAAAACTTATGTGCCCCCAGGGCATAATTTATAACCCTTGCCCTGAAGACTGTTGGGGGGAGTGTCATGCTCAAATGTATAATTTCCTGAACTTTAAACTGTGTGGAACAAAATAGCTATCTAAAAATTTTTATTGGATGTGTTTAGGGAAATGGTGGGCGTGGAAGGGGTGCTAGTTGCCTTCCAATTACTTTCGACTATTAAAAAGGGCACTAGCCATTTCAATTTCCAATCGAATGAGCCCTTTTTGAAGTTTTTACGACAACGCGCTCTATAAAAACCTTATATGCCCCCAGGGTATGACTTACAACCCTTTCCCTGAGGGCTTTTGGGGGTTGTCATCCTCAAATACCTAATTTCCAGAACTTAAAACTACATATAATAAAATGGCTACCTAAAAAATTTGATTGGATGTGTTTGGGGAAAAGGTGGGCGCGAGAGGGGGGTTAGTTGCCCTCCAATCACTTTCGACTATTAAAGAGGGCACTAGCTCTTTGAATTTCTAATCGAATGAGCCTTTTTTGAAGTTTCTACGACAACACCTTCTATAAAAACCTTATATGCCTATAAAAATTATATATATATACATATATATATATATATATATATATATATATATATATATATATATATATATATATATATATATATATATATATATATATATATATATATATATATATATATATATATATATATATATATATATATATATATATATATATATATATATACATATATATATATATATATATATACATATATATATATATATATATATATATATATATATATATATATATATATATATATATATATATATATATATATATATATATATATATATATATATATATATATATATATATATATATATATATATATATATATATATATATATATATATATATATATATATATATATATATATATATATATATATATATATATATATATATATATATATATATATATATATTATATATATATATAATATATATATATATATATATATATATATATATATATATATATATATATATATATATATATATATATATATATATATATATATATATATATATATATATATATATATATATATATATATATATATATATATATATATATATATATATATATATATATATATATATATATATATATATATATATATATACTAATATACATATATATATATATATATAATATATATATCTATATATATATATATATATATATATATATATATATATATATATATATATATATATATATATATATATATATATATATATATATATATATATATATATATATATATATAAAAATTTTGATAAAAATGCAAAATTTTGCATTTTTTTTCCGAGAAGGATGGAAACTGATGCCTATTTATTTTTATTTTTCACCAGGGGGGGGGGTAGTACCCAATGAATCGTCTTAGAACATCACTAAGGGGTTCGTTCGAATGAAAATTAAAAGTTCTAGTGCCCTTTTGAAGTAGCAAGATATTGTGCCACAGCAAAATAGGGCTTCTTGTTATTTTACGGTGCTAAGCAAAATATTTTGGCCAAAAGTAACGCAAAAAAAGCGATCGAGTCAATATTTGTATATATTGATAATATTTGAAAACCCTGTTGGGGAGTTTTCGAGGCCCTAGTTGCAAAATGCGAAATTTAGTATTTTTTTTTTCAAGATGGATGAACACGGATGAGTACTTACTTTCTTTATTCCTTAGAGGTGAATGTATCAACCTTATGCTCCTTGGATGCTTCTGATAGTCAATCGATTTGAAATAATCAATAAACTGTATTTAGACTCCCAGTTTCAGAATCCGTAATGCCACGCTTTGGCACGATCGTTTCCAGAGATGCATGTAGTCTCAAAAACTTGGTCTGAGGATCGGTAGTCCTCCTTGCGTTAAGGCTAACCCTGGATACGGTGTTAAAAACCGAGCAGAAATTAAATAAATAAATACGCATATATATATATATATATATATATATATATATATATATATATATATATATATATATATATATATATATATATATATATATATATATATATATATATATATATATATATATATATATATATATATATATATATATATATATATATATATATATATATATATATATATATATATATATATATATATATATATATATATATATATATATATATATATATATATATATAAACGAGAAGTAATTGTATATTTATTTTTATGTATGTATGTATTTTTTTCTCGAAAACGGCTCCACATTTTTTCGAGAAAATTGGCATTCTGGTATATTCTGACCTAAAAAAAAACGATTTAGATAGGTCATAAGTTTGATATTTTTTTTTTTTAAGAGCCTTAATTTTGGAAAAAAACCTATTTATGTGAGTGACATCATTTTTATATACATCAGTATTGCAATAACGTTGTCACACTAATGTGGAAAAAATTGACGATTTTCATATATGGAGAAGTGCATTAAAATACTTAAAGAGCAAAAAACTGGTCATTGCAAAAATTTGTATATATTTTGACAAGGGATTACAACAATAGTAGAGAGGGGGGTCCGACTCGTGACATTACCACGTGGTTTATGGTTTTCTCACTGAGAATGAAAAAAACAGAATTTTTCTCACTTGAAAAAACATGATTTTTCTCACTTTGATGGATGTTTCTTGGACGGTTATGTGTGTTGGTCAATTTATTTGATGTTTTTCATGGATGTCAAAATCAATTTATGTCTGTTTTATGGTTTTTGTCAGTGAGAATGAAAAAACAGGATTTTTCTCACTTGAAAAACAGGAATTTTCTCACTTTTATGGATGTTTCTTGGACGGTTATGAGTGTTGGTCAATTTATTTGATGTTTTTCATGGATGTCAACATCAATTTATGTCTGTTTTATGATTTTTGTCAGTGAGAATGGAAAAACATGATTTTTTTCACTTTGATGGATGTTTTTTTGGATGGTTATGAGTAACACACATGACACATGACACATGAAACATGACACGTGACACATAACACACACACATGAGACATGACACATGACACGAAACATGAAACATGACGAATGACACATGACACATGACATATGACATAAGAATGACGTAATCAACTAGGACAAATGGATTTTCTGAGAAATTGATTACATAATCGGTAGAACCCTATCAGGAGGTCGTGACGGGGGTCCATATATGGACATAGAATGACGTAATCGACTAGGACAAATGGATTTCTGAGAAATTGATTACATAATCGGTAGAACCCTATCAGGAGGTCGTGACGGGGGTCCATATATGGACATAAGAATGACGTAGTCAACTAGGACAAATGGATTTTCTGAGAAATTGATTACATAATCGGTAGAACCCTATCAGGAGGTCGTGACGGGGGTCCATATATGGACATAGAATGACGTAATCGACTATGACAAGTGGATTTCTGAGAAACTGATTACATAATCAGTAGAACCCTATCAGGAGGTCGTGACGGGGGTCCATATATGGATATAGAATGACGTAATTGACTAGGACACATGGATTTGTGAGAAATTGATTACATAATCGGTAGAACCCTATCAGAAGGTCATAACTGGACTCCAAGCAATACTTTTCAAAAGGCATTTCAGAACAAGTTCTTTTCTTAGTGACCGTCCTAAACCCATTTTACAATTGAAGTACCCATCCTTTTCACCCACAACTTAGTTATAGTAAGAGTTTGAAGTTTTACCTTAGAGTCTTAGCTTAGAGTTTTACTTAGAGCTCTAGTTTAGTTTAGTTTTAATTAATAGTTTAGAGTTTTTAAGCTTAGAGTCTTAGCTTAGAGTTTTTGTTAGAGTTCTAGTTTAGTTTAGTTTTAGTTAAGAGTTTAGAGTTTTAGCTTAGAGTCTTAGCTTAGAGTTTTTGTTAGAGTTCTAGTTTAGTTTAGTTATAGTTAAGAGTTTGGGGTTTTACCTTAGAGACTTAGCTTAGAGTTTTAGTTTAGTTTAGTTTTACTTAAGAGTTTAGAGTTTTAGCTTAGAGTCTCAGCTTACAGTTTTTGTTAGAGTTCTAGTTTAGTTGTAGTTTGGTTAAGTTTTAGTTAAGAGTTTAGTGTTTTTAGCTTAGAGTCTTAGTTTAGAGTTTTTGTTGAAGTTCTAGTTTAGTTTAGTTTTAGTTTAGAGTTTTAGCATAGACTTAGAGTTTCAATTAGAGTTCTAGTTTGGTTTAGTTTTAGTTAAGAGTTTAGAGTTTTTAGCTTAGAGTCTTAGTTTAGTTTTATTTAGAGTTCTAGTTTAATTTAGTTTTAGTTAAGAGTTTAGAGTTTTAGCTTAGAGTCTTAGCTTAGAGTTTTAGTTAGAGTTAAAGTTTAGTTTAGTAATAGTTAAGAATTTAGATTTTTAGCTTAGAGTCATAGCTTAGAGTTTTACTTAAAGTTATAGTTTGGTTAAGTTTTAGTTATGAGTTTAGATTTTTAGCTTAGAGTCTTAGCTTAGAGTTTTTGTTATAGTTCTAGTTTAGTTTAGTTAAGAGTTTGATGTTTTACCTTAGAGTTTCAGTTAGAGTTCTAGTTTAGTTTAGTTTTAGTTAAGAGTTTTTAGCTTAGAGTCTTAGCTTAGAGTTTTTTTGAAGTTTTAGTTTAGTTTAGTTTTAGTTAATAGTTTAGAGTTTTTAGCTTAGAGTCTTAGCTTAGTGTTTTTGTTAGAGTTCTAGTTTAGTTTAGTTAAGAGTTTGATGTTTTACCTTAGAGTTTCAGTTAGAGTTCTAGTTTAGTTTAGTTTTAGTTAAGAGTTTAGAGTTTTTAGCTTAGAGTCTTAGCTTAGAGTTTTTGTTGAGGTTTTAGTTTAGTTTAGTTTTAGTTAATAGTTTAGAGTTTTTAGCTTAGAGTCTTAGCTTAGAGTTTTTTTTAGAGTTCTAGTTTAGTTTAGATAAGAGTTTGATGTTTTGCCTTAGAGTTTCAGTTAGAGTTCTAGTTTAGTTTAGTTTTAGTTAAGAGTTTAGAGTTTTTAGCTTAGAGTCTTAGCTTAGAGTTTTTGTTAGAGTTATAGTTTAGTTTAGTTAAGACTTTGATGTTTTACCTTAGAGTTTCAGTTAGAGTTCTAGTTCAGTTTAGTTAAGAGTTTAGAGTTTTTTTTAGCTTAGAGTCTTAGCTTAGAGTTTTTGTTGAAGTTTAGTTTAGTTTTTAGTTTTAGTTAATAGTTTAGAGTTTTTAGCTTAGAGTCTTAGCTTAGAGTTTTTTTTAGAGTTCTAGTTTAGTTTAGTTAAGAGTTTGATGTTTTACCTTACAGTTTCAGTTAGAGTTCTAGTTTAGTTTAGTTTTAGTTAAGAGTTTAGAGTTTTGAGCTTAGAGTCTTAGCTTAGAGTTTTTGTGAGAGTTCTAGTTTAGTTTAGTTAAGAGTTTTATGTTTTACCTTAGAGTTTCAGTTAGAGTTCTAGTTTAGTTTAGTTTTAGTTAAAAGTTTAGAGTTTTTAGCTTAGAGTCTTAGCTTAGAGTTTTTGTCGAAGTTCTAGTTTAGTTTAGTAATAGTTAAGAGTTTAGAGTTTTAGCTTAGAGTCTTAGCTTAGAGTTTTTGTTAAAGTTGAAGTTTAGTTTAGTAATAGTTAAGAGTTTAGAGTTTTAGCTTAGGGTCTTAGCTTAGAGTTTTTGTTAAAGTTGAAGTTTAGTTTAGTAATAGTTAAGAGTTTAGAGTTTTAGCTTAGAGTCTTAGCTTAGAGTTTTAGTTTAGTTTAGTTTTAGTTAAGAGTTTAGAGTTTTTTTTAGCTTAGAGTCTTAGCTTAGAGTTTTTGTTAGAGTTCTAGTTTAGTTTAGTTTTAGTTAAGAGTTTAGAGTTTTTTTTAGCTTAAAGTCTTAGCTTAGAGTTTTTGTTAAAATTGAAGTTTTAGTTTAGTAATAGTTAAGAGTTTAGAGTTTTAGAGTTTTAGCTTAGAGTCTTAGCTTAGAGTTTTTTAGTTTGAGTTCTAGTTTAGTTTAGTTTTTTTATTTAAGAGTTTAGATTTTTAGCTTAGAGCCTTAGCTTAGAGTTTTGTTAGAGTTCTAGTTGAGTTTAGTTATAGTTAAGAGTTTGGGGTTTTACCTTAGAGACTTAGCTTAGAGTTTTAGTTTAGTTTAGTTTTACTTAAGAGTTTAGAGTTTTAGCTTAGAGTCTCAGCTTACAGTTTTTGTTAGAGTTCTAGTTTAGTTGTAGTTTGGTTAAGTTTTAGTTAAGAGTTTAGTGTTTTTAGCTTAGAGTCTTAGTTTAAAGTTTTTGTTGAAATTCTAGTTTAGTTTAGTTTTAGTTTAGAGTTTTAGCATAGACTTAGAGTTTCAATTAGAGTTCTAGTTTGGTTTAGTTTTAGTTAAGAGTTTAGAGTTTTTAGCTTAGAGTCTTAGCTTAGTTTTATTTAGAGTTCTAGTTTAATTTAGTTTTAGTTAAGAGTTTAGAGTTTTAGCTTAGAGTCTTAGCTTAGAGTTTTAGTTAGAGTTAAAGTTTAGTTTAGTAATAGTTAAGAATTTAGATTTTTAGCTTAGAGTCATAGCTTAGAGTTTTACTTAAAGTTATAGTTTGGTTAAGTTTTAGTTATGAGTTTAGATTTTTAGCTTAGAGTCTTAGCTTAGAGTTTTTGTTATAGTTCTAGTTTAGTTTAGTTAAGAGTTTGATGTTTTACCTTAGAGTTTCAGTTAGAGTTCTAGTTTACTTTAGTTTTAGTTAAGAGTTTTTAGCTTAGAGTCTTAGCTTAGAGTTTTTTTGAAGTTTTAGTTTAGTTTAGTTTTAGTTAATAGTTTAGAGTTTTTAGCTTAGAGTCTTAGCTTAGTGTTTTTGTTAGAGTTCTAGTTTAGTTTAGTTAAGAGTTTGATGTTTTACCTTAGAGTTTCAGTTAGAGTTCTAGTTTAGTTTAGTTTTAGTTAAGAGTTTAGAGTTTTTAGCTTAGAGTCTTAGCTTAGAGTTTTTGTTGAAGTTTTAGTTTAGTTTAGTTTTAGTTAATAGTTTAGAGTTTTTAGCTTAGAGTCTTAGCTTAGAGTTTTTTTAGAGTTCTAGTTTAGTTTAGTTAAGAGTTTGATGTTTTACCTTAGAGTTTCAGTAAGAGTTCTAGTTTAGTTTAGTTTTAGTTAAGAGTTTAGAGTTTTTAGCTTAGAGTCTTAGCTTAGAGTTTTTGTTAGAGTTCTAGTTTAGTTTAGTTAAGACTTTGATGCTTTACCTTAGAGTTTCAGTTAGAGTTCTAGTTTAGTTTAGTTTTAGTTAAAAGTTTAGAGTTTTTAGCTTAGAGTCTTAGCTTAGAGTTTTTGTTAAAGTTGAAGTTGTATGTGCGATATGTATGACACATACAACATTACAAATGGAAAGTATTTAAGACATGAAAAAAAGTTGAATTTTCTTTTAAGTTCAGTTCAGAATCGCTAAGGTTATTATGTGAACAGAAATATTTTGTGGTGTCTGAGCAATAATTTTAATGTTTTAATTCAAACTAGTAAAATACCTATAGGCTTGGTAATAGGCTTGAGATTGTCTGTGCAGGATTTTGACTCTTGTTGATAGAAGAGCATCGCCAAGTGCTGAAAACCATGTTGTGACCAAGATGGGCCCAGGATTGCACAAAGCCTCCATTCATGGAGGTCCCAGGGACTTCTTGCTGGCCGGTTCTAAGACGGCTTAAGCACTTCGATGTGGACTTGAGAATATATGTGATCCCCGTTCTGCACTGGTATCCAGGATCACTGCTTTTCCTGAGGCCAAAATAATTTCAATGATTTAAAGAACATGAAAATTGGAACTTGGAATGTTACGACGTTAAAAAATCACCATCGTATCAATATTTTGACTGACGAATTCAAACGATTTGAACTGGACGAATTGGGAGTTTTAGAAACTCATGTCCCAGGGGTAGGAAGCCTGAAATTAGGTAATATAGAATTTGTTTACTCAGGCAGGAAGGATTGGGTAGATAGACAGGGAGTAGGGCTCATGATGAATAAGGAAGCTGCTAAGTCTTGTTTAGGCTCAGAAGGCATTAATAATAGAATACTAATTGCTCATTTTATGACTAAAAAGTTCAGGGTATCAGTTACAGTAGTATATGTCCCTGTAGAACCGACTGACGGAGATACTAGTGACTCATATGAATATTACTTACAGTTACAGGAGCAAATAGACCGCGTCCCAGGCAGAGATATGATGTTTTTACTACGAGATTTTAATGCCCAGGTCGGTAGAAATAGGGATAGATGGTATCCTAGCCTAGGTAAATCTGGTGTAGTAGAAGAAAACAGTAATGGATGCAGACTTTTGCAATTTTGTAGGTATAAGAATCTAGTTATAACCAACATGGTGTTTGGTCATAAATTGGCTCATAAGTTAACATGGTATTCACGTGATGGTAAGACAGCAAACTTATTGATTATGTTATAGTAAGCCGAAGACTGGAAGGATCGATACAGGATATTAGGGTATATAGGAGTGCTGTTATTAATGTTAAAAGTAAAGATCACCAACTGGTGGTGTCAAGGGTTAATTTAAAGCTCAAATTCCGGATGGGTAACTACCGCCCGGGAAGTTAAGATGTTAGTAGACTCCAGGATGAAAATTTGAAAGAAACTTTCCAGGAACAGTTGAATACTAAACTTGAGAGTTTAAAATTTGATAATGTTGAAGATGGTTGGAATAATTTTAGAAAAATAATTTGTGAAGTTGCGGAAGGTGTCGTAGTGTACCGTGAGTAAAATGCGATATATTTAAAATACAAAAATAAAGTTCCTTCTTTCTAAAGATAATTCCGACTTACTCTAATTAAGTTAAATCTAGTTTCAAAAAAGAAAAGTCCTTAATCAGCATAGAGAAAAATTGCATCTTAGCATCAGACAAAGAACGGCGCTATCCCAGCTTTGAATTTCGCCGAGAAGAGTGGTAATAAAAAAACTACAAAATACAATGTTTTCGCAGGAAGTCTTAAGTGATAAGAGTGTGTGAACGTCTAAATCATCAAAAATATTTAAGACAGATTATTGGACGGAGGGTTGGCCCGCCTCAGGACATAGGCCAATCGTGGGGTAGCTCCCACGGCACATGATCAGGACTTAGGATATATAGTGAAGAAAAGTGTTTTTTCGGGCTCTCATTATTATGATAGACAGAATTTTTTCGGCGTTCAAGCTTTGCAATTCTATCATTGTTGTTATCTCAGTCACCGTTGTTGTCGTTTAAAGTGACCCACTGCTGTTCACCTAACTATGTAAGTCTCAATAAATCTATTGCTTTTTACCTTTGTTTATTTCATTTTATATGTCTGTATCTAGCCACACGACAGGTAATTAGTTCGCATGTCTCCAAGGTACGTTCCCAGGGATCAGATTTCCAGATAGCTCGAGGAAAAGAGGTTACATTCATTTATTTATTTTATTTTCTCGCCTTCGGCGAGAGGTGCGATCGGTACACCGCTTTTAATCATAATATTAAAAAGGGCACAGTCCTTGGCGCCACAAATGGCGCTATCGGAGAACTTATAAGGTGTAAGTTCACAGCTTCAAAGTACAATTTTAGACTTGAACCGGTCAATATTTATGACTACAATTAAGCCCAGTCCTTTCTTTTATCGCTAATATTTCTTTATCGCCACAAAATTCCATTTATCACTACAAATGGCGCGGCGGAAATTGGAGAAAATCATGCGAACTGATTACGCTATAAACTTTGTAATTTAAATTTAATTATTGGAGAGATACAGACATATAAGTAAAGTGATTAGGCCTATAACCGCTAAGCTACTACAGGAAACTCTATAAAAATATCTCATAGGAGATAATAGCCTCCCCAAAATAGGTTAAGTGAAAAAAATAAATTTACTTCGAATTATTCAAACGCAAAAAAAAAATGGCAGAGGATTTAGAAGAACAATTAATGGCGCAAAAGTTGGTCGCGAAAAATATAGAAGTAGCAAAGTCTATCCCGCAGTACAATGGTCAATCAGATATTGACGAATTTAATATCCGATTGGCCCAGTTTGTAGAACTAACAAAAACAGAGCTAGAAACGTTAGTCGACATGCTTCTATTACGATTAAAAGGCCAGGCCTTAACCTTTCTAAAACAGATTGAACGTACTATAGGCAATGACGCCAAACTTGCCAATAAATACGGTGGACAAATTGTTAAAAGCATTTAAAGACAGATTTATCGAAACCAGTTCCAAAAATAAATTAAAACATGGAATGGTGTGCTTTGACTATTCACAAAATATAAGAGAATATCTTGATAATATACGCATTTCAGTAGAGGCAAAATACGGAATAGGTTCAGGACAACTGTATGAAAAAGTCATACTAAATAACTTTTTGTAAGGGCTACCCCCAAAACTATATAGAATGGTAATATCCAAAAATATTCAGACGTTGGATCTTGCAGTTCAGGAGGTAGAGCGATTGATCGAAGTTGATACGATGGTAGCTAATCACAGTAAAGCAAAAATAAATAGCCTAGGGCGAATCAAACGCAAACATGACCTTCAAGGGCGATCAGGCGTTTCCCAATTTCTTTTCAAGGGATAACTCCCCAGTACCACAAAGAAATAAAACGCAAGAACCCGCTAGGCAGAAAACAGTACGTTTTCAGCCCATCAAACAATGTAGTTACGAAAATAACCCTACAATAATAAGATGCTATGTTTGTAATCATGTTGGGCATATCGCGAGAGAGTGCCGTTATCTCCCCAATCGCATACCAAGAATTGCTGTCGGTAGTACGCAAAATTACGGCAACCATTTGTTCGGAAGAACAAATTTTAGCGCTGGTGGTGCACTAGGCTATAGCCAGGGAAGATTGCGCCAATCAGTACCTTACAACACGTACCAACCAAATTTGTATAAACCCTCCCCCCAATAGACCAATTAATTACCGATTTGAAAACCCAAATAATCGCCAAAGCCAATATAATACGAGAATGCTATATAGAAATCACAAAAATTTGCCGACGGGAAATGAAAATTTTGCAAGCCAACGGCATTGGCAGTTAGCGCCAGCAAGCGGCAATGACGCATCCAAGTTACCATAATAATACATGGCGAAGACAAAACAGATGTAAATCAATTAGATATGCCCACGGAATCTCATATGTCTGAATATCCGTTGCAGGCACCGATGCATGAAATAAATCCTCCGGGAAACGTTTCAGGCCCCTCAGAAATATAAATTGGACCCAGAGGGTGCCCAGAATATTTAATAGGTCCAAACTGATAGTAGTTCCGTCTTGTAGTGAGAGTATGAACAAGTTACCTATATTTAATGATTTTTGTGTAGAAAACATTTACTTTAAGGCTTTAGTTGACAGTGGAGCTACGGTTAATATCATAAGCTCATGCGTATTTAATATGTTGCCTCTGCATATTAGGCAACAAAGAAATTTTAATAATCCCAATTTAACTAGTGTGACAGGGCATAAATTGGATGCAAGAGGTTCAATTTGCCTAAACGTAAAAAGGGACAATAAGATCTTTCCGACAAATTTTATAATATGCGATAACTTTCCGTATGAAGCAATTACAGGCGCAAATTTTTTAAGGTCTAATAGAGTATTATTAGACGTAGCGAACGAAAGGCTTGTCTACCCGGCTAAGGTAGGGGAAGGAATTTCTACCTTAAGAAATTGTAACAGAGGTTACGAAGACAACGTAACCGTAAATAGAATTTCTGGCGGTATAATGTCGCAATCTTTTGAACCTCATGTCTCGCAAGGAGGAAAAGGAATAATCAGAAACTCGTCCAATTATTCTGATAGACATTGCAGAGATGAAGTAAATTTAAAAAATAAGGGTGTTGAATCTGCGAAAATAAAAATAGGAGATATGCGACAGTACAGGTCAAACGAAATCAAGAAAATAGCGGAATTATGGAAAAACATAATAAAACCCAACGTGACCCCACAAGATGCCGCAATGGCGCAGCATAGCGCCAGTATGAATCTAATAAACAATGAAAATAAAGAGAAATATTACGGATTCGCGATAAGGAAAACAAAGTCCCTCCCAAAACGATGCAAAAAGTTCAAATATCACAGATGATGGAACCAGTGGTTAGCAACTCCGAAATATGGTTTGCGACCCCATCAAATGAAATTCCGGAAAATCTTCTATGCGAGGAACAGATTATATCTTACAACAAAGGAGAAGGTTTTATTTGGGTAACTAATAACCACGAAAATGATAAAATTACAATAAAAAAGGGGACGTGTTTAGTTCTAATCCAAGTTTTATCAGAGAATGATTAAAATAGATGGGAAAATTCTAAAACTAACCTAGTTAACGGCATTAAAACCTCTAATAACAAATATCCTCTAACTAAATCGCAATTTTTAAACAAATTTAATATGGATCATATTACGGACTTGGAACTTAAGAAAAAAATTATGCGAATTATTATGGAATTTTAAAGATCTATTTTCCGCATCTGAAGATGACATCGGACTGATACCTTTTTATGAACATTCAATTTTAACGACTGGTAATCCTGTAGCGAAACAGCCATATCGTGTGCCGTATAAGCACAAAGAGTGGTTAAAAAAAATAAAATCCATGAATTAGCAAAAATTAAATTATACGCCCCAGTATAAGTCCGTATTCTGCACCAGTGATCTTGGTACCAAAGAAGAATAGTGACCTTAGACTTGTAGTAGACTATAGAGCCCTTAACAAACAAGTAGTTAGTGATAAATTTCTCTACCAAGAATAGATGAAATTCTTGACTCAATTTCAAGCAAAAACAAAATTTTTACTCTTTGGACCTCACCCAAGGCTACCACCAAGTGAAAATAGCCGAAAAAGATGTCCATAAAACTGCATTTTCAACATCTGAATGTGGTTCATACGAAAATTTAAGAGTACATTTTGGACTTAAAACAAGTTCGAGCGCGCTATGTAGACCCTTATTACATCTATTAAGAGGATTAAAAAATATCATTCATTTTGTTGATGATGTCATATGCGTGGGAGAAAACACTGAACAACACTTAGAGATATTAGCTAAGGTGTTCGAAAAGTTCAGACAGGGCAATTTAAAATGCCGGCCTGAGAAAGTAAATTTATTTCAACCTAAGATTAAATTTTTAGGAGTAGTAGTAACACAAGGAGAGATATCTCCAGACCCGGATAAAATAAAATGTGTTGAAAACCTCAAACCCCCTAGAACCATGAAAGAATTAAGGGGGATTTTAGGTCTTACTGGCTACTTTAGAAAATTCATGCGCAGTTACGCCCAAATTGCGAAACCCCTCACGGAATTAACTAAAGGGAACTCCCAAAATGTTACTTGGTCCCAGGAAGCTCAAACTTCCCTAGACCGTCTCAAAAAGGCACTCACTTCTGAACCAATATTATCACTTCCTGATTTCTAAAACGGACAATTTGTAGTCACAACCGATGCTAGTTCAAAGGGCATTGGCGCTATTCTTTCGCAAATAATCCCAGTAGAAAACCCTAATCCTCTAGAGGGAACGCCTAAACAAAAAAAACATAGAAAAAGTTATATGCTATTCGAGTAGAACTTTATCAAAAGGCGAAAGTAGTTATTCCGCCACAAACTTAGAATTATTATCTATAATCCACCACTTGGACAAATTTAGACACTATTTAATTTGGTAGAAAATTTATACTACGATCAGACCATAAAAGCTTGCAGTACCTGCGCACATTTAAAAACGCCACGGGTATTCTAGCTAGATGGATTATGAAAATCCAAGATCTAGATTACGAATTTGAATATTTAAAAGGTAAACAAAATGCAGCTTGCGACTTTTTGAGTAGATACCCAGAAAATATTCCGTCGGAAGCTGAGGAAAATGAAGTTAACGCTATCAATGCTAAGAGCAAACTTGAATGTAATAAAAACAAAGTCAAAGACACAGTAAAAGAAAATAAGGTTAACCATTGTCCCCTGTCTTTAGAAAATATAAAAAGAAAGCAAAAAAGGACGAAATGTGTTCAGCGCTTATTAATTATTTTGTGAATGACGATGCGTTACCGGATAAATTCAAAACTCTTAGAAAGAGATAGATAATTTTTAGTATGATCTTGATGAAGAAATACTATGTAGAATCGTGACTGCTGAGACAAATAGAAACCAAACCTCAATAATACCTGTATTACCACAAAACTTAATAATACCTGCCTTCAAATATTTTCATTCAGATACAGGTGGACACTTAGGAGTAACGAAAACTTTCCATAAATTAAAACAATATTTTTACGTGCCGTCGGCAATAACAAAACTTAAAGAATTTGTAAGTACATGCGAAGCGTGTAACTTAAGAAAAATCCCCCAAGCTTATCCTAATCCTCCAAAGGGAAGGGTCCTGGTAGCAAAGTACCCCTTCGATATTATCTCATTTGACTTATACGGAACCAGCGGAGGCTTGCCTGTTTCCAGCAGAGGCCATACTTGTATTCTTTCAGTTATAGATCACTTTTCTGGATTTACTTCTGCAAAAGCATTAAAAAATCAAGGTGCTTACGCCACAAGTAAGGCGTTAGCGAAATTATTTTTACAGTTTGGCGTTCCAAATAAAGTTTTGAGTGACAACGGAAGTAATTTTGTTTCAAAGGTAACAAAAGATTAATGAGTTTTCTTTACATAGAGAAAATGGTGACATCTGCGTATCACCCACAAGCTAATGGTAAAATAGAAAATAGGCATAAAATAATTTCGAATATATTAAGCATTTATACAAAAGACAATAGGAACGATTGGGATCAATTCTTACCTTATTTAACTAACGTAATCAACACTGCTTATTCAGAAACAACCAAAGACAGTCCATTTTATTTACTTTTCGGTCGTGATTTTAGAATCCTGTATGATGAGATTATTGAATCTCGGCAGTATTACAATAACTCGGAGGATTACAAACAAGAATTCATAAATAGGATGAGGAAAACTTATAAAATAGTTAGGCAAGAGTTGGAAAAATGTAAAATAAACCAAGAGCTAAGAAACCAACCAAAGTCAAAGGGAGTATAGATTTCAAAGTAGGAGACTGCGTCTACCTAAAGAACGAGGCAAAAACGGAAGGAAAAAAATTTCCAACAAATATTCTGGACCGTACAGAATAGTCAAAAAGCACGATAACGATTATACTTTTAAAATGGAAAACCCTGGTAGTGGAAGAACTTACAAGGCGCATATTAGCCGAATAAAAAGAGCCAAATTTCTAGAGAGATGGGTATCACATCCCTCCTCTACAGATTCGTCAGATGCAGAAAATGAGCCCCCTAAATCAAGATTGGCAGAGCTAAAACCCTTTAATTTCAAGCAAGACTATTTCGAGAATGAGAGCGATGAGAAAAACTTTGAAGAATTTTTAGCTATGAAAAATCTAGTTATTCCCAAGAAAAAATCCCTAGTACCAGTAAGAATAAAAACACCAAAAGATCCAAAAGTTCATCATCGGAGAGTGCAGGAGAATTAGATTATACGATATCCCAAAAAATCAATTTTTCCCTGATATAATTTCAACCCCTTGTCCCCCAAAAATTTCCAGATGATATGGTTTCCCTGCAACACCAATAGAAAGGCCCCTATCATTGCAGGAGGAATTAAACAGAGTTGTAGAAACACCCGGTATTACTGTAAAGAAAACTCCTCCCAAAGATTCAACTAAAACAAATCTGCGAGAAGCTAAGGATTTAATAAATTTCCCCATAAAAACGAGTCAAAGTACATTGCCCGAGAATAAAACTCCCAAGGATGACCAGCAAGGACAATATCATGATATAACTGTGTCCAAGGTCAAGCCTAAACAGTGGACTTCATGGAGGGAAACCCTAGTGCAAAAAATGCCCCATCTCCCTGAAGACATGGCATTCAAACAGTGGAGGAACCCCAAAAACTCTTGATTCCTCTCAAAGCTCTCAAGAATCTTTCAAATCTCCCGAGTTGGAAACTCAAGGCGAGGACTTAGGGAATAAACCTTCTACTTCCAGAGGAGCAGAAATTTACGAAGGAAGGGGAGGTGATACCTCAAAAATGCAAGGTGCAACTTCTAAAACTTATCATACAGAATCATCGGAAACTAGTTCCGAAGTGTCTGACGGTGAATAAGACCATATAGTAGTTAAAGAAATAGGGAAATCAAGACCGACTTCAGCTGCTGCGCACGCGAAAGAGACAAAATTAAAAGGGCAAGAATTTTTGAAAAAACAATACAAAAAGTTTGACCTTATCTCGCTAGAAAAACCGAAAAAGAAAAAAACCGCAAGAAGTCGAGCAGAAAGTAACGACACAATAGGGTAGAACGGTTAAAAAACCCGATAGATGGAATTACACTTAATCAGTATAGGATTAAAAGATTTTAATGGATAAGCGTCATAAAGGAACGATAATTTAAAAACTTTTAATTTACGAGTAAAAATTATACAATTATAAAAGGGCCGTAGAGAAATTTTGTTCAACATATATCAACTCCTGAAAACAAATTCTAATTAAAAAGTAACACTGCATATGGTTAATCTGAATAATTTCCCTTGATACAAAAAGCTACCCGTACCATCCCAGTACGATGTATCCAGTCCAACTGAAAGAAGCCGTGATAGGAAGTACTAAGCGAGAAATATTCATACACCTTAGAAATGATCTTCGGTTATTTTCTGTTCCAAGAAAAACTGTTGGAACTTCGTCTTGTTATAATAATACAGAAAGAATAGACCCAAGTTACAAAACAGAATTACTGTTACAAAATGTGGGTACGATAACCATAAAACAAGGGTGTCGACTCGTAACCAAAGAGTCAACTGTCCGAACGCCGTTAATTACCACGAGCACAAAGATAAAAAGTCCCAAAATAACCAACTTCAAGGCAATTAACCTGTCGTACACTATTCCCAATATAGAAAACGAGGAAATGAAAACCTCGATAAGGTCCAAAATAGAAAAGAATAAAGGGACAATAAGGCTTACAAAAATAAGAGAAGCATTAGATTCCCAGATCTCCGTATTTACAAATGAAGACCAGAGATTAACGTAGGTGGATAATAGATACGGATTGTTCTCAAACCAATTTCTGTTGGAACATACTATTGACCGTATGTTTCGTATTCGCGACTTCCCTGACCATAAGAACCCTATTGAATTTTAATTATGGAAAAATCCTGAGACTAAGAAGGCGAAAACCAAGAGAAGAACACGGGGAAACAGCTGAAATGTAGAGGTTAAACCCGGAACCCCATGAGAACGTCTAAGCTAAGAAAAAGGGAAGACATTAGAAAACGAGTGGGTATAGAGGTCTCCACTCGTCCTTGCTATGTCTTGTTCCCTCATTGTAAGGTTGTTTTGCGTAAAATCGTGTGGCTATGACGCTGCAACATGCGTTTCTTAAACAGCACGGACGTGCGTGAACAATGCAGGCATGAAATATGTTGTAAAATTAGACCTCAAAAATTAATAATGTAGCATAAACTCTGTTTAAATGATTATTTTAAATCTAGTGTAAAATTAGCTAAGTGTTGAAAGAAGTTAAAAAAAAGTGTATGTAGTAGTGTATATTAGAAAGCATAATAAGAGACCACACTTAAAGTTAAAGAATTTATCTTTTATATCGTCGTTAGGCTATAACAACTTAGAAGAAACTTCTATGTATTGAATTTCCCAATGGGAACTTTACATATATATTTCAACCAACATGATAAAAATTTCGTTTTGTGTACTAATGTTATTTATTTAATTGTGTACTAGTGTATTTTATTTAACTCTGTCTCGTAGCGTAAAATTCATGTACCCAATCGATACATATGACTTATTTGTACTATGAGTATTTACTTTAAAGAACGTGTGATTCTGCCTCGTTATTTTTATTACCAGGAAGTGGATTGACATATTGGATATCGATCATTACAATGAGTTGCCCAGTGCAGATACCACCTAGTAGCATCTATTTTCATCATACCTCAAACAACGAAGAGTACTCACCATAGACTCCAGCCAATTTCATCCCAGCTACGTCTACGAAAATACAGTTACCTTTTGATCGTTGTTTCCGTGACCATGAACCACATTACGTATCAGGTAACATTATATTTGAATCTCAGTATCCAGTGCATTATCGAACTATATAATCACATAAATTATGAGAACCCCATCGATCAGTACAAGATATAAGTACATAAATATCGCCTTTGATAATCATTATGGACCCATATACCATATGACCGCATAGTTATGATATTTGATGACCCCAAAAACTATTTATGTGTCACAGACTCACGCATCGAATCCCTTTCGACCATCTCTCGGAATCCATCCTATCCCCTCTGTGTGGAAAGTTCATATCTCTGTTATCCCATAAATGTTACGATATAATTTTCTGAAAAATGGACCTGGAAACCAAAATTAATCCCAGTGACCAACCCCTCAGTGATAATATACCCCTTCCACAATTTAAAGACAATATGTTGAAGGAGTCACTATAGTTTGATGTCGACCTGTTCCAAATCCAAACTTTAATTCCCCTGTGATTAACCTAGGAATCACCGCAAAGGTTAATAGACGCAAGCCATGAGCTTACAATTTTATAAGAGACACAAATGAACAATTTTATGCGAGAATACATTCTCTATGTGCCTCAAAATAACCCAAAAATGATATGCTGAGAAGAAAATAAACGCACTCTCAGTGTTCGACCCCTTAATGATAAGGCACCCTATGAACTATCAAAAAGCTGGTGAGAATGAACTCTGATAGCATATTCCCACACCTGTAGTTGGAAGCATCATTTCCCAATTGACAATTAGAGAAAGCTCGTCGTGTGAACACAATCATGCTCGAACTGTTCCATGAAAAAACTATATTGTAAGTGCTTTAAAAATTTTGCCAAGACGAAAAGAGTGAAGGACAATAATTTACAACAGAAGGATTGAGTACGCTAAAGACTCGAATGGTGATGAAATAGATGTGAATTTACATATGTTACTTCTTAATAGCTTTGATAACTCAAAAAATTCCAATATCCTATCGTTAACGTTGCGTAGCAAACATCCCCAGTGAAAATGTTCTAAGGTTACGAGTGAACATGGTAAACCCAATGTTGTGTGTTTAAAATCGTTCTTGTATGTAGTGTTAGATGTACAGATAGAGTTGTGTAGCGTAGTCGAGCTATTCATTTAATGTAGCGTAGATAGAAAGTAGCGTGCCATATAGACAGCAAAATAAAAAAAAAAAACAGCCTTGTAAAAAGTGAATTCAAAAAAAATCTTATGTAGAGGTAGAATAGCCCCAACCTTGTTGGAGATGTAAAAAGTAATCAGTGTTAGATGTAGAAAAAAAAATCTTTAGTATAGGAGCTAGCCTAGAACCATGAATAATTTTAGTCCGGTAGATGAATTTTAGATAGGGATGTAGAATAAAATAAAAAAAGTAATAGAGAAAATTTTTAGCACCCCTGATTAAGCCATAACATAAATATAAAATAATTATGTAGAAGAAATGGTTAATAAATATCGAACATTTCAAAAGCCCAAAGGCAAGCAAGTCATAATGACGGGACGTCATTAAATAATGGGAAGGGTAATATGTACCGTGAGTAAAATGCGATATATTTAAAATACAAAAATAAAGTTCCTTCTTTCTAAAGATAATTCTGACTTACTCTAATTAAGTTAAATCTAGTTTCAAAAAAGAAAAGTCCTTAATCAGCAAAGAGAAAAATTGCATCTTAGCATCAGACAAAGAACGGCGCTATCCCAGCTTTGAATTTCGCCGAGAAGAGTGGTAATAAAAAAAATACAAAATACAATGTTTTCGCAGGAAGTCTTAAGTGATAAGAGTGTGTGAACGTCTAAATCATCAAAAATATTTAAGACAGATTATTGGACGGAGGGTTGGCCCGCCTCAGGACATAGGCCAATTGTGGGGTAGCTCCCACGGCACATGATCATGACTTAGGATATTTACTGAAGAAAAGTGTTTTTTTTCGGGCTCTCATTATTATGATAGACAGAATTTTTTTGGCGTTCAAGCTTTGCAATTCTATCATTGTTGTTATCTCAGTCACCGTTGTTGTCATTTAAAGTGACCCACTGCTGTTCACCTAACTATGTAAGTCTCAATAAATCTATTGCTTTTTCCCTGTGTTTATTTCATTTTATATGTCTGTATCTAACCACACGACAGGTAATTAGTTCGCATGTCTCCAAGGTACGTTCCCAGGGATCTGATTTCAAGATAGTTCGAGGAAAAGAGGTTACATTCATTTATTTATTTTATTTTCTCGCCTTCGGCGAGAGGCGCGATCGGTACACCGCTTTTAATCATAATGTTACAAATGGCACAGTCCTTGGCGCTACAAATGGCGCTATCGGAGAACTTATAAGGTGTAAGTTCACAGCTTCAAAGTACAATTTTAGACTTGACCCGGTCAATATTTATGACCACAATTAAGCCCAGTCCTTTCTTTTATCGCTAATATTTCTTTATCGCCACAAAATTTCATTTATCGCTACAGTAGGGAAGAAAGCTAGGACTGCAGCTAAGAATATCAGTGAAAAAGCTTTATGTTTAATAGAAAGGAGAAAGGACTTCTCCTTTCAAGAATTATCTGAGTGATAGATCATGTGAAAACAAAAGGAATGTAAAGAAAGTGGAGAAAGCATTGGAATATGAACCAAGGAGGTGTGAAGTGAAGGCCATGGATAAAATTGCCGAGGATCTGGAAGATGCAGCTAGACGGCATAATAGTAAAATATTGTGAACGCATATCAATGAATTGAGAGGGAGTAGTCAATCCGGACTTGGCCCAGTTAAAGATAGGAATGGTACCACAATTAGCGATAAGGAAAGAATTAAAGAGAGATGGGCAGAACATTTTGACTATTTGCTAAACTGAGATAGAGTTGCGGGACAAGATATAAAGGAAAATGAAAAAGTTTGTGATACCTTGGATGTGAAGCAAAATTTGCTTTGCGAGGAAGCATTAACGACAGTACTAAAAGGATTAAAAATAATAAGGCTCCAGGTGCTGATAGGGTAGTAAATGAATTTCTTAAATATGGTGGCTCTGAGTTTAGAAATAAGTTACTGAAGATTATGAATATGATTTTTGAAAAAAGGGAAGTACCAAATGATTTTAGGAAAACTCTTTTAAAAGATACAAGAACTACTTATTTAACACAAAAATTTCGTTTTTAATGAGCACTAAGTAAAGAAAAACCAAACGGAATCAGGCAACAGAGTGTCTCAAACCCCGTAAAGCTATTTTAAAAGATACAAGAACTACTTATTTAACACAAAAATTGTGTTTTTAATGGGCACCAAGTAAGAAAAACCACACGGAATCAGGCAATCGAGTCTCTCAAACCCCGTAAAGCTCTTTTAAAAGATATAAGAACTACTTATTTAACACAAAAATTTGTGTTTTTAATGGGTACCAAGTAAAGAAAAACCACACGGAAAAGCCCTTATAATAGCATAGGAAGGAACATAAGCTCCTGGAATAGCATAGGAAGGGGACATAAACTCTTATAATAGCATGGGAGGGGACATAAGCCCTTAAAAATAGCATGGGAATTCCTATACACGCAAGCAAATAACATGGGAATTCCTATACATGCAAGCAAATAACATGGGAATTTCCTATACATGCAAGCAAATAACATGGGAATTCCTATACATGCAAGCAAATAACAAGGGAATTCCTATACACGCAAGCAAATAACATGGGAATTCCTATACACGCAAGCAAATAACATAGGAATTCCTATACATGCAAGCAAATCATGGGAATTCCTACACACGCAAGCAAATAACATAGTCACTCTCTTTGAAAAACCAAACCAGACTATACCCATCAAACCAGACTATACCCATCAAACCAGACTATACCCACCAAACCAGACTGTACCCACCAAACCAGATTATACCCACCAAACCAGATTATACCCACCAAACCAGATTGTACCCACCAAACCAGATTATACCCACCAGAAACTTGTTTGGTACAGGAGCCTTGGCAAATTCCATATGTACTTACTAATGTGAGGGAGCTCTGAATCTCTTTGAAATGGTGTATACAAGGCTCAGAATTCCATATGTACTTACTACTATTGTTCTTTACGGCCAACCGTCTAGGGCTAAACGGAAGGCAGGTCGTCCTCGTCTAGGGTGGCAGGACGTCATAAAGAAAGATTTAAAGGAAATGGAAACTTCGTGGGAGGGTGTAAAAAGGGAGGCTTTGAATAGATTGGGATGGAGGAGGAGCGTGCGTAGCTGTGTTGACCTCAGGCGGCTTGGTGCTGCGGTGAGTTGTTAGTAGTAGTAGTAGTAAAATACCTGATAATTTTGAAGTCATTTATACATACATCAGTATTGCAATGACGTTGTCATACTTGTCAAACTTATGTGGAAAAATGAAGATTTTAATGTATGGAGAAGAATTGAAATTGAAGATTTTAATGTATGTGGAAAAATTGAAGATTTTAATGTATGGAGAAGTTTATACTAAATTGGTTAAAGAGCAAAAAAAAACTGGTAATTGCAAAAATATTTGTACATATTTTGACAAGGGATTACAACAATCCAAAAACCTTAAAAAACCCAAAAGTTTGATGAATTATGTCTTTCCCCCCTCCCCACCCCCGCCACAAGAGCGAATGTATCGTTTTTATATCTATGACATATACAACATTGCAAATTGAAAGTATTTAAGACATGAAAAAAAAGTTAATTTTTTTTTTTGAAAAGTTGAAAATTGTAAAAGTTGAAACCAAATATCTACTATTTTTCGTAGGTTTCCGAAAGTTTTTCTTTCTTTTTTCAGGAGGGAGGGGGTGAGGGGGGTATCTATGTATAAAAAATTGCTCGTTTTAGGGTGGGGGATTATTTTGAAATTCCAGGATTTTTTGGAGGGGGAGGAAAAGGGGACTTGGAATTTTGAGTGGGGGTAGGCTACTAGGGCAACCTACTTTTCTCAGGTCCTGAGAAAACAATTTATGCAGTTTTATTTTTTCCATTTTAATGCATGTTGTTCAACAGGCTGTTTGTGTAGTTAATTCATACTTCGCTTGAATATTCAGGCAGTATTTTTAAAGAGACGAAGACACCAGTTCAAAGCGAACAAATTCCGGGTCGCTGTGATTACCTTTTCTGTTAAATTGATATTGTTAACGGCTAAGAATTTCTTATGAAAGAAACAACAATAAAAACTCGTAAAAGTGCATTCTCATTAGTCCAAATTTTCTCGAATAAGCTAGCCCAGAAAGCAAACTGGCGAGATATATTCAATTTTTATTGAGAAAAAGTATTTAATAGACTTTTTAAAAGGAAGCACTACATAAAAAAAAATTTCAAACGACAGTGGAACTTCTACGTTAGTTCAAAACATCCAACATAATCTGCAAATAGCGGTATGACCTATGTGATAACACGGATTCTGCTTGTTATGAAAAAAAATGAAGAAACGACCTTATAACAACAAGCGACTTGTGCACAAAGTGATAAACATGCAAAGTTATCCCTATTTAAATGGCCTATTAAAATATCCGGCCAAAATAACTAACACTTTGAGGCTCTCAAATCAAGCTGGTGGATCCTAAAACGAATATACCATAGAAGGCAAAATACCAGCCACTTGTATTTATTGTTTTGTCTGTCCAAATTCTTCGTTAAGTTTAAGTGATATGCCAGAGTTAAACACGCAAGGCTACTATACTATCTAAACTCCCTTCCATAAACCACTTCTTCACAGCAAAAACTTAATATTTTGTCAAGTTTGATTGCTGAAGAGATTGGTTGAACGATAATCACAATTATTGACCATGTCAAATGGCCCAATTTTGACTCGGTAGTAGAAATTTCAGACGCAGATTACCCTACGAGCAAAAAATGGTTTCCTTTGTAGTTCAAAACAATCAAGAAAAGACACAGTAAGTAGTAGCTACGAAAACAAACGTTAATTGAGGGGTTCTCCCTACCACCTAAACTTATTCTTATTAACACGCAAAAGGATCGTTTTGAAACATTGGTTATGAGGGAAGGATTTTTCTTGTTTTTTTTCCTTTGCCGGTATTTAGCTAGTATAAAATTTTATATAAATTAAATATTAGTTGAAGCCAATTAACCAAGCCCATAAAACAAACAGCAGAGAAAATAAAAAGAACATCCATTTCTACCTTTGATTTTAATTAGCAACAATCATTTAGTAGAAAACATTTTCAGAGTTTTTTTTTTATGTTTGCAATTGCGTTAGGGCATAAAAATACTATCTTGTTTTGGGGTAAAAGGGACGAAGAGCTCCTTTTCCCTAGCTAGGAAAATGTGGACTGTATGTCAATAAAACTTTCAGGAATAGATGGTACCTTTTAAGAATTGTTTGTCCGAATTTTAAAAGGAAATCAGAGTTTGGGTATTCAAGCTATCTCTACCCTTTTCTTTATTTACAGACTTGAAAGATTCTACAAAATATACTTTGGCTTGAAAAAAAGAAGTTCGTCAATTCGTCAATCAAGTGCTTTGAAACTAAAAACTCATACCTTGCTAGGCTATCTTCTAAAAGGCTCAACTGCGAAAAAAAAGTCCAAGCTTAAGGGCAAACTCTTTATCCAGTTATGAGGAGTTATGCTCGTTATAAGCTTTAGTGTAATTTTTAAATTTTATATGAGGAAAAGATAATGATAAATTGCTTCCCGTTTTCATCATCACGCTCAGGGTTATCTTGAATATGAGTAGGACTGCCAACCCCTGCTCTTTTCGCTAAAGCTTAAGGTTTGAATATTAATTCTTCGAATTCCGAACCCTTTTGATGTATTTATTTTACGCAATATTATAGAATTTTTTTTTCAAATAAAAGAGAGACTGCCACCCTCACCAAACTTCAGCTCTTTACACTGAAGTTCAACTTTTAATCACAATGCTTCCATATTAAAAACTACTATTTTCAGTTAAAAGGTTCGTTTCTACAACAACAGGGGGGCTTTCGACCCCCTAAAAACCTGTATTACACGTTTAGTCCAAATATACTTCTCCTAATGAAGGAAGACTGGAGGGTAAATCACCCCTCCACATTGGCCTAAAGGATCTATAATGGAAAGTTCGATAGCTTGGGCCTAAATATGCACTTTTGAGGCTATCACCAACAAGACAAAGGGACCGCCTCCCCAATAGCTCGTGCTAAGCTATACTAATATGTATGCTTGTTAAAGATAAAATATTAACCGTCTACAATAATCGTTCATTTGGTATGGCCTACATGCATGTATAGGGAACAAATACGCCACCTTGCGGGAGTATGACTTTATATATCCTCCCAGTGAAACTGGGAGGATATATAAATATACCTTTGACAGCTTTAGCCAATTGGCTGTCTAAGAACATTCGCTTAATAGCAGTTTGACCATTTTTTGGACCAAAATTGTTGTTTTGTGGGACAAAAAGGCGGACTCTTTGCCGTGGCGCTATTTCTTTTGCAAATTAAAAATAGTACTAGGATCAAAATTTCGGTTCACATCAGCCCCTCCTATATTCTACGACGACTGGTTCGACAAAATCAACCCGCAGGGAAAACAAAAGGTAGATACGAATCAATGACCATCTTTTTCGGGACTAACTGAAGCTTTCATTTTTCAAATGACATTGAAGAACAACTTTAAAACTTAAGGGGATTCAATACCATAAAGAATCAGCCCATCTCTTCCATTATCAACTTTTTTTAGTTTGTGTGGCCAAACTATATAGAATTGATCGGGCGGTCTTGCCATAACTTGTAGAGCTTAGGCAAGCGATCCGAATAAACGGCAGAAAACTAAAAGTCAACATCTACTTTCCCTGAAATCGTAGAAAAACCATGTAACTTCTCTTGTTTTGTGCCGGAGATAGATATATTTAGCTTTAGAGAAACTTGTGTTATTAGGAAGTGTACAATTTGTCTTTTTCGATCAAACGAAGCAGAATTTTTCGGTACTTGTGCATTATACGGACCCACAAAAGAAGTCAAATTTGGTTAATGCTAATGAAATATAATAAAATAGGATGAATATATAATAGTTTAGAAACAAATTTGGCTATATATTTGCACATTAGGGGGTGGGGGGTAAAGCATAGCACATATTAAATAGGAGAGACCGGGGACACTTGGGTAATATGGACACCCCACTCCTATGCACTCCAGGTAACTCTAGATTAAAGTTCATTATAGCCAAAATAGGCGGCGTTAATGGTAGAGACACGTGGTAAATGACGTCTGTCGTTTGGATTACGGATTCATTTCTGAGAGCATAAATTTGAATTTTCAAAGGCGCAGTAAATTTCTTTGTTTTCACTGAATTAAAATTTTCAGCAAGCAGTATTTTGTTTCACAATGTGTTTGAGGTAAGTCCAAGAGAGCACTGCTTAGGCTAGGCATTGCATATTTATAATTTGAAGCGGCACTTCGTGGAGAGGACATATTTTTAATTTTTTTATTGTAACTGATTAAGGGGCAATATGGACACCAAAGACCATGATGCCCAAATAGCAGCAAAATCTAATCCACATCTAGATTATAATAGATAATTATGTTTCAGATGGCAAGAATTTATCTAAGAAACTCAACCAGGGGCTTAACAGACGGGCAGACAATTAAAGAAACTTTGCTAATGATTCGCACTGGTATTTCCAAGAAGGAAACATCAAGGAAACTCAACATTCCTCGAGCAAGTCTAATAAGATGGTAGAACTTTGAAAGGAAGAGCCTTTAAATGAAATTGAGAGTAAAGAACCAGAGGTATTTAAAGCTGATATAGGCATTAAAAAAAAATTAAGTTGTATTTAAGAAAATAATCTAGAAAAATAATTTAAGAAAAATAATAACTATCTGACAAAAGCTAGTACGCTGCACTATGGACTCAGCCCAAAACAATGTCGTAATCTGGCCTATCAGTTTACAAAAATTCACAAGAAAAAGATTCCGGACAGCTGGGAAAACAATAAAATTCCTGGTGCAGATTGGTTTACGTCCTTCCTGAAAAGAAACCCAAGTGTGTCTATCCTTTCTCCTCAGGCTATGAGCATTGCTCGAGCAACAGCATTGAATCAAACAACAGTCACTGAGGTTTTTGCTAATTACTCAGCTGTGTTAGAAAAGGAGAAATTTGAAGCTTATGCTATATGTAATGTTGATGAAACTGGTCTTACAACTGTGTAGATTCCTAAGAAAGTGTTTGCTCCAAAAGGTGCTAAGCAATTTGGTCAACTAACATCAGCCGAGAGGGTTGACCTTGTAACGGTATGTTGTGCAGCAGTTAGTGCTACAAGTGCAGCGATTCCCCCCCTTATGGTCCTTCCGCGTGTTCACTTCAAAGATCGTATGGTCTCTGGTGCCCCTACAGGCACGAAGGGTGCTGCTTATGTAAGCGGCTGGATGACTGTTGAAACATTTCCAGAATTTCTTAAACACTTTCAAAAGCACACACTATGTAGTTTTGTCTCAAAAGTCTTATTGATCATGGACAACCATGCGAGCCATATCATCCCGGAATCAGTAGAATATGCTAAATTGAATGGAATTGTAATACTTACTATCCCACCACACAAGTCAGAAGCTTCAGCCACTGGATAGATCTGTCTTTGGACCATTAAAAGCTGACTACAATAGAGTTGCCGATGTGTGGATGCTTAACCATCCTGGTCAGCTTATCAAGATTGATAACATTGCTTTACTGCTTGGCACTGCTTTTCCACAGGCTTTCACGGCGCAGAATATTCAATCTGGCTTCAGAGTTTTTGGAGTCTATCTCTTAACCGTGATATTTTTGCGGATGACGAATTCTTTAGCTCCTATGTCTCTGATCGTGCAGAACCAGCCATTCCAAGCATTAATCCTAATGAAAGCAATGCTCTGTCTAAACCAAGCACATCTTCTAGTGCATCATCAGAATCATAGGCAGCGCAATGGCACTGCCTAAGTAAAGAACGATGTTGGCACAATGTGTTATTTACTTTATTCTTCCATATTCTTCCATAATATATTATATATTCTTCTTTGAGGATGACAACCCCCCACAGTCCTCAAGACAAGGGTTGTAAGTTATGCCCTGGGGGCATATAAGGTTTTCAGAGAAAGCATTGTCGTAGAAACTTCAAAAAGGGCTCATTCGACTGGAAATTGAATGGCTAGTGCCCTTTTTAATAGTCGAAAGTTATTGGAAGGCAATTAACACCCCTTCCATGCCTACCATTCCCCAAACACATCCAATCAAATTTTGAGATAGCTATTTTGTTCAACGTAGTTGAAAGCTCTGGAAATTATACCTTTGAGCAGGATACTCCCCCCCACAGTCTTCAGGGCAAGGGTTATAAGTTATGCCCTGGGGGCATATAATGTTTTCATTGAAATCTTTGTCATAGAAACTTAAAAAAAGGGCTCATTCGATTGGAAATTTTGAAGGGCTAGTGCCCTTTTTAATAGTCGAAAGTGATTGGAGGGCAAATAACCCCGCTCTTACGCCCACCATTGATCCAAACACATCCAATAAAAATTTTGAGATAGCCATTTTGTTCAACGTAATGTAAATTTCTGGAAATTAGGTCTTTGAGCATGACTACCCCTCCTCCTAAGAGCCCTCAGGGCAAGGGTTACAAGTTATGCCCTGGGGGCATATAAAGTTTTTATTGAAAGCTTTGTTGTAGAAACTTGAAAAAAGGGTGCATTTGATTAAAAATTCAAAGGGCTAGTGCCCTTTTTAATAGTCGAAAGTGATTGAAAGGCAACTAACACCCCTTCCACGCCCAACATTTCCCCAAACACATTCAATCAAAATTTTGAGATAGCCATTTTGTTCAGCGTAGTTTATTTTCATATAGAAATTATGTTTTTGAGGAGGACACTCCCCCACAGTGGTCAGGGTCAGGGTTGTTAGTTATGCCCTGGGGCACATAATGTTTTTATAGAAAGTGTTGTCGTAGAAATTTCAAAAAAGGCTCATTCGATGGGAAATTCAAAGGGCTAGTGCCCTTTTTAATAGCCAAAAGTGATTAGAGGGCAACTAATCCCCCTCTCACGCTCACCTTTTCCCCAAACACATCCAATCAAAATTTTGGGATAGCCATTTTGTTCAACTTAGTTGAAAGATATGGAAATTAGGTCTTTGAGGATGACAACCCCCCCCCCCCCCCCCCCCCCCCCACAGCCCTCAGGGCAAGGGTTGTAAGTTATGCCCTGGGGGTATGTAAGGTTTGTATAGAAAGCGTTGTCGTAGAAACTTCAAAAAGGGTTCATTTGAACTGAAATTGAAATCGATAGTGCCCTTTTTAATAGTCAAAAGTGATTAGAAGGCAACTAACATACCTTCCAAGCCCACCATTTATCCAAACACATCCGATCAAAATTTTGAGATAGCCATTCTGTTCAAAGTAGTTGAAAGGTGCGGAAATTATATCTTTGAGGATGACACTTCCCCCACAGCCTTCAGGGTAAGGGTTGTAAGTTATGCCCTGGAGGCATATAACGTTTTTATTGCAAGCTTTGTCGTGGAAAACTTGAAAAAGGGCTCAATCGATTGGAAATTCAAAGGGCTAGTGCTCTTTTTAACAATCGAAAGTGATTTGAGGGCAACTAATCCCCCTCTCACGCCCAATTTTTCCCCAAACACGTCCAACCAAAATTTTGGGATAGCCATTTTGTTCAACTTAGTTGAACATCCGGAAATTAGGTCTTTGAAGATGACACCCCCCCCACAGCCCTCAGGGCAAGGGTTGTAAGTTATGCCCTGGGGGTGTGTAAGGTTTTTATAGAAAGCGTTGTCGTAGAAACTTCAAAAAGGGTTCATTTAATTGGAAATTGAAATGGCTAGTGCCCTTTTAATAGTCAAAAGTGTTTGGAAGGCAACTAACATACTTTCCACGCCCACCATTTATCCAAACACATCCAATCGAAATTTTGAGATAGCCATTTTGTTTAAAGTAGCTGAAAGGTGCGGAAATTATATCTTTGAGGATGACAATTCCCCCACAGCCCTCAGGGTAAAGGTTGTAAGTTATGCCCTGGAGCATATAAGGTTTTTATTGAAAGCTTTGGCGTAGAAACTTGAAAAAGGGCTCATTCGATTGAAAATTCAAAGGGCTAGTACCCTTTTTAATAGTTGAAAGTGATTTGAGGGCAACTAACCCCCCTCTCGCGCCCACCTTTTCTCCAAACACATCCAATCAAAATTTCTAGATATCCATTTTGTTCAACGTAGTTAAAAATTTAGAAATTAGGTCTTTGAGGATGATAACCCCCTCAGAGCCCTCGGGTCAAGGGTTGTAAGTTATGCCTTGAGGGCATATAAGGCTTTTATAGATAGTGATGTTGTAAAACTTTAAGGGCTCATTCGATTGGAAATTAGAAGGGCTTGTGCCCTTTGTAATAGTCGAAAGTGATTGGAGGATAACTAACACCCCTGTCACACCATCATTTCCTTAAACACACATCCAGTCAAAATTTTGAGATAGCCATTTTGTTCGAAGTAGCTAAAAAGTCCGGAAATTATGTTTTTGAGGATGACACTCCCCCTAGAGTCCTCAGGGCAATGGTTGTAAGTTATGCCCAGGGGCCATATAAGGATTCTTTTATAGAAAGCGTTGTCGTAGACAATTCAAAAAGGAATCATTCGATTCGAAACTGAAACGGCTAGTGCCCTTTTTAATATTCGAAAGTGATTGGAGGGCAACTAACCCCCCTCTGACGCCCACCATTTCCACAAACACATCCAATCAAAATTTTGAGATAACCGTTTTGTTCAACGTAGTTGATAGGTCCAGAAATTATGTCTTTGAGGATGACAACCCCCTCAGAGCCTTCAGGGCAGGGGTTGTAAGTTATGCCCTGGGGCATATAGGGTTTTTATAGAAAGCGTTGTCGTAGAAAACTTCAAAAAGGGCTCATTCCGTTGGAAATTGAAAGGGCTAGAGCCCTTTTTGGTAGTCGGAAATGATTGGAGGGCAACTAACCCTCTTCCCACGCCCACCATTTCCCCAAACACATCCAATCAAAATTTCGAGATTGCAATTTTCTTCAACGTAGTTGAAAGTTTCTGTAAATTAGGTCTCTGAGGATGAAACCCCCCCCCCCCCACAGCTCTCAGGGCAAGGGTTGTAAGTTATGCCCTGGGGACATCTAAGGTTTTTATTGAAAGAGTTGTCGTAGAAACTTCAAAAGGGCTCATTCGATTGGAAATTGAAAGGGATAGTGCTTTTTTAATAGTTGAAAGAGATTGGAGAGCAACTAACGCTCCTCTCACGCCCACTATTTCCTCAAACACATTCAATCAAAGTTTTGAGATAACCGTTTTGTTTAACGTAGTTGAAAGTTCTGGAAATTAGGTCTTTGAAGATGACAACCCCCTCACAGCCCTCAGGGCAAGGGTTGTAATTTATGCCCTGGGGGCATTTAAGGTGTTCAAAGACAGCGTTGTCGTAGAAGCTCAAAAAGGGCTCATTTGATTGGAATTTGAACGGGCTAGTGCCCTCTTTAATAGTCGAAAGTGATTGGAAGGCTTGACATTTTTTATAGTACATCGATGTGGGTATAATGTATTATTATTATTATTTTTTTTTAGACCAGGGCACTTCGTATCGAAACAGTTGTCGTGGGAACTTCGACAAGGGCTCATTCGATTGAAAATAGAAAGGGGTAATGCCCTTTTTTATAGTAGAAAGTGATTGGGCAGCAACTAGTCCCCCTTCCACGCCCGCCCTTCCATTTGCCCATTATGTTTAAAAACTAAATGTTGCCTCAAGATTAAATGAGAATGCACTGTGTTAATGATAATTCCCAACAAGGCATCTCAGCAGTATCCCAAGGACGACTGAGGGTATTATATTCAAACTTTAGGGGCTTCTTCTGTTTTTAAATTTAACCAAATCAAAATAGTGTAAGTGTATCCAATCTATCAAAGAAAGTAAACAGATTTTTTTGCGAATTGTATCAAGTTTTTCTATGTCAGGTCAAACTAGAGGAGGCATGAAACTAAATTAAACACTACGATTTGTGTCCAGATTTTTAAAAGTGTGTATGTTGTTAAAAATTGCTGAAAATTTTTTTCTTCAACATACAAATAGCAGGCAAACTATAAAGTCTTAAAAAACCAAAAGATTTAAAGTATTAGTGTCTTTTTCCCTGAAAATTCTATGTGAGCATAAAACGAACAGAAATTAATTAAAAAACTTTTTCCACAAAATCAGTTTTTCAAAGAAAAGAAAAAGAACTCCATTAAACCAAAAATGAGCAAAATTAAAATCAAATAATCTATCAAGCGTGAAATTACCACAAATCAGCGTCGATAAAGAAATGAAACCCAAAAACGAACAGAAATTACAATAAATAACCGCGTCAAACTCAAAACAAGCAGAAATTAACATGAGTAGCGCTCAAAATCCATATGCCTTGCCAACCAGAACATAATTTGCACTTTACTGAAAAAATACAAATGAATGTTCATTGTCAGTGTAATATACATATACTGATATTTAGTAAGCAAAATGTTAGTATTATTTGATTTATTAAAGTTATAAAAGTAAAAAAAAATTATATTTTTCAGTAAAGTGCAAATTATGTTCTGGCCTTGGGAAGACATAGGGTTTTTGACCCCTAGTCATGTTAATTTCTTCGCGTTTTGAGTTTGACTCGGGTTATTTATTGTAATTTCTGTTCGTTTTGCTCATTTTTGGTTTAATGGACTTCTTTACTTTTCTTTGAAAAAATTATTTTGTGGAAAAAGTTTTTTTTATTAATTATGAGAACAAACGCCTGTATGCCCAAATATCTCCCTTGAACAGACTTCTCCTCACCCTAAAGTCAGTGCCAGAAAAAATATTACCAACCGCAAAAGGACCAAGAGCATTATAGCCACTGACACATCTGTTAAAAATCAACTGTTGAAAAACTTCGCTGAACGAACGGCAACGGCTAAGAAAAAGAAAAAAATGAGAAGTAACAAGGCAAAAATTAGCCAGAAAAAAAGGGAAAAAAGGCCCTGAGTTTTGACACCATAGAGAGCAGTCAGGATGAAATGGAAGAAGAATTCCATCTAAGTGACTCATGTGATAGTAGGAATGGGTCAGGAGGTACAGAAGGGAGTGACGTCACAGTCAGATAATTTATCCATGTTTCTGTTCTGTTTGATGGTTATTTGATGTTGTTTCTGTTCTGTTTGACGGTTATTTGATGTTTTTTTTTTCATGTTTCTGTTCTGTTTGATGGTTTTTTTATGTTTTTTTCATGTTCTGTTCTGTTTGATGGTTATTTGATGTTGTTTCTGTTCTGTTTGTTGATGGTTGATGATTTGATGTTTTTTTTCATGTTCTGTTCTGTTTGATGGTATTTGATGTTGTTTCTGTTCTGTTTGTTCATGGTCATATGGTTATTTCATGGTTTCTGATTATTGAATGATGTTTGATTGTTATGAGTGTCGGTCAATTTGTTTGTCGTTTCTTGGATGTAGACATAAGTTCAACAACAATTAATGGATAATCGACTCTAACGGGACAGGATCACGTGTCTCTTTCTAGGTCAATGAACTTACGTAAGGTTTCTCTTACATCACAATTCAGTCTCGAGATATTGTTTATAATGAACATGCATTAAGGTTTAAGTATCATACCGTCTCAGGACATTGTGGAGAAAACATCAATTATTGTTGACTTGGAAGCTTTAGCTGCACAGATTTATAATGTGAGTTCTGTTTAGTAAATTTTTTTAGGTTTTTCCAAATAAAATCATTTATTGTAGTCCCCCTCCAACATATTCAAATTCAGGGTATAGCCCCCCCCCAAAAAAAAAAAACAACAAATATAGTATTGACATTTGTAAAAAGCGCTAGTGCAATAGGATCGTAGACTGGATTCCCATATAAATTTGAAATGTTTGGGCTTTCATCTCTTGTCTGCAAAGTAAATGGAATCCCACTCTACAATCTATCTTTTGATAAATCCTATAGGACATTGTACGAGTTGACCATGCAAACCCTAGATCATGATTCACAACTATTTGAAAATGGTATAACTGAAGACATGTTCAATAAAACACATGGTATCATTGTATTGGATTTGTCTGGCACCCAGGATAAGAGTATAGTACGAACGGGGAGTGTACGTTTAGAGTGTACATTTGCCGGCCCATTAGCTGAGAGTATTGCGCTAATCTCGCTAAATCAGTTTGAAACCTATATTGGAAAATACTCCTGAAGGCAGTGTTCTACTAGACTTTGCACCATGAACACCATTCAAATAATCAGTGTATTTAATATGGACCCCTACATGTCCAAATACAAATCCTATTGTCTGCCCTCAGACTTTCTTGGACAAATTCAAAGTGTCAACAATACCCTAATCATTTTTAATAGCAGTCCGTCGACTGTGAATACTGGCCATTGGTTGTGCATCTTTCAAACAATGAAGACGATTGAATTTTTGATCCTCTAAGCCCTACCCTATACATTCTACACTCCACACATCAGCAACTATATTGTGAGCAGTGGGAAAACTATTATTCAAAATCGGAAGAGAGTGCACGATCTGACGACTAAAAGCTGTGGTTTCCATGCGCTACTATATTTCGTGTTCAGATGTCGCGACTATACTTACAAGCAGTTTCTCAACATTTATGTAGACAATCCACGTCTGAACGACTTTATAGTGGAAAATATCCTCTCAGACCTGTACAATATTGATTTTAGTGCCCTACGAGTAAAGTGCTTAAAAAATGTATGTGCATTTGTTTATTAATAAAGAAATGTATATATGCAACAATGTCTTCATTCTTCACTTCAGATTTCTTCTTCGGTGTATAGGCAACTTTCGTGAACCACTAATGCTGGTAGATCATTTGAATTCACTGTATATTGATCTTGATTGGTTGCCAAGTCAGGGTCACATTTTATACAGTATAATGTAACTTCACTCTTGTCATGTCTCTTTGTATAGTCAATGATACTATTTGCATTCATATTGTGAAATTCACGTGTTTCAATCTGTCTATTTGAAACAATATCACATACAGTGTTTTTAAATGGTGAATCACATTCGGTAACTTCCAAATAAAAATCACTAGGTTTACAGTCATAATAGGCAGTGTCGTCACAACGATGACGTAGAAACCAAATTGTCTTGTTACCCCAATAGTTGAATCGTAGATCTGATTCTTCCTCCCAAAATTATTTAAATCCATGACGATACCAATCTCGTAGAAATAAACTAAAATCACGTTTGGGGTTCTTTCCAATCATACCGGGATAAGTATTCTCCCACTGATCACATTTGTTATAGTGGCAATTGGAGCAAAGATGTCCTCTAGGGTGAGAGTCACAAATCTCTTCAAGACATGAATTACATCCTTTAATTTGTACTGCATATCCTCTATGTATTTTACAAGGATTGCATAATTTGCAATTTTCATTATAGTCATCAATAATTGTACAATTCTCACATGATGACCAACTGCCAAGAGTGTACATGCATAGTGGACATGTGTAGAACATTTTTTGGTTTCCGATGTCAACTCTCTCACAGCTAAAAAGAAACTGATCCACATTCGATAAATTCAGAGGGGAATGGAGAGGAGTAACTCTGTGAAGTTACCTCTTTCGAATGGGGAGCCACCTACATAGAATTTATGGCAATGTTTTCAAAATTATATCCACAATATTATTCTGCTTTGTTTCAATTAATATATCAATAAATTGAGTATAATCATTTGAGTCAAATCGTAAAAGCTTCATACAATAGTCCAATGGGGGAGAATCAGTTTTCATTATATTGTCAAGTATCCCCTGTGAAAATATCTTCCGTAGAAGGGATAACTCGAGAAAATCGTCATCCAGAATCAAATGTTTTTCCATAATCACAAGATTCAATCTAATTCTCTCTTTCTCAAATTTATTCATTTTTCAATCCTATCACTCTCACTGCTGACTCTAGAATAACCATGATTCGTTCTACTTTATGAATATTCGATAACCTAACATTCTAACAAAAGGGTGACATTTTCGATTTCGAAACAATTTTATTGTATAATTACAACAATAATATATATTACACATGTACAATTATCGATATAACTTATTGTCTTCGATATGCTTCACTATTGCATTTAAAGCACTTTGAAGTCTATTCACATGTGCTATATCAACTTTTGCAGCAAGGCATAATTGATCCTCCATTTTAAATTTGCTCAAAGATAACACATATCTTGCATATACTTCATCCCATTCCAGACAAAGCCGTGATCCTCTCGTGATTTCCACCGCAATGTTTGGGTGCTCTTGTATCATTACTACCAACTCCACTATCAACTTCTAATAGTGTAAACATTCCACTCATTATTACAAATATATCTTAACAAGTAAAGTCAAACTGTTCTCACTCCTTGAATTATGTTCTCACACTAATAACAACTATAGCAAAAAGTCTTCCTTATATTAACTGCGATCTTGTCCCGTTAGTGTTTCCGACTCCTATGATTGGCCTAGAAAGAGACACGTGATCCTGTACCGTTAGAGTCGATTATCCAGCAATTGTTGTTGAACTTATGTCTACATCCAAGAAACAACAAACAAATTGACCGACACTCATAACCATGAAACATCATCCAATAACCAGAAACCATGAACTAACCATATGACCATCAACGAACAGAAGAGAAACAACATCAAATAACCATCAAACAGAACAGAACATGAAAAAAACATCAAATCATCAACCATCAACAAACAGAACAGAAACAAGATCAAATAACCATCAAACAGAACAGAACATGAAAAAAACATCAAATCATCGACCATCAACAAACAGAACATGAAAAAAAATCAAATAACTATTAAACAGAACAGAAACAATATCAAATAACCATCAAACAGAACAGAAACATGAATAAATTATCTGACTGTGACGTTACTCCCTTCTGTACCTCCTGCCCATTCCTACTTATGATGAAAGCAAACATGCAGATGTTGTGAGACACAAACTCAATTGGGAAGATAGTTTCTCAGAAGGAAGACAAATATGAGTTACTCTATTTGAAAAGACTTGTGCCTTTCATGAAGTTTACGAGAACAGACCAGATTTTTTCATTCGACATAGCAAGCATCAAAATGAACGTAAAACCTCCATCATTTACTGGTGGCACTATGCGACAAGCAGAACAGCTTGTTTTTCAAGTGAGCCTGTCCCAATTTGACATCAAGTAGTGGTGATTGCTTAAAGTACCACAGCTGAACAGCTGAGTTGAATTAAAGCCTACAGCTGAATATTTTCTAGGTTGTCACTGCATACCTAGTTGTTAGATATATTCGATACATTTTTAATAAACAACCAACTCTTCTCTTTCTGATTTTTATGCTTCTCTTTCAATCTCTTTTTTGCTTCTGATTTTTAATCTTCTATTTCTGACTTTAGGGTATAATGGACATCAGTGTCCAAATTACCCATACCAAGTGTCAATTATACCCCTGTATTCCAGGTATATGGACACTTTTGCCACTTTTCGTTTGATCACTTCCCAAGAGAACCTGGTAAGAGGTACAAGTTTGTTATGAATAGCTCAAATAAAGCTAACATAATGAAGTTAATGTTGGTAGATTCGGATGTACAAAAAACAGTCTTTCTGAAAAGTTATTTGCAATCCTGTTAGAAAGTGTCCACAATGCCCCGGTCTCCCCTACGTAACCTAACCTAGGTACCCTTTTCCCCCCTAACCCCCCCCCCAAAAAAAAAAAAAACTGTTTAAATATCGTAAACGCAATGAAAATCTCGCTTTGCATTCCATTTTTTTTATTGAAATACCCGTTTGGCGGGTTTGGTCTCTCGTTTCCTTGATACAGTATATAGCGGTGGGCCCGTATTATGCACAAGTACCGAATTTTCTTTTGCAAATTCAGGAAAGGGTTGTCCCTAAAAAAGTTCTAATATACCTGCTAAGAAAATACAAAAAATTTCGTAAGAAAAACGTCATTTAATCAATTTGACAGCTCTTCGAATCTTCTGTGCTATAACCCGCTTTGGTTGAAAACTTAGCCCACACGATTCCATTGTCTTTCAATCCAATTTAATAATCAAATCACAAATGTTCGATATTTTTTTTATACAAAATAGTTCCCTGGGAGAATCCACTAATGGATCCTTTGCCTTTGAGACAGTCAGCCGATGTTAAGGTTCAAAAAATGATGTTTAAGATATGCAATCCTCTTAAAACAAGTTTAAACTATACTGAAGTAAGGGGGACTACCCCAGTTCCGTCCTATACTTCATGCTCTCTACGCCAAAACTTAAATTGGGAGCTATTGAATGTTAGATCAATATATACACAAAAAAACGGAAACTTCAGCATTAAGAGCAAAGGGGTTGATAAAAAAAATCTCCTGAGAACGTATCTAAAAGGAAGCTTAATACATTTTTTTGTGTATACAGTCGGTGTCAAGCGGAAACCACGTATCTGGTCAAATTTGTGAACTTCACTTTTTAACACAGTTCAATTTCCCGGTAAATTCTGCATGGAATGGTTTATACCTCGATTGTCTCTGACCATTTAGGATTTCGGATTACCATACAAGGGTGTCAAGTGGAAACCCCGTATCTCGCAGCTTCCTCATAGCGGCATAAATGCCTCCAGAAGAAACGAATTTTTAGAAGTGAAGCAACAACAGCACAATCACAGATCAGATAGTCATTGTTCCCATGGGCGTACGGAGGGGGGGGGAGGGCAGCTGCCCCCCTAGAACTTCAAATTTACACTAGATATGGCTAAAAAAGCAGATGGTTAAAAAAAAGTAGTTGAAAAAAGGTAGGTGGCTAAATAAGCAGTTGATAAAAGATAGATGGTTGAAAAAGCTGGAATGACAGAATAAAAGTCAAACAAGAAGCAATTATCCATAATATCTTTAAAAATTGTAGCTCTAATCTAAAAAGATTGATGCTGAAGCTTAATTATGATTATGATTTTTGGTGATTACTTGTTAATAAAAATTTCATAGCTATGATAGAACTTGCTGGCAATGTAAGGTTTTGTGAACTGCTAATATTACTTCAGCTCCCCCCACCCTTCCTCCCAGAATCTGCTGAAGCCCCCCCCCCAAACAAGAAGCTACGTATGCCCATGATTGTTCCTATAGAATTTCTAATGTTAATCAACACATTGTTTCACATTGTCAACACATTGTTTAGTAAGTTATGTATATAATCTCTGAGGATTCAAGCCATAGTTCATCAGGATCTGATCACATTCCCAATGAAGACGACAAAGCCGAGCCACCTCAGCTAGGAAAAAATAACTCTGAAGATTTAACTGAAATAAACTTAGATTTACATGAAGCTACTGTTTCCAGTGGTGAGGGTACCTGAAATGAAGTCTTTGATTCAGAGAGCAAGGAAGTAGACACAAATGGTTCAGAGATGAAAACTCAGTCAAGGAGACGCAGACGACAAAGAAGCTCTTCGTTTAGACCATGTGTTTGAATCTGCTCCAGAAAGTGAGGAATGTCTTCCACTTAAAAGGCGTGCGAATAAAACAAGGAAAGAAAAACCTTGTTAAAATTAGGAAAGAGAACTGTACGAAAGAGAACTGAAGAAAAAGTAGAGTAAAACTTAAGGACGAAAAATTAGGCTAAAGCTTTGTCTTTCACAAAAATTAAGGTGTAAGTTTTGCAAAACCTTCTCAGACGAACAAGGAAAAAGGATCTTTTCTTATTATTTGGGGCTCGGCAATAAACTTCAACAAAATATTGGATGTGTGCTCACTCTCATTCTGAGCCTGTTTCAGAGCAAACTCTGAAAGCAGAACCAAGAATAGAGGACACTCTAAGATATTACATGCCCTATGATGATTAAACAAGAAACAAGAAGAAAGTTCGTCTAATTTTTTTTTTAAGGCAACCCCAGATCTTAAGAAGTTTGCTGCAAGAAATGTAGCTAAGAACAATGATTTGGGATTTTCTCGGAGAGAGTACAAGAAATCAAACCCTTCAAATAAGATACAAAGGGATGTCTATAAGCATGCAAAAAAACTGGATAAGAGACTTACCAGCTGTAGGATTCCATTACTGTCGTTCTTCTACAGCGAAGAAGTATCTACCTTAAAATTTCAAAAACAAGTCGAACCTATTCAGACTGCACACCCAACACTGCAGAAAAACTTAGAATCCCATCCCTTTTCCCTTTTTCGGGGGACCTTCATTAACGTTCACAGGGGGTTTGATTTCAGCTTCCACAAACGGGGAAGGATAAATACGTTCTTTATGAAATGATGCAGTTTGATTAGAAAAGGACAGAAAGTTAAAAGTTGGCATAGACGATTCACATAATAGAAAAGACAGCAATCAGGCGCTACGTGGAAGCCATATTCCAACGTGCTGAAGCTGACCAGTGTCACGTTTATCCTTGCTATGGTCTAGAAAAAGTACTTGGCACTCTACACAGAGAGTAAATGTTGATTGAGTTTTCTCAAAAATATGCTTGCTACAATTTTACAGTTTTAAGAGAATGCGAATAAGTATGGATGTTGCTTTTTTTGGAGCAGAAGAACGGAAACCGAGGGGCAAATGAAATTACAAACTTGTCTTTCACGGCGGATTAGAAAATTCGATAGTAGAGGCACCGTCAAGACTGTAAGCCTGTTCTTTGACTGATATGGTGGTCAAAACAGAAACCGCCAAATACTTGCGCTGCTTTTTCAATTCGTCAGCAGTGTGAAAGTATATAGACCATTGAGCTGACTTTCTTTCTTTCGGGTCATTTGCTAATGACCGTACACAGCATTCATTCAGTGCTTGAAAGCAATATAGAAGGAATCACAGTGTTTGCACCAATTCAAGAAATGACTAATCCAAACTCCGATAAAAAATTCCGCTCCCTACATTGTCGAAGTACTGACGTTCAAAGACTTCATAGACTGGAAGGCAGCTCAAGACACCATCATCCCATCTATCGTGTGGGATACAAACAAACTTAAAATTCTATGGAGTAAACTGAAGTCAATAAAGTTTACTAGAAAACTAATCAGTTGTGAAGTTTCACACCAGTCATGAAAATAGATGAAAATCAGTTTGAACTATGCTGCAAGAACCAAGTGCTGAAGACAGCTTATACTGCAGAAAATCCTGTTTCAGAAGTGAAGAAGAGACCTTGTTGTCCTTTGCAAGAAGAGGGTGTTCCCACATCTATTCATCATGAATAGGAAAGTTTTTAAAACTTCAAAGGGTACAAAAGAGACCCTTCTTGAGAACGTGATGAAGAGGAAGAACATGGCGAAACGTCTGAAGAGTAGCCTATTGATGAGCGATTTAAAATCTGTACTTTATATATTTGAGTTTTGATAAAAACAATAGAGCTGAATTGTATTTTTTTTTTTCCCAAGATGCGTATTTTCCGCTTGACACTCTGCCATAGACTATTAGGGATTTTGACAAGCGGAAACCACGTATCATCTTTTCTGTTAGAACTGCTTTAGTCGAGTTGTTTTTGTTGTTCCCATGGGATCTGCCACAAAAACTTGCCTATCTAATGTTAAGGTTTCAGCCGCATAACTACTAACAGGAAAAAATTATTATGTTGTTGTTGTTGTTGTTTAGTTGACGTTTGAGCAAATCAACCACTCGTATACGTGCGATCCTCTATTAAATCTTGGGTCCTAAATGGAGCCACGTCACATTGAATCACACAAATATATGTTTGGCACAGGCCACGTCAACACTTAACTATCATGGGGTTGTACTAAGACGTTGTACAGAGTGTTCATATTTAAAGCACTGACACCTTTTTGCACATCACATTCTGCTATGGTCGAATAACATATCTAAAAAAAACAATTAAAATACAAATATTATAGAACATTATGCAAATTACAATTTTTTTATATACTTAGTCAATAAGGATATAGCCTTTCTATGGGCCCACTTAGGGGACTTAGCATGACCAAGGATTGCTCTCACTGTAAATGCACTGAAATACTTTAAGATTAAACTTCTAAATATATTTCTTTGTACATCATATTTCCTACACTTCATTAGGATATGTCTAACATCATCATACTCATTACAAATATCACAGTACGGAGAGTCAGCTCTGCCCCACTTATGCAAAACTGAACGGGTTTTGGCATGACCTGTCCTCAATCTGAAAATAGTAGCAGCAACAAATCTAATATCAGGTACTAGTCCATCAGGTGGTGGCCTATAATCATAAAGCTCTAAAATTAGGTTTACACAATTTCTAATGTACTCATTTCTCTCCCTATCACATAATACATTATAAATACATGTTATATATTCACTTTGTGTCGATTTTACAATTACACTCTGGCCATTTAAAATACCCCACTTAGCCATATTATCAGCAGATTCATTTCCAGCAATTCCAACATGTGCTGGGACCCATACCAAAAGTATATTATTCCCCATACATTCTAATGACCTAACAATTTGATGAATACTATAAACCGTCTCACGACTAGGGTCATGTTCATTCATCAGGTACTTAAGGGCTGATGCAGAGTCAGAACAAATCATCCATCTCTGTGCATGTCCATATGACTTCATAAAATCTAAAGCCTTATGCAATGCTATCATCTCAATTGAAAAAATAGATAGGCTACTTGGTAACTTGAAACTATATGAAATTGACATACTGGGAATCACTACTGCGCAACCAACACCCTCATCTGACTTAGATCCATCAGTAAAAATTTGTATATGGTCTCTTAAATGGTCAGTCTGTCTAAACCAGTCCTGTTTTAAAGTCATATTATCCTCATTACCACGGTCAGACATAGGGAAGTACACATTATCCTTTATTTCACATGGTTTATTTAAAACACTATCCTCAAAAGCAATCTCATTTATTGGTGTTATATTTGGGCACTCACTAGAAAGTAAATTAATACATCTGTAAAAAGCAGGAATATTCCTGTTCTTAAATCTAATATCTCTATTGTAATTTCTTATTATTTCTATGTTAATAAGATCATCATCTAGACTAGCCTTCTTAGCGAAATACTTCACAAGTAGCTTATCACGTCGTAATGTGAGGGTATTCACCCCCAACTCAATCATCATTGCAGGAACTGGGGTACTATTTAGGCAGCCTAAGGATCGCCTAAGAGCACTATGATAAGCTACATCTAACTTTTTTAAATTCTTCTTGCTATTATCACCATATATAAAGCTACCATAATCAAGCTTACTAACAATAACAGCCTTTATAATTTTACTAAGGCACTTATAAGAAGCGCCCCTTTTTCCTAGGCACATTACATTTATAAGGTTTAACTTACTCCTTATATTACCAAGTAAATACTCTATATGTCTCAACCAAGTCATTTTACTATCCAAAATTAGGCCTAGGTAACAAAAGAATCATCCACCCTAATAACCTGATTTTGAAGATTCACCTGTGGTATTGGAGTATTATTACTTTTTGAGAAAAGCATACCAACTGTTTTATCAGGTGATAATATCATATTATTCTCTCTACACCACTGTTGTACGTTATTCAATGCTTTTTGCATCACTGACTGTAGATGATGGGGTGTTTTTCCAGTTGTAACTAGTGCAATATCATCTGCATATACATATATATGTTTTGCAGCCAAGGACAGTTGAGAGGTCCAAGTCACAGCAATAAATAATAAACAATATGGGGCTTAACACACCTCCCTGAGGTAGTCCCACGTCAGTTTTAATCTGAAAATCTGTACTATATCCTCTAGCAGATACTCTAACCTCACGATTCCTCAAAAAGCTAGAGATCCAATTGACATACTCTATAGGAACACCAATCTCCTCTACTTTTTTCAACAGCTTGTCCACATCTACTCGGTCAAATGCAGACTTCATGTCTAAGAAGACAGCAAATGTATCCTTCCTGCATCTGAAGCCCTGTTTTATTTGGTTCTCAAGTCTAACTAGGCAGTCAGTTGTGCTCCGGTTTGGAAGAAAACCAAACTGCTCTTTCTGAGCAGATTTTATTACAAGCTCAAGAATTCTATTTTTTATTAAGTGTTCTAGCAATTTACAGGGCAGGATGTTAGAGAAATGGGTCTATATGAATCTGGGCTAGAAGATTCCTTTCCTGTTTTAAGTATTGGGATAATGGATGTCTTTTCCACTCCTTGGGAGTATACCTCTCTTTAACAGACTTGTTAAAAAGAATCAGAAGTGTGTTTTTTTGGCTTCCTCTGGTAAATTTTTAGCATTTGGTTGTGCATTTGATCAGGACCAGTTGCTCCTGGTTTGATTTTCTTTAAAGCATTTTCAAGTTCTTCCAGAGTGAAGTCTTCCATTGGAGGCTGGTTTATCTTTTCAATAATTGTATTGCTTGGTGTTTGATGAGGGTATCTGTGATCACTTTTCAAAAGATTTTCTAGGAGGATCTTCATTTTATCCTCTGGAGCTGTGAACTCCCTGCCATCCTTTTTGAGTAGGACAGGAATTTTTGGGGGATTTTTTTGGCCAGTATAGATTTTAAAATTTCGCCACATATCTTTTATAGTTGTATTATTTGAAAATTTTTCCTCAATTAGTTTCTTCCAGCCTTCTCTTGTTTCTTGGAGAATAGTTTTTTTTTTTTTTAGGACTGCAGTGGCCCTATTCATCTCTATTTTATTACTTATTGTTGGATTTCTTGCATATTGGTTTCTAGCTTTTTTTTTCCAGCCAAGCTTTTTCACAGTTAGCATTCCAGCCTGGAATGGAGTTTCTTTTTGTTTTTTTAGGCTTACAAAAACCAAAAATATCTTCACTAGTTTTCACTAGTAAATTTGTAATTTGTTCATTCATTAAATCAACTGGATAATCAGGTGAAATTTCTTGGATCTTAGAGGCAATGGTACTTTGCCAGCTTGGCTATTTGCTATTACAGAATTTCCACATTTTTGTTCTCTGGAATTCTTGGAAATCTATGCATTCCTCTAGTTCCACTATTACTGGAAGATGATCAGAATCTACTGCGCCAGCTAGTTGGAAATGATGATTTACAGCTAATGAAAAAGAAACAAGTGTTAAATCTAGAGTAGAGTACTTACCATTAGTTACGTTTAGCCTAGTGCCCATATCACATGGTGTAATAAGGCAGATGTTACTTTCAGGCTCCAAGATATAGTCGCAAGAGATTGTTGGTCCTGTTGTGATGTAGTATCCCACATTTTATTATGAAGGTTGAAATCATCTCCTATAAATTTGTCACTTTCACATAGGTCATTGATCTTTTTAAATTGACTCACATCAAAATCCACTGTTGCTCTATTATAATAATTAACAACAGATAACCATCTATCTTCATCCAGTTTTACATTCACAAATCCAACTTCATTTTTACCTGTAAAGGGCACTTGTATTTTCCTGAAGGGTATATTTTCTCTTACCAGTGTCAGCAGACCTCCTCCTTTTTTCCCTTCTCTATCCCACCGTAGAGGATGAAAGCCAGGAAATTTTGGTGTTTTCTTTTCATTAGTCAGTAGAGTCTCTTGGAGGAGCACCAGATCAGGTTTACCTCTTATTACTAAAGTATTTAGAAGAGCAGTTTTAGTTTTTCCCATTCCTCGTGTGTTAAGTTGCAGGACCTTCATGTTTTATTGATGTGCTTCCCCTTCTTTAGATTTTTTCCTTTGCCTGGTGAGTTCTCTTTGTCAGGTGATGTGCGGGCTCTTTTTACCATTTTAGTCTCACTCTGTTCTATATCTGTATGGTCATTGCTTGCAGAATTTTTAGTTGCCCCAGGGACAAGGTCAAGAACTTCATCTAGGACCCTAGTAAAATTTCTTACTATTCCTGTTTTTTCTGAAGTTTTGGATAGCATATCGATCAATGACTCACATATAGTAGTAAGAAGAGAGGCAACTGAGGTGAGGCATTTTTCTAATTTATCCACTCTAGTGCCTTGTTCCATCAAGCTAGTGTTCTGTTTTAGTTCATTAGTTTTTTCTTTAGGGACATTAACATGGCTTGTTGAGGGAACTGTTATCTTATTAGCTTGACACAGTGCTTCCTTATAAGTCATATTCTTTGTGTAAGCTATTTTAAGAGCTTCTGTTCTCTCATGATAATGGAGACATTGTTTGCTGTATGCAGAGTGTGGACCCTTGCAGTTTGCACACACTAGTGTTTGCTCTTCAGGTTTCTTATTTTTCTCAGGGCATTCATTTATATTATGCTTTCCAGAGCAGAGAAGGCATCTTTCACCAGCCCAACAGTTTAAAGCTGTGTGTCCAAATTTTTGGCACTTATAGCATCTCAGAGCAGGGGGTATATATTGTTTTACACTAAAAAAGTGCTCCCATATTGATATTCTTTTTGGGAGTTTTACTTCTTCTTGGTATTCTACTATAAGTCTGTAAACACTTTCTTTGTTTTCTTGCATAGAATCTCTCTTTTCATGAAACTGATTTCACTTAGCTCTGGGTTGTTTTTTATTTCACTCTTTATTTCCTCTTTGTCAGCAAAACCCTTTGGGATAAATACTATACCTCTTTTATTTTTCACTTGTTTTGCATTTCTGATGTCTTTTCTTTCAAACCGAAGAACAACATTTCTACTTTCAGGTCATTTAGGGCTAGTAAATTTACTGCTATTTCTTCACAATTGGCTAATACTTCAATACTACCACCAGGACCTGGACGCTGACTAATCACTCCATAATGACCCTTACACTCATGATTTCTAAATTCCTTTGTCAAGTATCTACACAAAAATATTCTAGCTGTCCTAGGGATGGTTGACTCTCTACTATCAATAAAACCCTTAGCTAGTATATGCACAGAAGTCATTATCATTTTAGTCTGAGTGCCTGAGCACAAGTCATGAGTCTGAGTACCATAGTAAAAAACCCCTTCCTGAACAATTGTTCAGAGTCATGTGTGGCGCAGGAGGCTCCTCCTCCATCCCCACCTATCAAAATTACCAGTTAGCCTAGTCTATATATCCTAGAAAAATCAAGAACAACTACACTTACTACCTACTTAGTATTCAATAAACTTAAAAGACACTTTTTTTCAACTTGACAGCAGGTAAATAAATTCAAAGAATTGGTCTAAGCAGTAAAAACATCCAAAAATATAAAATGCCTTTTCACTCTGACCAATCGTCTTTTCTTCCCCTCAAAATTATTATGTTTTTTTTATCTCCTGAAAAATCATAGGCAGCGCGCTAGCGCTGCCTAAGTAAAGAACGATGTGGGTTTAATGTGATTTTTTTTTTTACTCCACCCGGGCACTTCCTATCGAAGGAGTTGTCGCAGAAACTTCAAAAAGGGCTCATTCGATTGGAAATTGGAGTGGCTAGTGCTCTTTTTATTAGTCGAAAGTGATTGGAGGGCAACTAACACCCCCCCCACCCACATCCAATCAAATTTTTGAGATAGCCATTTTGTTCAGCCTAGTTGATTTCCAGATAGAAAATATGTTTTTGAGGAGGACACTCCCCCACAACTCTCGGGGCAAGGGTTTTAAGTTATGCCCTGAGGGCATATAAGAACAATGTTGGCACAATGTACTATTTATTATTTTTTTTTGTTTTCCCTTTAGAGCAGGGCACTTCATATGGAAGGGGTCGTCGTAGAAACTTCAAAAGGGGCTCATTCGATTGGAAATTGAGAGTTCTAGGGCCCTTTTTAATAGTCGAAAGTGATTGGAGGGAAACTAGCCCCCCCCCCACCCATCATTCCCCCAAACACATCCAATCAAAATTTTGAGATAGCAATTTTGTTCAGCATAGTTGATTTCCAGATACAAAAATGTTTTTGAGGAGAACACTCCCCCACAACCCTCAGGGCAAGGGTTTTTAAGTCATGCCCTGGGGGTATATAAGGTTTTATAGAAGGCGTTGTCGTAGAAACTTCAAAAACAGGCTCATTCGATTGGAAATTCGAAGGACTAGTACCCTTTTTAATAGTCGAAAGTGATTGGAGGGCAACTAGCCCCCCCACACCACGCCCATCATTCCCCCAAACACATCCAATCAAAATTTTAAGATAGCCATTTTGTTCAGCGTAGTTGATTTCCAGATAGAAAATATGTTTTTGAGGAGGACACTCCCCCACAATCCTCAGGGCAAGGGTTTTAAGTTATGCCCTGGGGGCATATAAGGTTTTTATAGAAGGCGTTGTCGTAGAAACTTCAAAAAAGGCTCACTCGATTGGAAATTCAAAGGGCTAGTGCCATTTTTAATAGTCAAAAGTGATTGGAGGGCAACTAGCCCCCCCCCCCGCCCAGCATTTTCCCAAACACAACCAATAAAAAAATTTTGAGATAGTCATTTTGTTCAGCGTAGTTGGTTTCCAAATAGAAAATATGTTTTTGAGGAGGACACTCCCCAAAAACCCTCAGGGCATGGATTATAAGTTATGCCCTGGGGGCTTATAAGGTTTTTATTGAAATCTTTGTCGTAGAAACTTGAAAAAGGGCTCATTCGATTTGAAATTCAAAGGGATAGTATCTTTTTAATAGTCGAAAGTGATTTGAGGGCAACTAACCCCCCTCTCACGCCCACCTTTTCACCAAACACATCCAATCAAAATGTTTAGATAGCCATTTTATTCAACGTAGCTGAAAGTTTTGGAAATTAAGTCTTTAAGGATGACAACACCTCCCCCCAAAGCCCTCAGGGCAAGGGTTGTAAGTTATGCCCTGGGGCATATAAAGTTTTTACTGAAAGCGTTATCGTAGAAACTTTAAAAGGGCTCATTCAATTGGAAATTGAAAGGGCTAGGGCCTTTTTTAATAGTTGAAAGTGATTGGATAGCGACTAACGCCCCTCTCACGCCTACCATTTTCCAAAACACATCCAATCAAAATTTTGAGATATCCATTTTGTTCAACGTAGTTGAACGTTCTGGAAATTAGGTCTTTTAGGATGATAAATCCCTCGGAGCCCTCAATGCAAGGGTTGTAAGTTATGCCCTGGGGGCATATAAGGTTTATATAGAAAGTTGTTGTATAAATAACAGGCAGCACGATCGCGCTGCCTAAGTAAAGAACGGGGACACTCGAGAACGAGACAAGATACAGGGACTAAGTAAAGAGGAGGACACTCCCCACAACCCTCAGGGCAAGGGTTTTAAGTTATGGCCTGGGGCATATAAGAACGATGTTTTTGAATTTTGACTGTTTTTCTAACAGGAATAACACGTGTGATTAGCGTCCAGGAGTAAGTGTAACGGATCAAAGGTAAAATTACACCTAAGATAATTAAAGTCATCACTTTTTATGCTTTTTGAAAGGCAATCTCTCAGTTCTGATATCCGCTTCAAAACAAGTACTTGCACAGATTCAGCATCATCTGCCCTTCCTTTGGAACGATCTTCTAGTGCTGATTCTATCATACTTTGAGTCAGACCAACGTTCAAAAAGCGTCTTTTCTTCTACTGCTTACGGAAGCTTTCTTGTGACGTGGAAAATATTAGTGCAGCCCATCAGCTGGGAATCTGGGTTGAGAAGGTCATAGAAGGTAAGGCTTCGGAACAACTCGTTATTCACATGGCATTTCGCCAACAAATACTGTACAGCAGCTTTGACACGCTTCCTAAATCCCAGGAAGTTAAGTTTCATATCTTAGTCGCTTTCGAAGAACCAAGGGCTTCTGGGATTCATTCATTACACAAAAGTTCTTCTCGATTGACTTCTGCAGTACTGTCTACGCCTTCAAATCCAACGAAAAGAAGATGTTGAGATCATTGGCACGTACAATCTGTCCCAGAAGAAGTATGCACAAGCGTCACGACTCAAAATTTAGCATATTAATCAATGGCTCTTGTCATTAAAACACTCTAGTGAACACAGTCACCTTATTTGCAGATATAGAAAACAAACTGGATTTCAGATTTCATTATTAGCTTTCTTAGCAACTGTCATTTTACAGGTACTTTGGATGTCCCATGAGGTACATTAAGCTCTTTTTCTTAGGTACGACGAACTCCGGGAAATATTCAATCTAACATGTCATAGCTTGATCAAGCGGTCTCCAGCTTCTCCTATCGTAAGCCACCTTGTGAGACGGTGTTACGAACTATTAAATCACCGAATCTTAAATTTTAGCTGGCACTGTTTAAGATAGTCATAACGAGCCAGCCATCAGCTGAAAAAATCGTAAACAGCAATGGTCACATCAAAATTTCCTCCCAAGTTCCTATACTTCTTTTTGGAACACCTTATGCACTGTGTAGATGTTGCAGGTTCCAAATCTGAAAGACCTTTTTGAATAGCGCTTCGTTTGGTATTTTCCAACAAATAAGAGAAGGGCAAACTTTGTTATTAATAGCTGGACCATCGCTCGTAAGTATCAACAATCTCTAAAGTGGAAGTCCTTCTGGTAGCATTTCCCAGAAAACATATTCTAAGATGCCAAATAACAACTTCTTTTTGCTCCTTCGACCAGTACTGGACTCTTATTTTGGGTTCTTTCACCCCAAAACTTCTTGTGGTCTTATCATATTCCGAAAAAAGTCAGACGTCTGGATGTCTTCATCTAAAATTTCCTAAAAAATAAGGATAAATGACATCTGTCAACAAGTACGTAACTTTTTGGCATTCAAAGAGAAGGCATTCACCGAATCTTAAATTTTAGCTGGCACTGTGTAAAATAGTCATAAGGAGCCAGCCATCAGCTGAAAAAATCGTAAACAGCAATGATCACATCAAAATTTCCTCCCAAGTTCCTATACTTCTTTCTGGAACACCTTATGCACTGTGAAGATGTTGCAGGTTCCAAAATATGAAAGACCTTTTTGAGTAGCGCTTCGTTGGTATTTTCTCAAAAAATAAGAAAGGGCAAACTTTCTTATTAATAGCTGGACCATCGCTCGTAAGTATCAACAATATCTAAAGTGGGAAGTCCTTCTGGTAGCATGTCCCAGAAAACATATTCTAAGATGCCGACTAACAACTTCTTTTTGCTCCTTCGACCAGTACTGGACTCTTATTTTTGGGTTCTTTCACCCCAAAACTTCTTGTAGTCTCATCATATTCCAAAAAAAAGTCAGACGTCTGGATGTCTTCATCTAAAATTTCCTAAAAAAATAAGGATGAATGACCTCTGTCAACAAGTACGTAACTTTTTGGCATTCAACGAGAAGGCATTCACCGAATCTTAAATTTTAGTTGGCACTGTGTAAAATAGTCATAACGAGCCAGCCATCAGCTGAAAAAATCGTAAACAGCAATGATCACATCAAAATTTCCTCCCAAGTTCTTAAACTTCTTTTTTGGAACACCTTATGCACTGTGAAGATGTTGCAGGTTCCAAAATATGAAAGACCTTTTTGAATAGCGCTTCGTTGGTATTTTCTCAACAAATTAGAAAGGGCAAACTTTCTTATTAATAGCTGGACCATCGCTCGTAAGTATCAACAATATCTAAAGTGGAAGTCCTTCCGGTAGCATGTCCCAGAAAACATATTCTAAGATGCCGAATAACAACTTCTTTTTGTTCCTTCGACCAGTACTGGACTCTTATTTTGGGTTCTTTCACCCAAAACTTCTAGTGGTCTCATCATATTCCAAAAAAAAGGTCAGACGTCTGAATGTTTTCATCTAAAATTTCCTAAAAAATAAGGATAAATGACCTCTGTCAACAAGTAAGTAACTTTTTGGCATTCAACGAGAAGTCTTTCTTGACAGCCGCTGCACCGAGGAACATAGTTCGAAAGACATCGACAACACCATTACAAAAAGCAGCAACGACAGAAACGGCTAGGATCTTCAAAACCCATATTATTTCTGTCCCTGAAGCTGCATCTCTCTTGCAGAACATCTCAAGGTTTCTCTCTGGTACAGAATTTGTGACTGGTTTTGGGTTGACGTTGATGCAGCAAGACTGAGTTCAAGCGGGTTTAGCAGAGTAGTCGCGTTCATCTTATGTTTCTTTACAGCTGCTTATTGAAGAAGAACTTGAAATCTTCTTTGGCAGCTGAGTGTCTTTTTTATACATTTTGATGTAAAATAAACTGTCACCATCACTACTCTTGGCACACCACTCTTGCACTTTGCGTCCAGTCACATCTTCCCTACCAAACCAGTTTTACAAAAAAATTCGTCTGCTCCATCACTCACAGTGACCAAAAAAATAACAGGCGTTAGAATGAATTTAGAAATTCTTTTCAAGAACTCATACATTACCGCAACGTAGTAAATAGTAAAACCTCCGCCCAAGCCTCGTGATTCTGCTTACTTTCAGGGTGGGGATTCTAGTCAGGGTGTCGTCGATCGTTGGGTCCACGACGAGGGCTTCTGACGTGACCCTTTTAACGTATTCAGAATCAACCCAGCTCTAAATGGGTACCTGGAGAAATCCGAGAAGGTAACAGGAATGGTCGTGACAGGGGATGGCCCCAGCCACATATTGCACCTCCCTGGCTGACGGTAGACACTCGGGGATAAGCACCACCATTATGGCCTTTCAAGGCAAATTTGGCTTTTCAAGGTACATTCTTTACCTTTTTTTTACATCGTAGCCAAAAATTAAAAAAAACACATCAAAGAAAAACTTCCTAGGAAGAAAAAATATGAACTGACAGTGATTCAGGAATGGATATCTTTTATAAAGTTTTAACTAAGAGTAATTTGTAGTCTTAAAAACAAATGTTCCGGAATTTAGAACTGCTTTGCTGAACTACTGATTTACTGAAAGCAAAAAAAATCAGAGACCTTTAGAAACCAGGTTAATTGTATGCGCAGCGTTACCAGATTGAAATCTAATGTTTTTTTGTGATTAGGTTTAAAACAATAGTAATCAAGGCCGTATCCAGGAGGCGAGGAGAATACCAGATTTGAGCCCCCCCTCCCCCAAATTCTTCTGCGACTCGATAAAACAGTCTAAAAGATGCTCAAATCACAGGCAGTGCAATAAAACTGCCTAGGTAAAGAGCGATGTGGGCACAATGTATTATTTCTTTAATTTTTAGTGTCCTTTTTAATAGTCAAAAGTAGTCTGAGGGCAAGCATCCCTCCCCCTAACCCCTACATTTCCCCAAACACATCCAATTAGAATTTTGAGACAGCGATTTTGTTCAGCGTAGTTGAAAGTTCCGGAAATAATGCTTTTGAGGATGGCAACCCTCCACAGCCCTCAGGACAATGGTTGTAAGTTATACCCTAGGGGCATTTAAGGTTTTTAAAGAAAGGGTGGCCGTATATACTTTGGAGGGAGTTCATTGGATCTGGTATCAGAAGTTCTAGTGCCCTTTTTAAGAGACAAAACGATCGGAGAACATATACTACCCCTCTCTACATGGCGTATTTTCACGAAATGTACCTGATAGAAATTTTGAGCTAGTCATTTGTTAAGAAATATAGTCCAAAGATCACATAACTAGGCGTTTGGGGTTGACACAACCCCCCAGACTCTGAGGGCAACGGTTGTTAGTTATCCCACGGGGGCATGTACTTTTTCTGTGGAAGGTTTGATCGTGTGAACTTTAGAGAAGGATCATTTGATTGTACACGTATAGTTCAAGAGTCAAAAGTGTCAAAAGTGAGTGATGACTTTTAAGAGTTAAAAGTGATGAAGGGCAACAATCCCCCCTCCTAGACATCCTCTTTTTCCAAACACATCCGATCGATATTGTGAGATAGCCATTATGTTCACAATAGTCCAAAGAGCGTATAGTAATGTCTTTAGGATAGACACAACCCCCAAGAGTGCAAAGGCAAGGATTGCGAGTTATACCCCTGGGTATATAAGGTTTTTGTGAAACGGATGGTCGTATAAAATTCGGATCGGATGGAGCTTATTTGATTGGCAGCCGGATGTTCTAATGCCCTTGTTAAGTCAAAAGTGAATGGATGGCAAACCTTACCCCCCAGGCCCCTCATTCCCCAAAAAAACACCCGATCAAAATTTAAGAGAGCTGTTTTCTTCAGCATCTTTGAAAGATTCAGTAATTATGCCCTTGGGGATGTCAACCTCCCCATAGTCCTCAGTAAAATTCGTTCATTGTGTTTACATAGAGTATATGTTATTGAGAAAAGTATGTATTTTGAACTTCACTTTCAGAAAAGACAAAAGACGCTCGGGCGAGCCTTTCGGAGAATGTTGAACTAAATCAAAACACATTATGTGTATACGAATTGTGATAAGGAAGCAACTCAGCAATGATTGAGCTTATTAATCTGGAACTTTCAGCTAACGATAAGGGAAATGATGAACAAGGCAATATTTGAAGTGCTACCACTACTGCTTCAACTACCACTACCGGCTATCTCAAATTTCCCTTAGATGCATTTCGGGACAATAAGACGTGTGTGTGTGGGGGAGGGGGTATGGTAACTGCCCTCCGGTCACTTTGATTCCTAAAAAAAGCACTAGAGCGTCTGATTACCAGCCCAATAAGCCCCATCCGAAGTTTATATGACCATGCTTTCTATAAAAACCTTATAAGCCCCCAGGGCATAACTTACAACCTTTTGCCCATAGGGCTGGGGGGATTTGTTATCATCTAAGACAGAATTTCCAGACCCTTCAATTACGTTGAACAAAATAGCAATCTCTTTTGACTGGAAGTGTCTGGGGAAATGATGGGCGTGGACCTATATTTCCTTGGGGCATAACTTACGACCCTTGTCCTGAGGTTTATGGGGGGAGGGTTGTCATACTCAAAGACATAATTTCCAGACCCTTCAACTACTTTCAACAAAATTGCTATATCAAAAAGTTGATCGGAAGTGTTTGGGGAAATGACGAGCGTGGGGGAGGGGGGCATTTACCCTCCGTTCGCTTTTGACAAAAGCTATCAATAAGGACACTAGCCCTCTTAATTCCCAACTGAATGAACCCTTTTTGAAGTTTCTACGACAACGCTTTCTATAAAAACCTTATATCCCCAGGCATAACTTGCAGCATTTGCACTGGGGGCTGTGGATTGTTTTGTCATCCACATAATTTCGGACGAGAGCGGGGTTAGTTGACCTCCAATCACCTTCGACTATTAAAAAGGGGACTAGCCGTTCGATTTCTAATCGAATGAGCTCTTTTTGAAGTTTCTACAACAAACGCTTTCTATAAAAACCTTATATAAACCCAGGGCATAACTTATAGCCCTTTCCCTGAGGGTTGTGTGTGTGTGTGGGGGGGGGGTTATCCTCAAAGACCTAATTTCCAGAATTTTAAACTACGTTAAAAAAATGGCTATCTCAAAATTTTGATTTGATTTGTTTGGATAAATGATGGGCGTGAGAGGAGAGTTAGTTGCCCTCCATCACTTTCTACTATTAAAAAGGGCACTAGCCCTTTCAATATCAACTCGAATGAGCTCTTTTTGAAGTTTCTACAACAACCCTTTCTATAAAAACCTTATATGTCTAGGGCATAACTTAAAACTCTTACCCTGAGGGCTGTGGGGGGTGAGGGAGTTGTCATCCTCAAAGACTTAATTTCTAGAACTTTCAACTACGTTGAAAGCGTTGAACAACAACGCTTTCTATAAAAACCTTATATACACCCAGGGCATAACTTATAGCCCTTTCCCTGAGGGTTGTGTGTGTGTGTGGGGGGGGGGGGTTATCCTCAAAGACCTAATTTCCAGAATTTTAAACTACGTTAAAAAAATGGCTATCTCAAAATTTGATTTGATTTGTTTGGGAAATGATGGGCGTGAGAGGAGAGTTAGTTGCCCTCCAATCACTTTCTACTATTAAAAAGGGCACTAGCTTTTTCAATATCAACTCGAATGAGCTCTTTTTGAAGTTTCTACAACAACCCTTTCTATAAAAACCTTATATGTCTAGGGCATAACTTACAACCCTTACCCTGAGGGCTGTGGGGGGTGAGGGAGTTGTCATCCTCAAAGACTTAATTTCTAGAACTTTCAACTACGTTGAACAAAAATGGCTATCTCAAAATTTGATTGAATGTGTTTGGGGAAATGGTGGACGTGAGAGGGGGGTTAGTTGCCCTCCAATTATTTTTGACTTTTAAAAAGGACACTAGCCCTTTCAATTTCCAATCGAATGAGCCCTTTTTAAGTTTCTACGATAACGCTATCTTTAAAAACCTTATATGCCCCCAGGACATAACTTAGAACCCTTGATCTGAGGGGTGTGGGGGGTTTTGTCATCTTCAAAGACATAATTTGCAGAACTTTCAACAAAGTTCAACAAAATGGGTATCTCAAAATTTGGATTGGACGTGTTTGGGGAAATGGTAGGTGTGAGAGAGGGGTTAGTTGCACTCCAATCACTTTCGAAAATTAAAAAGAATTTAATTTTCAAAAACAATTTACAATCGAATGAGCCCCTTTGGAATTTCCACGACAAAACTTTCTATAAAAACCTATATGCCCCAGGGAATAACTTACAACCCTTGCCCTCAGGCTTGTGGGGTTGTCATCACCAAAGACATAATTTCCAGAACTTTGAGCTACGTTGAACAAAATGGCTATCTCAAAATTTTGATTGGATATATTTGGTGAAATGTAGGACGTGAGAGCGGGGTTAGTTGCCCTCCAATTACTTTCTACTATTAAAAAGGGCACTAGCCCTTTCATTACCACTCGAATGAGGATACTTTTTGAAGTTTCTACGACAACCCTTCAATAAAAACCTTATATGCCCCCAGAGCATAACTGACACCCCTTCCCTGAAGGCTGTAGGGGGATTGTCATCCTCAAAGACCTAATTTCCAGAATTATTCCTCAACTACGTTGAAAAAAATTGCTATCTCAAATTTTGATTGGATGCGTTTGGGGAAACCGTGGGCGCGAGAAGAGGAATAGTTGCCCTCCAATTACTTTCTACTATTAAAAAAGGGCACTAGCCCTCTCATTGCCAATCGAATGAGCTCTTTTTGAAGTTTCTACGACAACCCTTCCAATAAAAACCTTGTAAGCCCCCAGAGCATAACTGACAACCTTCCGTGAAGGCTGTAGGGGGGTTGTCATCCTCAAGACCTAATTTTCAGAACTTTAAACTACGTTGCACAAAATGGCTATCTTGAAATTTTGATTGGATGTGTTGGGGAAATAATGGACATGAGAGGGGGGTTAGTTGCCCTCCTATCACTTTCGGCTATTAAAAGAGCACTAGCCCTTTCAAAGTTTTTACTACAACGCTGACACATTCGGCTGTCATCCTCAAAGACCTAATTTCCAGAACTTTAATTACGTTGCACAAAATAGCTATCTTAAAATTTTGATTGGATGTGTTTGGGGAAATAATGGGCATGAGAGGGGGGTTAGTTGCCCTCCTATTACTTTCGGCTATTAAAAATAACACTTGCCCTTTCAAAGTTTTTACGACAACGCTATCTATAAAAACCTCTTATGCCCCCAGGGCATTACTTACAACCCTTGCCCTGAAGGGTGTGTGGGGTTTGTCATCAAAGACATAATTTTCAGAGCTTTCAACTACGTTGAACAAAATGGATATATCATATTTGTTATCGTATGTGTTTGGGGGAATAGTGGCGTGAGAGGAGGGTCAATCACTTTCGACTATTAAAAAGGGCACTATCCCTTTCAATTTCCAATTGAATTAGCCCTTTTTGAAGTTTTTTACGACAACGCTATCTATAAAAATTTTATGTGCCCCCAAGGCATAACTTACAACCCTTGCCCTGACGGGTGTGGTGGATTTGTAAACACATAATGTCCAGAACTTTCAACTACGTTGAACAAAATGACTGTCTCAAAATTTTTATTGGATGTGTTTGGGGAAATGATGGGCGCAAGAGGGGGTTAGTTGCCCTCTACTCACTTTCGACTAGTAGCCCTCCAATCACTTTCAACTATTAAAAAGGGCACTGGCCCTTTCAATTTCCAAGTTGCCCCTCTACTCATTTTCGACTAGTAGCCCTCCAATCAATTTCAACAATTAAAAAGGGCACTATCCCTTTCAATTTCCAATCGAATGACCCCTTTTGAAGTTTCTACGAAAAAGCTTTCTATAAAAACCTTATATGCTCCTAGGGCACAACTTACAACCCTTGCCCAGAGGGCTGTGAGGGGTGTTCATCCTCAAAGACCTAATTTCCAGAACTTTCCACTATGTTGAACAAAATGTCTATCTCAAAATTTTAATTGGATGTGTTTTGGGGAAATGGTGGGCGTGAGAGAGGGTTAGTTGCCCTCTACTCACTTTCGACCATTAAAAAGGCAATAGCCCTTTGAATTTCCAATTGAATGAGCCCTTTTTGAAGTTTCTACGACAACGCTTTCAATAAAAACCTTATATGCCCCAGGGCATAACTTCCAACCCCTGCCCTGAAGTCTGTAAGGGGGCTGTCATCCTCAAAGACATAATTTCCAGACCTATCAACTACGTTGAGCAAAATGGCTATCTCAAAATTTTGATTGGATGTGTTTGGGGAAATGGTAGGTGTGAGAGGGGGGTTAGTTGCGCTCCAATCACTTTCGAAAATTAAAAAGGCACTAGCCTTTTCAATTTACAATCGAATGAGCCCCTTTTGAATTTCTACGACACAACTTTCTATAAAATCCTTATATGCCCCAAGGCGTAACTTACAACCCTTGCCCTCAGGGTTGTGGGGTTGTCATCATCAGAGACATAATTTCCAGAACTTTGAGCTACGTTGAACAAGATGGGTATCTCAAAATTTTGATTGGATATGTTTGGTAAAAAGTAGGACGTGAGAGTTGCCCTCCAATAACTTTCGACTATTAAGAAGAGCACTAGCCTTTCAATTTTCAATCGAATGAGCCGTTTTTGAAGTTTCTACTAGAAAGCTTTCTATAAAAACCTTATATGCCCCCAGGGCACAAATAACAACCCTTGCCTTGAGGGCTGAAGGGGGGAGGGAGTTGTCATCCTCAAAGACCTAATTTCCAGAAATATTCTTCAACTACGTTGAAAAAAATGGCTATCTCAAAATTTCTATTGGATGTGTTTGGGGAAACCGTGGGCGCGAGAAGAGGAATAGTTGCCCTCCAATTACTTTCTTCTATTAAAAAAGGGCACTAGCCCTTTCGTTGCCAATCGAAAAAGCCCTTTTTGAAGTTTTTACGACAACCCTTTCAATAAAAAACCTTATATGCCCCCAGGGCATAACTGACAAACCTTCCCTGAAGGCTGTAGGGGGGTTGTCATCCTAAAAGACCTAATTTCCAGAACTTTAAACTACGTTGCACAAAATAGCTATCTTAAAATTTTCATTGGATGTGCTTGGGGAAATAATGGGCATGAGAGGGGGGTTAGTTGCCCTCCTATCACTTTCGGCTATTAAAAAGAGCACTAGCCCTTTCAAAGTTTTTACTACAACGCTGACACATTCGGCTGTCATCCTCAAAGACCTAATTTCCAGAACTTTAATTACGTTGCACAAAATATCTATCTTAAAATATTGATTGGATGTGTTTGGGGAAATAATGGGCATGAGAGGGGGGTTAGTTGCCCTCCTATCACTTTCGGCTATTAAAAAGGGCACTAGCCCTTTCAAAGTTTTTACGACAACGCTATCTATAAAAAAACCTTATATGCCCCCAGGGCATAACTTACAATCCTTGCCCTGAGGGGTGTGTGGGGTTTGTCATCAAAGACATAATTGTCAGAGCTTTCAACTACGTTGAACAAAATGGATATATCATATTTGTTATCGCATATGTTTGGGGGAATGGTGGGCGTGAGAGGAGGGCCAATCGCTTTCGACTATTAAAAAGGGCAATATTCCTTTCAATTTCCAATTGAATGAGCCCTTTTTGAAGTTTTTTACAACAACGCTATCTATAAAAATCTTATGTGGCCCCCAGGGCATAACTTACAACCCTTACCCTGAGGGGTGTGGTGGATTTGACATTTTCAAAGACACAATTTCCAGAACTTTCAACTACGTTGAACAAAATGGCTGTCTCAAAATTTTTATTGGATGTGTTTGGGGAAATGGTGGGCGCGAGAGGGGGTTAGTTGCCCTCTACTCACTTTCGACTAGTAGCCCTCAATCGCTTTCGACTATTAAAAAGGGCAATATTCCTTTCAATTTCCAATTGAATGAGCCCTTTTTGAAGTTTTTTACAACAACGCTATCTATAAAAATCTTATGTGGCCCCCAGGGCATAACTTACAACCCTTACCCTGAGGGGTGTGGTGGATTTGACATTTTCAAAGACACAATTTCCAGAACTTTCAACTACGTTGAACAAAATGGCTGTCTCAAAATTTTTATTGGATGTGTTTGGGGAAATGGTGGGCGCGAGAGGGGGTTAGTTGCCCTCTACTCACTTTCGACTAGTAGCCCTCCAATCACTTTCAACTATTAAAAAGGGCACTGGCCCTTTCAATTTCCAACCGAATGACCGCTTTTTGAAGTTCTTAGGACAACGCTTTCTATAAAAACCTTATATGCCCCTAGGGCACAACTTACAACTCTTGCCCTGAGGGCTGTGAGGGGGTTGTCATCCTCAAAGACATAATTTCCAGGATTTTCAACTATGTTGAACAAAATGTCCATCTCAAAATTTTGATTGAATGTGTTTGGGGAACTGGTGGGCGTGAGAGAGATGTAGTTGCCCTCTAATTACTTTCGACTATATTAAAAAGGGCACTAGCCCTTTGAATTTCCAATTGAATGAGCCCTTTTTAAAGTTTCTACAACAACACTTTCTATAAAACCTTATATGCCACAGGGCATAACTTAGAACCCTTGCCCTGAAGTCTATGAGGGGGTTGTCATCCTCAAAGACATAATTTCCAGACCTTTCAACTACGTTGAATAAAATGGTTATCTCAAAATTTTGATTGGATTTGTTTGGGGAAATGGTGGGCGTGACAGGGGGATTAGTTGCCCTCCAATCACTTTTTACTATTAAAAAGGGCACTAGCCCTTTCAATATCAACTCGAATGAGCCCTTTTTGAAGTTTCTACAACAACCCTTTCTATAAAAACCTTATATGTCCAAGGCATAACTTACAAGCCTTACCCTGAGGGCTGTGGGAGTGGGGGTTGTCATCCTCAAACACCTAATTTCCAGAACTTTCAACTACGTTGAACAAAATGGCTATCTCAAAATTTTGATTGGATGTGTTTGGGGAAATGGTGGACGTGAGAGGAGGTTATTTGCCCTCCAATTACTTCAGACTTTTAAAAAGGGCACTAGCCCTTTAAATTTCCAATTGAATGAACCCTTTTTAAGTTTCTACGACAACACTATCTATCAACACCTTATATGCCCCCAGGACATAACTTAAAACCCTTGATCTGAGGGGTGTGGGGGGTTTGTAATCTTCAAAGACATAAGTTGCAGAACTTTCAACAACGTTCAACAAAATGAGTATCTCAAAATTTTGAATGGATCTGTTTGGGGAAATGGTAGGTGTGAGAGGGGGGTTAGTTGCGCTCCAATCACTTTCGAAAATTAAAAAGGGCACTAGCCCTTTCAATTTACAATCGAATGAGCCCCTTTTGGAATTTCTACGACAAAACTTTCTATAAAAACCTTATATGCCCCAAGGCATAACTTACAACCCTTGTCCTCAGGGTTGTGGGGTTGTCATCATCAAAGACATAATTTCCAGAACTTTGAGCTACGTTGAACAAAATGCTGGGGGGGAGGGAGTTTTCATCCTCAAAGACATAATTTCCAGAAATTTCAACTACGTTGAAAAAAATGGCTATCTCAAAATTTTGATTGGATGTATTTGGGGAAACCGTGGGCGCGAGAAGAGGATTAGTTGCCCTCCAATTACTTTCTACTATTAAAAAGGACACTAGCCCTTTAATTACCAATCGAATAAGCCCTTTTTGAAGCTTCTACGACAACCCTTTCAATAAAAACCATATATGCCCCCAGAGCATAACTGACACCCCTTCCGTGAAGGCTGTAGGGGGGTTGTCATCCTCAAAGACCTAGTTTCCAGAATTATTCCTCAACTACGTTGAAAAAAGGCTGTAGGGGGGTTGTCATCCTCAAAGACCTAATTTCCAGAACTTTAAACTACGTTGAACAAAATGGCTATCTTGAAATTTTGATTGGATGTGTTTGGGGAAATAATGGGCATGAGAGGGGGGTTAGTTGCCCTCCTATCACTTTCGGCAATTAAAAAGACCACTAGCCCTTTCAAAGTTTTTACGATAACGCTATCTATAAAAAACCTTATATGCCCCCAGGGCACAACTTACAACCCTTGCCCAGAGGGCTGTGAGGGGTGTTCATCCTCAAAGACCTAATTTCCAGAACTTTCCACTATGTTGAACAAAATGTCTATCTCAAAATTTTAATTGGATGTGTTTGGGGAAATGGTGGGCGTGAGAGAGGGTTAGTTGCCCTCTACTCACTTTCGACCATTAAAAAGGCAATAGCCCTTTGAATTTCCAATTGAACGAGCCCTTTTTGAAGTTTCTACGACAACGCTTTCAATAAAAACCTTATATGCCCCAGGGCATAACTTCCAACCCCTGCCCTGAAGTCTGTAAGGGGGCTGTCATCCTCAAAGACAGAATTTCCAGACCTACCAACTACGTTGAGCAAAATGTCTATCTCAAAATTTTGATTGGATGTGTTTGGGGAAATGGTAGGTGTGAGAGGGGGGTTAGTTGCGCTCCAATCACTTTCGAAAATTAAAAAGGGCACTAGCCTTTTCAATTTACAATCGAATGAGCCCCTTTTGGAATTTCTACGACACAATTTTCTATAAAATCCTTATATGCCCCAAGGCGTAACTTACAACCCTTGCCCTCAGGGTTGTGGGGTTGTCATCATCAGAGACATAATTTCCAGAACTTTGAGCTACGTTGAACAAGATGGCTATCTCAAAATTTTGATTGGATATGTTTGGTAAAATGTAGGACGTGAGAGTTGCCCTCCAATAACTTTCGACTATTAAGAAGAGCACTAGCCTTTCAATTTTCAATCGAATGAGCCGTTTTTGAAGTTTCTACTAGAAAGCTTTCTATAAAAACCTTATATGCCCCCAGGGCACAAATAACAACCCTTGCCCCAGGGCAAAACTTACAACCCTTGCCTTGAGGGGTGTGTGGGGTTTGTCATCAAAGACATAATTTTCAGAGCTTGCAACTATGTTGAACAAAATGGATATATTATATTTGTTATCGCATGTGTTTGGGGGAATGGTGGGCGTGAGAGGAGGGCCAATCACTTTCGACTATTGAAAAGGGCACTATCCCTTTCAATTTCCAATTGAATGAGCTCTTTTTGAAGTTTTTTTTACGACAACGCTATCCATAAAAATCTTATGTGCCCCCAGAGCATAACTTAAAACCCTTGCCCTGAGGGGTGTGGTGGATTTGTCATTTTCAAAGACATAATTTCCAGAACTTTCAACTACGTTGAACAAAATGGCTGTCTCAAAATTTTTATTGGATGTGTTTGGGGAAATGGTGGGCGCGAGAGGGAGTTAGTTTCCCTCTACTAACTTTCGACTAGTAGCCCTCCAATCACTTTTAACAATTAAAAAGGGCACTAGCCCTTTCAGTTTCCAATCGAATGACCCCTTTTTGAAGTTTCTACGACAATGCTTTCTATAAAAACCTTATATGCCCCAGGGCATAACTTCCAACCCTTGCCCAGAGGGCTGTGAGGGGGTTGTCATCCTCAAAGACCTAATTTCCAGAACTTTCAACTATGTTGAACAAAATGTCTATCTCAAAGTTTTGATTGGATGTGTTTGGGGAAATGGTGGGCGTGAGAGAAGGTTAGTTGCCCTCTACTCACTTTCGACTATTAAAAAGGGCACTAGCCCTTTGAATTTCCAATTGAATGAGCCCTTTTTGAAGTTTCTACGACAACGCTTTCTATAAAAATCTTATATGCCCCAGGGCATAACTTCCAACCCTTGCCCTGAAGTCTGTGAGGGGGTTGTCATCCTCAAAGACATAATTTCCAGACCTATAAACTACGTTGAACAAAATGGCTATCTCAAAATTTTGATTGGATGTGTTTGGGGAAATGGTGGGCGAGAGAGGGGGTTAGTCACCCTCCAATTATTTTCAACTTTTAAAAAGGGCACTAGCCCCTTCAATTTCCAATTGAATGAGCCCTTTTTAAGTTTCTACGACAACGCTTTCTATCAAAACCTTATATGCCCCCAGGACATAACTTTAAACCCTTGCCCTGAAGTCTGTGAGGGGGTTGTCATCCTCAAAGACATAATTTCCAGACCTCCAGACTACGTTGAACAAAATGGCTATCTCAAAATTTTGATTGGATGTGTTTGGGGAAATGGTGGGCGTGAGAGAGGGTTAGTTGCCCTCCAATTATTTTTGACATTTAAAAAGGGCACTAGCCCCTTCAATTTCCAATTGAATGAGCCCTTTTTAAGTTTCTACGACAACGTTATCATTCAAAACCTTATATGCCCCCAGGACATAACTTACAACCCTTGATCTGAGGGGTGTGGGGGGTTTGTCATCTTCAAAGACATAATTTGCAGAACTTTCAACAACGTTCAACAAAATGGGTATCTCAAAATTTGGATTGGATGCGTAACTTACAACCCTTGCCCTGAAGTCTGTGAGAGGGTTGTCATCCTCAAAGACACAATTTCCAGACCTTTCAACTACGTTGAATAAAATGGTTATCTCAAAATTTTGATTGGATGTGTTTGGGGAAATGGTGGGCGTGACAGGGGGATTAGTTGCCCTCCAATCACTTTTTACTATTAAAAAGGGCACTAGCCCTTTCAATATCAACTCGAATGAGCCCTTTTTGAAGTTTCTACAACAAACCTTTCTATAAAAACCTTATATGTCCAAGGCATAACTTACGACCCTTACCCTGAGGGCTGTGGGAGTGGGGGGGGGGGTGTAATCCTCAAAAACCTAATTTCCAGAACTTTCAACTACGTTGAACAAAATGGCTATCTCAAAATTTTGATTGGATGTGTTTGGGGAAATGGTGGACGTGAGAGGGGGGTTAGTTGCCCTCCAATTACTTCAGACTTTTAAAAAGGGCACTAGCCGTTTCAATTTCCAATTGAATGAACCCTTTTTAAGTTTCTATGACAACGCTATCTATAAAAACCTTGTATGCCCCCAGGGCTAAACTTACAACCCTTGCCCTGAGGGGTGTGGGGTGTTTGTTATCTTCAAAGACATAATTCGCAGAACTTTCAACAACGTTGAACAAAATGGGTATTTCATATTTTGATTGAATGTGTTTGGGGAAATGGTGGGTGTGAGAGGGGGATTAGTTGCACTCCAATCACTTTCTAAAATTAAAAAGGGTACCAGTCCTTTCAATTTGCAATCGAATGAGCCCCTTTTAAAGTTTCTACGACAACACTTTCTATAAAACCTTATATGCCCAGGGCATAACTTAAAACCCTTGCCCTGAGGGTTGTGGGGTTGTCATCCTCAAAGATATAATTTCCAGAACTTTGAGCTACGTTGAACAAAATGGCTATCTCAAAATTTTGATTGGATATGTTTGGGGAAATGTAGGACGTGGGAGGGGGGTAAATTGCCCTCCAATCACTTTCGACTATTAAAAAGAGCACTAGCCTTTCAATTTCCAATCGAATGAGACGTTTTCGAAGTTTCACTACAAAGCTTTCTATAAAAACCTTATATGATAACAGGGCACAACTTACAACCCTTGCCTTTAGGGCTGTGGGGGGGGGGTCATCCTTAAAGACATAATTTCCCGAACTTTTAACTACGTTGAAAAAAATAGCTATCTCAAAATTTTGATTGGATGTGTTTGGGGAAACTGTGGGCACGAGAGGGGGGTTAGTTGCCCTCCAATTACTTTCTACTATTAAAAAGGGCACTAGCCCTTTCATTACCAATCGAATGGGCCCTTTGAAGTTTCTAAAACAACCCTTTCTATAAAAACCTTATATGCCCCCAGGGCATAACTTACAACCCTTCCCTGAAGGCTGTGGGGGGGGGGGGTTGTCATCCTCAAAGACAAAATTTCCAGAACTTTCAACTACGTTGCACAAAATGGCTGTCTCAAAATTTTGATTGGATGTGTTTGGGGAAATAATGGGTGTGAGAGGGGGGTTAGTTGCCCTCCAATCACTTCCGGCTATCAAAAAGGGCACTAGCCCTTTCAAAGTTTTTGCGACAACGCTATCTATAAAAACCTTATATGCCCCCACGCCATAACTTACAACCCTTGCCCTGATGGGTGTGGGGGATTTGTCATCAAAGACCTAATTTCAGAGCTTTTAACTACGTTGAACAAAATGGATATATCAGATTTGTTAATGCATGTGTTTGGGGAATGGTGGGCGTGAGAGGAGGGCCAATCACTTTCGACTTTTAAAAAGGGCACTATCCCTTTCAATTTCAAATTGAATGAACCCTTTTTGAAGTTTTTACGACAACACTATCTATAAAAACCTTATTGCCCCAAGGGCATAACTTACAACCCTTGCCCTGAAGGGTGTGGTGGATTTGTCACTCCTCAAAGACATAATTTCCAGAACTATAAACTACATTGAACAAAATGGCTATCTCAAAATTTTGATTGGATGTGTTTGGGGAAATGGTGGGCGAGAGAGGGGGGTTAGTAGCCCTCCAATCACTTTTAACATTAAAAGGGCACTCAGCCTTTCAATTTCCAATCGAATGATCCCTTTTTGAAGTTTTTACGACTACGCTTTCTATAAAAACCTTATATGCCCCTAGGGCACAACTTACAACCCTTACCCTGAGGGCTGTGAGGGGGTTGTCATCCTTCATACCATCGAAGGCCCTTTTTGAAGTTTCTACGCAACTTTCTATAAACCTATATGCCACCGGGCAACTTACAACCTTCCTGAAGCTGTGGGGGTTCATCTCAAAGACCGATTTCGACTTCAACTCGTGCACAAATGCTGTCTCAAATTTGAGCAAAAAGTTGGCAAATGGCTATCCAAATTTGATTGGATAGCTTGGGAAAAGACGTGGGAGGGGGGTAAATTGCCCTCCAATCACTTTTGACTATTAAAAAGAGCACTAGCCTTTCAATTTCCAATCGAATGAGCCGTTTTCGAAGTTTCTACTACAAAGCTTTCTATAAAAACCTTATATGACCCCAGGGCACAACTTACAACCCTTGCCTGAAGGGCTGTGGGGGGGGGGGGGTCATCCTCAAAGACATAATTTCCAGAACTTTAAACTACGTTGAAAAAAATGGCTATCTCAAAATTTTGATTGGATGTGTTTGGGGAAACTGTGGGCGCGAGAGGGGGGTTAGTTGCCCTCCAATTATTTTCTACTATTAAAAAGGGCACTAGCCCTTTCATTACCAATCGAATGGGCCCTTTTTGAAGTTTCTACTACAAAGCTTTCTATAAAAACCTTATATGCCCCCAGGCCATAACTTACAACCCTTCCCTGAAGGCTGTGGGGGGGGGTTGTCATCCTCAAAGACCTAATTTCCAGAACTTTCAACTACGTTGCACAAAATGGCTGTCTCAAAATTTTGATTGGATGTGTTTGGGGAAATAATGGGCGTGAGAGGGGGTTAGTTGCCCTCCAATCACTTCCGGCTATTAAAAAGGGCACTAGCCCTTTCAAAGTTTTTGCGACAACGCTATCTATAAAAACCTTATATGCCCCCACGCCATAACTTACAACCCTTGCCCTGATGGGTGTGGGGGATTTGTCATCAAAGACCTAATTTTCAGAGCTTTTAACTACGTTGAACAAAATGGATATATCAGATTTGTTAATGCATGTGTTTGGGGGAATGGTGGGCGTGAGAGGAGGGCCAATCACTTTCGACTTTTAAAAAGGGCACTATCCCTTTCAATTTCAAATTGAATGAACCCTTTTTGAAGTTTTTACGACAACACTATCTATAAAAACCTTATGTGCCACAAGGGCATAACTTACAACCCTTCCCTGAAGGGTGTGGGGGGGTTGTCATCCTCAAAGACAGAATTTCCAGAACTTTCAACTACGTTGAACAAAATGGCTGTCTCAAAATTTTTATTGGATGTGTTGGGGAAATGGTAGTCGCGAGAGGGGGGTTAGTAGCCCTCCAATCACTTTTAACTATTAAGAAGGGCACTCCACCTTTCAATTTCCAATCGAATGATCCCTTTTTGAAGTTTTTACGACTACGCTTTCTATAAAAACCTTATATGCCCCTAGGGCACAACTTACAACCCTTACCCTGAGGGCTGTGAGGGGGTTGTCATCCTTCATTACCAATCGAATGGGCCCTTTTTGAAGTTTCTACGACAACCCTTTCTATAAAACCTTATATGCCACCAGGGCATAACTTACAACCCTTCCCTGAAGGCTGTGGGGGGGTTGTCATCCTCAAAGACCGAATTTCCAGAACTTTCAACTACGTTGCACAAAATGGCTGTCTCAAAATTTGAGCAAAAAAGTTGAGCAAAATGGCTATCCAAAATTTTGATTGGATATGCTTGGGGAAATACAGGACGTGGGAGGGGGGTAAATTGCTCTCCAATCACTTTTGACTATTAAAAAGAGCACTAGCCTTTCAATTTCCAATCGAATGAGCCGTTTTCGAAGTTTCTACTACAAAGCTTTCTATAAAAACCTTATACGACCCCAGGGCACAACTTACAACCCTTGCCTGAAGGGATGTGGGGGGGGGGGGGTTCATCCTCAGAGACATAATTTTCCAGAACTTTAAACTACGTTGAAAAAAATGGCTATCTCAAAATTTTGATTGGATGTGTTTGGGGAAACTGTGGGCGCGAGAGGGGGGTTAGTTGCCCTCCAATTATTTTCTACTATTAAAAAGGCCACTAGCCCTTTCATTACCAATCGAATGGGCCCTTTTTGAAGTTTCTACGACAACCCTTTCTATAAAACCTTATATGCCACCAGGGCATAACTTACAACCCTTCCCTGAAGGCTGTGGGGGGGTTGTCATCCTCAAAGACCGAATTTCCAGAACTTTCAACTACGTTGCACAAAATGGCTGTCTCAAAATTTTGATTGGATGTGTTTGGGGAAATAATGGGCGTGAGAGGGGGGTTAGTTGCCCTCCAATCACTTCCGGCTATTAAAAAGGGCACTAGCCCTTTCAAAGTTTTTGCGACAACGCTATCTATAAAAACCTTATATGCCCCCACGCCATAACTTACAACCCTTGCCCTGATGGGTGTGGGGGATTTGTCATCAAAGACCTAATTTTCAGAGCTTTTAACTACGTTGAACAAAATGGATATATCAGATTTGTTAATGCATGTGTTTGGGGGAATGGTGGGCGTGAGAGGAGGGCCAATCACTTTCGACTTTTAAAAAGGGCACTATCCCTTTCAATTTCAAATTGAATGAACCCTTTTTGAAGTTTTTACGACAACACTATCTATAAAAACCTTATGTGCCCCAAGGGCATAACTTACAACCCTTGCCCTGAAGGGTGTGGTGGATTTGTCATCCTCAAAGACAGAATTTCCAGAACTTTCAACTACGTTGAACAAAATGGCTGTCTCAAAATTTTTATTGGATGTGTTAGGGGAAATGGTAGTCGCGAGAGGGGGGTTAGTAGCCCTCCAATCACTTTTAACTATTAAGAAGGGCACTCCACCTTTCAATTTCCAATCGAATGACCCCTTTTTGAAGTTTTTACGACTACGCTTTCTATAAAAACCTTATATGCCCCTAGGGCACAACTTACAACCCTTACCCTGAGGGCTGTGAGGGGGTTGTCATCCTCAAAGACCTAATTTCCAGAACTTTCAACTATGTTGAACAAAATGTCTATCTCAAAGTTTTGATTGGATGTGTTTGGGGAAATGGTGGGCGTGAGAGAAGGTTAGTTGCCCTCTACTCACTTTCGACTATTAAAAAGGGCACTAGCCCTTTGAATTTCCAATTGAATGAGCCCTTTTTGAAGTTTCTACGACAACGCTTTCTATAAAAACCTTATATGCCCCAGGGCATAACTTCCAACCCTTGCCCTGAAGTCTGTGAGGGGGTTGTCACTCCTCAAAGACATAATTTCCAGACCTATAAACTACATTGAACAAAATGGCTATCTCAAAATTTTGATTGGATGTGTTTGGGGAAATGGTGGGCGAGAGAGGAGGGTTAGTCACCCTCCGATTATTTTCAACTTTTAAAAAGGGCACTAGCCCTTTGAATTTCCAATTGAACGAGCGCTTTTTAAGTTTCTACGACAACACTATCTATCAAAACCTTATATGCCCCAAGGACATAACTTTAAACCCTTGCCCTGAAGTCTGTGAGGGGGTTGTCATGCTCAAAGACATTATTTCCAGACCTTGACTACGTTGTCCAGACTACGTTGAACAAAATGGCTATCTCAAAATTTTGATTGGATGTGTTTGGGGAAATGGTGGGCGTGAGAGGGGGATAGTTGCCCTCCAATTATTTTTGACTTTTAAAAAGGGCACTAGCCCCTTCAATTTCCAATTGAACGAGCGCTTTTTAAGTTTCTACGACAACACTATCTATCAAAACCTTATATGCCCCCAGGACATAACTTTAAACCCTTGCCCTGAAGGGTGTGGGGGGTTTGTCATCTTCAAAGACATAATTTGCAGAACTTTCAACAACGTTCAACAAAACGGGTATCTCAAAATTTGGATTGGATGCGTAACTTACAACCCTTGCCCTGAAGTCTGTGAGGGGGTTGTCATCCTCAGAGACACAATTTCAGACCTTTCAACTACGTTGAATAAAATGGTTATCTCAAAATTTCGATTGGATTTGTTCGGGGAAATGGTGGGCGTGACAGGGGGATTAGTTGCCCTCCAATCACTTTTTACTATTAAAAAGGGCACTAGCCCTTTCAATATCAACTCGAATGAGCCCTTTTTGAAGTTTCTACAACAACCCTTTCTACAAAAACCTTATATGTCCAAGGCATAACTTACGACCCTTACCCTGAGGGCTGTGGGAGTGGGGGGGGGGGGGGGTTGTCATCCTCAAACACCTAATTTCCAGAACTTTCAACTACGTTGAACAAAACGGCTATCTCAAAATTTTGATTGGATGTGTTTGGGGAAATGGTGGACGTGAGAGGGGGGTTAGTTGCCCTCCAATTACTTCAGACTTTTAAAAAGGGCACTAGCCGTTTCAATTTCCAATTGAATGAACCCTTTTTAAGTTTCTACGACAACGCTATCTATAAAAACCTTGTATGCCCCCAGGGCATAACTTACAACCCTTGCCCTGAGGGGTGTGGGGTGTTTGTTATCTTCAAAGACATAATCCGCAGAACTTTCAACAACGTTGAACAAAATGGGTATTTCAAAATTTTGATTGAATGTGTTTGGGGAAATGGTGGGTGTGAGAGGGCGATTAGTTGCGCTCCAATCACTTTCGAAAATTAAAAAGGGTACCAGTCCTTTCAATTTACAATCGAATGAGCCCCTTTTAAAGTTTCTACGACAACACTTTCTATAAAACCTTATATGCCCAGGGCATAACTTAAAACCCTTGCCCTGAGGGTTGTGGGGTTGTCATCCTCAAAGATATAATTTCCAGAACTTTGAGCTACGTTGAACAAACTGGCTATCTCAAAATTTTGATTGGATATGTTTGGGGAAATGAAGGACGTGGGAGGGGGGTAAATTGCCCTCCAATCACTTTCGACTATTAAAAAGAGCACTAGCCTTTCAATTTCCAATCGAATGAGCCGTTTTCGAAGTTTCACTACAAAGCTTTCTATAAAAAACCTTATATGACCCCAGGGCACAATTTACAACCCTTGCCTTGAGGGCTGTGGGGGGGGGGGTCATCCTCAAAGACATAATTTCCAGAACTTTTAACTACGTTGAAAAAAATGGCTATCTCAAAATTTTGATTGGATGTGCTTGGGGAAACTGTGGGCGCGAGAGGGGGGTTAGTTGCCCTCCAATTACTTTCTACTATTAAAAAGGGCACTAGCCCTTTCATTACCAATCGAATGGGCCCTTTTTGAAGTTTCTGAAACAACCCTTTCTATAAAAACCTTATATGCCCCCAGGCTATAACTTACAACCCTTCCCTGAAGGCTGTGGGGGGGGGGGGGGTTGTCATCCTCAAAGACCTAATTTCCAGAACTTTCAACTACGTTGCACAAAATGGCTGTCTCAAAATTTTGATTGGATGTGTTTGGGGAAATAATGGGCGTGAGAGGGGGGTTAGTTGCCCTCCAATCACTTCCGGCTATTAAAAAGGGCACTAGCCCTTTCAAAGTTTTTGCGACAACGCTATCTATAAAAACCTTATATGCCCCCACGCCATAACTTACAACCCTTGCCCTGATGGGTGTGGGGGATTTGTCATCAAAGACCTAATTTTCAGAGCTTTTAACTACGTTGAACAAAATGGATATATCAGATTTGTTAATGCATGTGTTTGGGGGAATGGTGGGCGTGAGAGGAGGGCCAATCACTTTCGACTTTTAAAAAGGGCACTATCCCTTTCAATTTCAAATTGAATGAACCCTTTTTGAAGTTTTTACGACAACGCTATCTATAAAAACCTTATGTGCCCCAAGGGCATAACTTACAACCCTTGCCCTGAAGGGTGTGGTGGATTTGTCATCCTCAAAGACATAATTTCCAGAACTTTCAACTACGTTGAACAAAATGGCTGTCTCAAAATTTTTATTGGATGTGTTAGGGGAAATGGTAGTCGCGAGAGGGGGGTTAGTAGCCCTCCAATCACTTTTAACTATTAAGAAGGGCACTACACCTTTCAATTTCCAACCGAATGATCCCTTTTTGAAGTTTTTACGACTACGCTTTCTATAAAAACCTTATATGCCCCTAGGGCACAACTTACAACCCTTACCCTGAGGGCTGTGAGGGGGTTGTCATCCTCAAAGACCTAATTTCCAGAACTTTCAACTATGTTGAACAAAATGTCTATCTCAAAATTTTGCTCGGATGTGTTTGGGGAAATGGTGGGGGTGAGAGGGGGGTTAGTTGCCCTCTAATCGCTTTCGACTATTAAAAAGGGCACTAGCTTTTTGAATTTCCAATTAAATGAGCCCTTTTTGAAGTTTCCACAACAACGTTTTCTATAAAAACCTTATATGCCCCCATGGCATAACTTAAAACCCTTGCCCTGAGGGTTGTGGGGGGGTCATCCTCAAAGACATAATTTCCAGAACTTTTAACTACGTTGAAAAAAATGGCTATCTCAAAATTTTGATTGGATGTGTTTGGGGAAACTGTGGGCGCGAGAGGGGGGTTAGTTGCCCTCCAATTACTTTCTACTATTAAAAAGGGCACTAGCCCTTTCATTACCAATCGAATGGGCCCTTTTTGAAGTTTCTGAAACAACCCTTTCTATAAAAACCTTATATGCCCCCAGGCTATAACTTACAACCCTTCCCTGAAGGCTGTGGGGAGGGGGGTTGTCATCCTCAAAGACCTAATTTCCAGAACTTTCAACTACGTTGCACAAAATGACTGTCTCAAAATTTTGATTGGATGTGTTTGGGGAAATAATGGGTGTGAGAGGGGGGTTAGTTGCCCTCCAATCACTTCCGGGCTATCAAAAAGGGCACTAACCCTTTCAAAGTTATTGCGATAACACTATCTATAAAAACCTTATATGCCCCCACGCCATAACTTACAACCCTTGCCCTGATGGGTGTGGGGGATTTGTCATCAAAGACCTAATTTTCAGAGCTTTTAACTACGTTGAACAAAATGGATATATCATATTTGTTAATGCATGTGTTTGGGGGAATGGTGGGCGTGAGAGGAGGGCCAATCACTTTCGACTTTTAAAAAGGGCACTATCCCTTTCAATTTCAAATTAAATGAACCCTTTTTGAAGTTTTTACGACAACGCTATCTATAAAAACCTTATGTGCCCCCAGGACATAAATTACAACCCTTGCCCTGAGGGGTGTGGTGGATTTGTCATCCTCAAAGACATAATTTCCAGAACTTTCAACAACGTTGAACAAAATAGGTATTTAAAAATTTTGATTGCATGTGTTTGGGGAAATGGTGGGTGTGAGAGTGGGATTAGTTGCGCTCCAATTACTTTCTACTATTAAAAAGGGCACTAGCCCTTTCATTGCCAATCGAATGAGCCCTTTTTGAAGTTTCTACGACAACCCTTTCTATAAAAACCTTATATGCCCCCAGGGCATAACTTACAACCCTTCCCTGAAGGCTGTGGGGGGGGGGGTTGTCATCCTCAAAGACCTAATTTTCAGAACTTTCAACCACGTTGCACAAAATGGCTGTCTCAAAATTTTGATTGGATGTGTTTGGGGAAATAATGGGCTTAAGAGGGGGGTTAGATGCCCTCCAATCACTTCCGGCTATTAAAAAGGGCACTAGCAAAGTTTTAAAGTTTTTGCGAAAACGCTATCTATAAAAACCTTATATGCCCCCACGCCATAACTTACAACCCTTGCCCTGATGGGTGTGGGGGATTTGTCATCAAAGACCTAATTTTCAGAGCTTTTAACTACGTTGAACAAAATGGATATATCATATTATTAATGCATGTGTTTGGGGGAATGGTGGGCGTGAGAGGAGGGCCAAACACTTTCGACTTTTAAAAAGGGCACTATCCCTTTCAATTTCGAATTGAATGAATCCTTTTTGAAGTTTTTACTACAACGCTATCTATAAAAACCTTATGTGTCCCCAGGGCATAACTTACAACCCTTGCCCTGAGGGGTGTGGTGGATTTGTCATCCTCAAAGACATAATTTCCAGAACTTTCAACAACGTTGAACAAAATGGGTATTTCAAAATTTTGATTGGACATGTTTGGGGAAATGGTGGGTGTGAGAGGGGGATTAGTGGCGCTCCAATCACTTTCAAAAATTAAAAAGGGTACCAGTCCTTTCAATTTACAATCGAATGAGCCCCTTTTAAAGTTTCTACGACAAAACTTTCTATAAAACCTTATATGCCCAGGGCATAACTTAAAACCCTTGTCCTGAGGGTTGTGGGGTTGTCATCCTCAAAGACATAATTTCCAGAACTTTGAGCTACGTTGAACAAAATGGCTATCCAAAATTTTGATTGGATATGTTTGGGGAAATGCAGGACGTGGGAGGGGGGTAAATTGCTCTCCAATCACTTTCGACTATTAAAAGAGACTAGCCTTTCAATTTCCAATCGAATGAGCCGTTTTCGAAGTTTCACTACAAAGCTTTCTATAAAAACCTTATATGACCCCAGGGCACAACTTACAACCCTTGCCTTGAGGGCTGTGGGGGGGGGGGGGGGGGGTCATCCTCAAAGACATAATTTCCAGAACTTTTAACTACGTTGAAAAAAATGGCTATCTCAAAATTTTGATTGGATGTGTTTGGGGAAACTGTGGGCGCGAGAGGGGGGTTAGTTGCCCTCCAATTACTTTCTACTATTAAAAAGGCCACTAGCCCTTTCATTACCAATCGAATGGGCCCTTTTTGAAGTTTCTACGACAACCCTTTCTATAAAACCTTATATGCCACCAGGTCATAACTTACAACCCTTCCCTGAAGGCTGTGGGGGGGGGGGTTGTCATCCTCAAAGACCTAATTTCCAGAACTTTCAACTACGTTGCACAAAATGGCTATCTCAAAATTTTGATTGGATGTGTTTGGGGAAATAATGGGCGTGAGAGGGGGGTTAGTTGCCCTCCAATCACTTCCGGCTATTAAAAAGGGCACTAGCCCTTTCAAAGTTTTTGCGACAACGCTATCTATAAAAACCTTATATGCCCCCACGCCATAACTTACAACCCTTGCCCTGATGGGTGTGGGGGATTTGTCATCAAAGACCTAATTTTCAGAGCTTTTAACTACGTTGAACAAAATGGATATATCAGATTTGTTAATGCATGTGTTTGGGGGAATGGTGGGCGTGAGAGGAGGGCCAATCACTTTCGACTTTTAAAAAGGGCACTATCCCTTTCAATTTCAAATTGAATGAACCCTTTTTGAAGTTTTTACGACAACGCTATCTATAAAAACCTTATGTGCCCAAGGGCATAACTTACAACCCTTGCCCTGAAGGGTGTGGTGGATTTGTCATCCTCAAAGACATAATTTCCAGAACTTTCAACTACGTTGAACAAAATGGCTGTCTCAAAATTTTATTGGATGTGTTAGGGGAAATGGTAGTCGCGAGAGGGGGTTAGTAGCCTCCAATCACTTTTAACTATTATGAAGGGCACTACACCTTTCAATTTCCAACCGAATGATCCCTTTTTGAAGTTTTTACGACTACGCTTTCTATAAAAACCTTATATGCCCCTAGGGCACAACTTACAACCCTTACCCTGAGGGCTGTGAGGGGGTTGTCATCCTCAAAGACCTAATTTCCAGAACTTTCAACTATGTTGAACAAAATGTCTATCTCAAAATTTTGCTCGGATGTGTTTGGGGAAATGGTGGGGGTGAGAGGGGGGTTAGTTGCCCTCTAATCACTTTCGACTATTAAAAAGGGCACTAGCTTTTTGAATTTCCAATTAAATGAGCCCTTTTTGAAGTTTCCACAACAACGTTTTCTATAAAAACCTTATATGCCCCCATGGCATAACTTAAAACCCTTGCCTTGAGGGCTGTGGGGGGGGGGGTTCATCCTCAAAGACATAATTTCCAGAACTTTTAACTACGTTGAAAAAAATGGCTATCTCAAAATTTTGATTGGATGTGTTTGGGAAACTGTGGGCGCGAGAGGGGGGTTAGTTGCCCTCCAATTACTTTCTACTATTAAAAAGGGCACTAGCCCTTTCATTACCAATCGAATGGGCCCTTTTTAAAGTTTCTAAAACAACCCTTTCTATAAAAACCTTATATGCCCCCAGGCTATAACTTACAACCCTTCCCTGAAGGCTGTGGGGAGGGGGGTTGTCATCCTCAAAGACCTAATTTCCAGAACTTTCAACTACGTTGCACAAAATGACTGTCTCAAAATTTTGATTGGATGTGTTTGGGGAAATAATGGGTGTGAGAGGGGGGTTAGTTGCCCTCCAATCACTTCCGGCTATCAAAAAGGGCACGAACCCTTTCAAAGTTATTGCGATAACACTATCTATAAAAACCTTATATGCCCCCACGCCATAACTTACAACCCTTGCCCTGATGGGTGTGGGGGATTTGTCATCAAAGACCTAATTTTCAGAGCTTTTAACTACGTTGAACAAAATGGATATATCATATTTGTTAATGCATGTGTTTGGGGGAATGGTGGGCGTGAGAGGAGGGCCAATCACTTTCGACTTTTAAAAAGGGCACTATCCCTTTCCATTTCAAATTAAATGAACCCTTTTTGAAGTTTTTACGACAACGCTATCTATAAAAACCTTATGCGCCCCCAGGACATAACTTACAACCCTTGCCCTGAGGGGTGTGGTGGATTTGTCATCCTCAAAGACATAATTTCCAGAACTTTCAACAACGTTGAACAAAATAGGTATTTAAAAATTTTGATTGCATGTGTTTGGGGAAATGGTGGGTGTGAGAGTGGGATTAGTTGCGCTCCAATTACTTTCTACTACTACTACTACTACTACTAACAACTCATCGCAGCACCAAGCCGCCTGAGGCCAACACAGCTACGCACGCTCCTCCTCCACCCCAATCTATTCAAAGCCTCCCTTTTTACACCCGCCCACGAAGTTCCCATTTCCTTTAAATCTTTCTTTATGACGTCCTCCCAACCCAGACGGGGACGACCTGCTTTCCGTTTAGCCCTAGATGGTTGGCCGAAAAGAACAATCTTCGGCAATCTGTCATCCTTCATCCGAACAACATGCCCTAACCACCTCAACCTTTCTTTCATTATAGACCTAGAAAGTGGTATTGAACCACATTTTTCGTATAGCCTATTGTTTGAAATACGGTCAGTCAGCGGGGTACCCAGAACAATCCTCAAGCAATTTCTCTGGAAAACATCTAGCAAATCTTCATCCGCTTTTCGGAGCGTCCATGCTTCAGAGCCATATTTGACCACTGTCATCACTGTAGCTTCTAAGATTCTAATCTTGGTTTGCAGACTTATCTTCCTATTCTTCCAGACTTTTTTTAACTGTGAAAAAACACCCTGAGCCTTGGCTATTCTATTTTTAACATCTTCACTGCTCCCACCATCTTTACTAATAATACTACCAAGGTAAGTGAAACTGCCCACCTGATCAATCTTTTCATTACCCAACGTCACCTTTTCATCTTCACTTATTCCTAGCCTTAGTGACTTGGTCTTCCTAACATTAATTTTCAAACCAATTCTAGCACCCTGAACTCGCAAAACCTCTAAAACTTCATTCATTTTGCTCACACTTTCATCTAGGATGCTTAAATCATCAGCATAATCCAAGTCCAGGAGACTTTTTCCTCCCCATTTGATTCCGTGGTCTCCCATTGCCTTTCCTGTGCTCCTTAAAACAAAGTCCATCAAAATAATCCATATAAAGGGGGATAGAACACAACCCTGCTTAACTCCTGATTTAATACAAAACCAGCTGCTAACCTCATTTCCTACCTTAACCGCAGCAGTGTTATTCTCGTACATAGCACTAATCACTTTAATGTATTTGTCTGGTATACCATACAAGGATAAAACCTTTACTAAAGCTCCTCTATCAACAGAATCGAACGCTTGCTCATAATCTATAAAACTGAGGACCAAAGGTGTTTGAAAACTTAGGCACTTCTCAATTATTAACCTAAGAGTGAAAATTTGGTCAACACATCCTCTACCTTTTCTAAAACCGCACTGCTCTTCTCTTAAAACTTTGTCTACGGCATCTCTCAGTCTAAAAAGTATCATATTACTAAGCAATTTGCTACCTACAGAGACCAGACTAATGCCTCGATAATTACCACACTCACTTTTATCACCTTTCTTATAAAGTGGCTTAATTAAGGTTTTCCTAAAATCATTAGGTACTTCCCCTTTTTCAAAAATCATATTCATAATCTCCAATAACTTATTTCTAACCTCAGAGCCACCATATTTAAGAAACTCATTTACTACCCTATCAGCACCTGGAGCCTTATTATTCTTTAATCCTTTTAGTACTGTTTCTAATTCCTCCTCACAAAACAAATCTTCCTTCACATCCAAGGTATCACAAACTTTTTCATTTTCCTCTATATTTTTTCCTGCAACTCTATCTCGGTTAAGCAAATTCTCAAAATGTTCGGCCCATCTCGCTTTAGCTTTTGTCTTATCGCTAATTGCCACCCCATTCCTATCTTTAACTGGGACTAGTCCGGATTGACTACTACCTCTCAATTTGTTAACGTGCCAGTACAATATTTTACTATTATGCCGTCTAGCTGCATCTTCTAAATCCTCGGCAATTTTATCCATGGCCTCCACTTCACACCTCCTTAGTTCATATTTCAATGCTTTCTCCACTTTCTTTACATTTCTTTTGTTTTCATGTGATCTATCACTCAGATAATTCTTGTACAAGTCCTTTCTCCTTTCTATTAAACTTAAAGCTTTTTCACTAATATTCTTAGCTGCAGTTCTAGCTTTCTTCCCTAATACACCTTCAGCAACTTCACAAATTATTTTTCTAAAATTATTCCAACCATCTTCCACATTATCAAATTTTAAGCTCTCAAGTTTAGTATTCAACTGTTCCTGGAAAGTTTCTCTCAAATTCTCATCCTGGAGTCTACTAACATCATAACTTCCCGGGAGGTAATTACCCTTCCGATATTTCAGCTTTAAATTAACCCTTGACACTACTAGATGGTGATCTTTACTTTTAACATCAATAACAGCACTCCTATATACCCTAGTATCTTGTATTGATCCTGCCAGTCTTCGATTTACTATAACATAATCAATAAGGTTTGCTGTCTTACCATCACGTGAATACCATGTTAGCTTATGAGCCATTTTATGACCAAACACCGTATTGGTTATAACTAGATTGTTATACCTACAAAATTGCAAAAGTCTGTATCCATTACTGTTTTCTTTTCCTACACCAAATTTACCTAAGCTGGGATACCATCTATCCATATTTCTACCAACCTGGGCGTTAAAATCTCCCAGCAATAACATCATATTTCTACCTGGGACCTTGTCTATTTGCTCCTGTAACTGTAAGTAAAATTCATCTGAGTCACTAGTATCTCCATCAGTCGGTTCTACAGGGGCGTATACTACTATAACTGATACCTTGAACTTTCTAGTCATAAAATGAGCAATTAGTATTCTATTATTAATACCTTCCCAGCCTAAACAAGACTTAGCAGCTTCCTTATTCATCATGAGCCCTACTCCCTGTCTATGTAACCCATCCTTCCTGCCTGAGTAAACAAATTCTATATCACCTAATTTCATGCTTCCTACCCCTGGGATATGAGTTTCTGAAACTCCTAATAGATCCAGTTCGAATCGTCTGAATTCGTCAGTCAAAATGTCGATACGATAGTCATTTTTTAATGTCGTAACATTCCAAGTTCCAATTTTCATGTTCTTTAAATCATTGAAATTTTTTTCGCCTCAGGAAAAGCAATGATCCCGGATACCAGTGCAGGACGGGGATCACATATCTTCTCAAGTCTACACCGAAGTGCTTAAGCCGGCTTAGAACCGGACAGCAAGAAGTCCCTGGGACCTCCATGAATGGAGGCTTTGTGCAATCCTGGGCCCATCTTGGTCACAACATGGTTTTCAGCGCTTGGCGATGCTCTTCTATCAACAAGAGTCGAAATCCTGCACAGACAATCTCAAGCCTATTACCTCCGACTCATTATATATTCATGCCTACAAATATTATGCTACTACGGGGAGGCAACCCGTAATAGATAAATCAGCTAGGAAGAGGTTTTTCAGCCCAAAGACGCCCATCAAAACATACCAATCCCAGAAGAATTGTCCATTAGTCAGAATCCCGTGCGAATGCTGTGTCGTTTACTAGGCTATAATTTCCTCGAGGGGCGCCACTCCTCAAGTGGGAATAGAGTTGACCGCAAGGTCCCCAGTCTTGCAGGTACCCCGAAAAGGTCGAGGCAGCCCTTTGCAGAGGCCGTTGTCCATAGATCTGGATCTTACGCCCTGCCACAGTTGTCCTCCTATAGAGGATCCTCCCGCGATGGTGTTCTGCATCACCATGCAATTTAACCCATTGCTGGGAGAAGGTTTGCAACTCATGGAACTTGTGGATAAACAAGTGGGCCCTTTTGAGTGTACATTTGAGGGGCCTTCTTCCTCCTCCGCCTGTATTTATGACCCCGGGCAAGGGTGCCCCAGATTCTATTTTGGACCCCCAGGGACAAGGTCCCCCCTTGGTCTATGCCTCCTATGGAGGTACCCTACATATCTGTAGAGTGTTCCCCTATCGCCACCTGGGGACATGCTGAATGGCCTGGGGGAGGCCAGATAAACGGATCACATTTGTTTTGCAAAGGCAATAACTCAGTGATATATTTAACCTACTACTTATAAATATACATAACTCACTGACTAGGCCTATATTAGTTATATACAGAAATATATAACTCAGTGACACATTAAACCTACTACTTATAAATATGTGTAACTCATAGACTAGGCCTATATATGTTATATGCAGAAATATATAACTGAGTGACATATTTAGCCTACTACTTATAAATATGTGTAACTGACTGACTAGGCATATAAGTTATATACAGAAATATATAACTCAGTGACATATTTAGCCTACTACTTAAAATATGTGTAACTCACTGACTAGGCCTATCTAAGTTATATACAGAAATATATAACTCAGTGACAAATTTAGCCTACTACTTATAAATATGTGTAACTCACTGACTAGGCCTATATAAGTTATATACAGAAATATATAACTGAGTGACATATTTATCCTACTGCTTATAAATATGTGTAACTCAATGACTAGGCATACAAGTTATATACATAAATATATAACTCCAATTACTTTCTACTATTAAAAAGGGCACTAGCCCTTTCATTGCCAATCGGATGAGCCCTTTTTGAAGTTTCTACGACAACCCTTTCTATAAAAACCTTATATGCCCCCAGGGCATAACTTACAACCCTTCCCTGAAGGCTGTGGGGGGGGGGGTTGTCATCCTCAAAGACCTAATTTTCAGAACTTTCAACCACGTTGCACAAAATGGCTGTCTCAAAATTTTGATTGGATGTGTTTGGGGAAATAATGGGCTTAAGAGGGGGGTTAGATGCCCTCCAATCATTTCCGGCTATTAAAAAGGGCACTAGCAAAGTTTCAAAGTTTTTGCGAAAACGCTATCTATAAAAACCTTATATGCCCCCACGCCATAACTTACAACCCTTGCCCTGATGGGTGTGGGGGATTTGTCATCAAAGACCTAATTTTCAGAGCTTTTAACTACGTTGAACAAAATGGATATATCATATTATTAATGCATGTGTTTGGGGGAATGGTGGGCGTGAGAGGAGGGCCAAACACTTTCGACTTTTAAAAAGGGCACTATCCCTTTCAATTTCAAATTGAATGAACCCTTTTTGAAGTTTTTACTACAACGCTATCTATAAAAACCTTATGTGTCCCCAGGGCATAACTTACAACCCTTGCCCTGAGGGGTGTGGTTGATTTGTCATCCTCAAAGACATAATTTCCAGAACTTTCAACTACGTTGAACAAAATGGGTATTTCAAAATTTTGATTGGACATGTTTGGGGAAATGGTGGGTGTGAGAGGGGGATTAGTGGCGCTCCAATCACTTTCAAAAATTAAAAAGGGTACCAGTCCTTTCAATTTACAATCGAATGAGCCCCTTTTAAAGTTTCTACGACAAAACTTTCTATAAAACCTTATATGCCCAGGGCATAACTTAAAACCCTTGTCCTGAGGGTTGTGGGGTTGTCATCCTCAAAGACATAATTTCCAGAACTTTGAGCTACGTTGAACAAAATGGCTATCCAAAATTTTGATTGGATATGTTTGGGGAAATACAGGACGTGGGAGGGGGGTAAATTGCTCTCCAATCACTTTCGACTATTAAAAAGAGCACTAGCCTTTCAATTTCCAATCGAATGAGCCGTTTTCGAAGTTTCTACTACAAAGCTTTCTATAAAAACCTTATATGACCCCAGGGCACAACTTACAACCCTTGCCTGAAGGGATGTGGGGGGGGGGGTCATCCTCAGAGACATAATTTTCCAGAACTTTTAACTACGTTGAAAAAAATGGCTATCTCAAAATTTTGATTGGATGTGTTTGGGGAAACTGTGGGCGCGAGAGGGGGGCCAATCACTTTCGACTTTTGAAAAGGGCACTATCCCTTTCAATTTCAAATTGAATGAACCCTTTTTGAAGTTTTTACGACAACACTATCTATAAAAACCTTATGTGCCCCAAGGGCATAACTTACAACCCTTGCCCTGAAGGGTGTGGTGGATTTGTCATCCTGAAAGACATAATTTCCAGAACTTTCAACTACGTTGAACAAAATAGCTGTCTCAAAATTTTTATTGGATGTGTTAGGGGAAATGGTAGTCGCGAGAGGGGGGTTAGTAGCCCTCCAATCACTTTTAACTATTAAGAAGGGCACTACACCTTTCAATTTCCAACCGAATGATCCATTTTTGAAGTTTTTACGACTACGCTTTCTATAAAAACCTTATATGCCCCTAGGGCACAACTTACAACCCTTACCCTGAGGGCTGTGAGGGGGTTGTCATCCTCAAAGACCTAATTTCCAGAACTTTCAACTATGTTGAACAAAATGTCTATCTCAAAATTTTGCTCGGATGTGTTTGTGGAAATGGTGGGGGTGAGAGGGGGGTTAGTTGCCCTCTAATCACTTTCGACTCTTAAAAAGGGCACTAGCTTTTTGAATTTCCAATTAAATGAGCCCTTTTTGAAGTTTCCACAACAACGTTTTCTATAAAAACCTTATATGCCCCCATGACATAACTTAAAACCCTTGCCCTGAGGGCTGTGGGGGGAGAATTCTCCTCAAAGACAAAATTTCCAAACCTTTCAACTACGTTGAATAAAATGGCTATCTCAAAATTTTGTTTGGATGTGTTTGGGGAAAAGGTGAGCGTGGAAGGGGTGTTGGTTGCGTTTCAATCACTTTCGGCTATTAAAAAGGGCACAAGCCCTTCCAATTTCCTATCGAATGAGCCCTTTTCGAAGTTTATACGACAACTCCTTCGATACGAATGTCCTGGTCTAGAAGAAACAAACAAACTAAAAACAAAAATATAAAAAAGTAAATAAATAATACATTGTGCCGACATTGTTCTTTACTTAGGCAGCGCCATTGCACTGCCTATGATTTGTTTTTAAATTACCACGTTTTCACCTGTTATTTAGACTTTGATATACTTTTTCGTAAATAGTTGGGATTACCAGAAAAACGACTGGGGGACAGCACAGAAAGAGATGACAGAGATCATACCGGCTAGCTGTTCTATCTTTGCACTCGAATAATTTAATTTGAAGTTTTTTATTTCACTAATACTTTTTGTATCATCATTTCGTAAAAGAGTGCAAAGAGGAAATAATTGGCAAAATGAGTGCAAATCCGGTCCGTAAATGGAAAGAGTGCAATGAAAAAAAAGTGCATTGCATACGAAAAGTGTGCAAGTTGGCAACCCTGCCCTGGAGTCTTTTGATATCTGTGGCCAGATTTCTGATGTTCAAAAGTTTGACTTAAGGTGCAGTCACTGAAAACCAGGAAAGAACTATCAATTTCCTGAAATATTTAACCGAAATGTCGAGGGCACAGCGATAAAACGTCGTCATATTCAAAGTACATCAAAATACAAAGGAAAAGCATTCGAATTGACCAGCAACGGAATTTGCAAGATCACGAGGAAAGGATTAAAAACCAATAAATGTTAAGACCAATTGTCTGGGCTTTTCTATATTGTGGTTTTCATGTCTAGCCCTGCAAATGTCATCGATAAAAAAGTCATCTCCTTACAAAAAGTGTTGAAAATGAAAGGACTTTCAGAGAGTTATTGCGATTGATGATGTATTGCGGCAACAGAAAATTGCGGGATTATTTCGAATCATCCGCTAAAACCACGAAATGTGCATCTCCTCTTGTGCAGAATGACATCTTCGATAGTGTATGCAAAATCATTCCGGACGCAAATTTGAATAAGGCAAAAATTGCGTGGTTTTTTTTTCGACATTGACTGATGAGATGAGTAATATAACTTCGAAAGAACAGCTTGTTTTTGTCGTCCGTTTCTATGGCAATCATCAAATAGAAGAAAGTTTTTTTTGGCGTTTCGACACTGCGAATGACGTGACTGGCGTAGATCTTGAGAATTAGATTTTTAAACTCTGCTTAGAGCTTAGATTAGACAAGAACAAATTAGTTGGAATTACTCTGATAAAAATAGTGGCATGTCCAGTTTGTACAAGGGCGCTCGAAGACGGATACGAAAATAATATCCCCTTGCCGTTTACACGCACTTTCTTTAACCACTGTTTAAACCTTGCCCCGGTGAAACCCTCCAGATTCGATTTAATTCAAATGCTATATGGATACTTGCAAGAAGCCGTTGTTTTCCCCCCATTCTCGCAAACAAACTGATTCATTAGCTTCTGCTCTGTAGCATACAAAAAAGCAAAGGTTCCTTCACTTTTGCGACACATTAGGGGTTGAAAGGCATGATAGTATTGTCACTTTTCTGGAGCTTTTTCCTGCTGTTGTTGGAGTACTGGAGAGCCTTGTTGACAACCAGTCCGAATCAGGTCTAATAGGGAAAGCCAAATCCTTAGTGCAAGCCATTACCCAGTTCAGCTTCAGTTTCCCTCTGATTATTGTGAAAAAGTGAGTTCGATTCTGCTTTCAAATCCGTTTCTCTGCGGAAGGAAAATTTGGACCTATTTACCTAATGTGAATATATCGATGTATGCAAAATAAAACAGCAACAACTTAGGTGGCTAGGACACATCCAGCGTATGGAAAATTTCCGTCTTCCGAAAATAGTCTTCCATGGTCACGTGCATGGTTCCCGCCCCAGAGGTCGGCTCCTGAAAAGATAAAATGACAACTTCTCTACACTCAACCTGCCGCAACTTTCACGCTTGACTGAAGATAGATGCTCATACAGACACCATATCAATAACATAGCGAACGAAGAGGCTCCAAAACAACCTTTGAGGGTGGATGGGACTCAAAGTCAAATCTATTAAAAGACCTAGTGGAAGCACACTATCCTTCTTTTTATAGAAAATCAGTCCAGAAAGCTGAAAGTGTTGAGACAACCACCCCAATACCAAGATGCTAACCTCGGCGATTCTCTCCTTCAGACACTTCTCTATTTTACAAAGACTTTGTCTTTCCCCCGCACCACGAGCAGTTGTGTGAAAAACCCGATATGATGTTTCTTAATCTTCGATCTACAGCATTTCAAATCCAACTTCTGTTCCCTGGTTTTATTGTTGTTGCTGCATTAGCTGAGGTTGTGACGAAGCTAAAAAAAATAAAAAAAATATAAGCAGTTCTGTTTCTCTGAGACTAGCCTTCTTGCTGAGCTAACTGTCTGGCAAGCCAAACAGAGGTATTTAGACGAGTCTTTCATCCCAATAAAGTTTCTGAAACTCTTGGTATGTGCGACAACCGCTTTTTTCCAACTGTGCATTCACTCTTGATTGTATTCTTCTTGTTACCAAAACATCTATAGAACATTTGTTTAGTATGGTAAAGCAGCTTAAAACATACCTCCGAAATCAGACAGGAGTGGGCAGGTTGAATAGTCTTGCACACATGTGTATCAATGCAATATCAAGGTGGATATTGACGATGTTTTAAGCGACTTTGGGGAGGAAATCAGGACGGGTTTAAATACAAGAAATATCTACAGTTCTTATCTTGTTTTGTATCTGATTCAAGGATTAGCAAGACTAGAGCTTTTCAGTTTGGCTAATTGAACTCGTTACTTTATTTTAGTAGCATAGTAATAAATAAGGTCAAAAAGTGGACTATGACAGTAATATACTTAGTTGTTTCTGGACTTCTAGTAGCTTTTAGCTGATGCCCCCGAACGGAAGTCCTAAATACGCCACTGCTGCATCCTCTTATATCAGGTAGTCTAAAAATCAACTTCTTGCTCCTAAGACAGTGGTCAATCTTATTTCAGATATGGCCATCGGAGGACGTCCATGAGTATTTGTGTACATCCCTGCGGGCAAATACAGTCCCTCCTATTAAAACGTCGTTGAGGAGCGTTAAGTCAATCAGTAGTTCCCCGTTTTCGTTTTACTGGCCCAGGCCATGCTCATCGAGGACTTGCAGAGAATACGATCGGTCGTTCCCAACTTTCGCGTTGAAGTGTCGTAAAAACAGTCCTTGGCTACGGAGTTGAGTGCTCTGTAAAATTCATCTTTTGATTCGTCAGGGGCAATATTGGTAGGTACATAGCATACTAATACTGTCAGTTTCGCATGCGCATCCGTCTAGCGAGTATTCCATATAGAAATCTAATTAGCCTTACCGCAACTGTTAGATCTTTAACCTAGTACTGTATACACAACAATTTAAAGACATATAGGTGACGGAAAAATATAATATCTGTACCTCTGATTCTTAGTTTCCTTATTTATTACTCAATGAAAAAACAATCTGAATTGACGAAAGGAAAGCAGTAACAAAATTCAGAAGACACAATAGGAAATATAAATTTATTAAAATCTCTTGACAGTTAAAACAAGAACTCAACTGAAAAAAAAAACAAAGCTTCGGAGATGTAAGGCTTGTCCCACTCCGCTGCGTTAATTCAAAAAGCATTATGAGACATGTTTCCCCAAACTTAGATTTACAACCCGTCCCCTTAAAGTAAGCAATCTCTATCGACTGGTCCAGTCTGTTTACGCTGTCTTAAGTTTACACTAAATCTTATTTAACTCTCAACATATTTGTAAGTTTCCTTTTCCGAAATATGGTGTATTCCCACTCTCAAAATGGCTGAGAAATGTAACTTCCGATATAATTTTTTTTGCCACATCTTGGGAGTCTAAAATAGTCTTTCTAACACAAACAGCCTTTCTTTAATAGCTGGAAAAAACTTAGAAACCCTTTTAACAATTTTTTCGTTGTCCTGTAAAACATATTGTGCAACATACTGCCTTTTGAGTTACCACAATCGCGTCGTCATCACTTAAGAGTCAAATAGATTATCAGATATCTCTATACCGCCATTCGACCTTCTCGGGTAGCCTTTTGGAAACAACGGCCTCGGAGGTTGAAGTCACAGAAGGAAAATAAAGTCGATAGCATAACCAGGAGACGATTATCCCGATTGAAGAGCCGATGGAAATATCTAAATTTAAAACACGATAAATATAAAAGTATTTAATAATACATATTTAACATATATCCGATAATGCGAATAAATATAAAAGGTTCTAATGATATAGATGAAAAACATTTGCGTAATTCTCGTTCAAATAATATGCACCTTACTGCTAGAAATTTGGAGGTGAAAAAGGGCCCGAATGGAACGCGGGTTAACTTCAATCCTTTCCCTATACTAATTGCAACTCTTTGTATGATTACAGTTAAAACAAGGTGCAACATGCCAACTTTCTGCAAAAATCATTTGTGTGGGAATGGTTCCAGCAAGATGCGACACACCTATATTATTAATACGCATTGAATCGGTCCGCAGCTCGGATTTATTTTTACGCTGATTCACGACTTAATTTTTTTTTTCTTACCGTGTCACCAAAATTCCACAGATCGCATTTGAATATTTTTTACACCAAATCAGTACTTGACACTTTTTGTACCAAGTTTGAATTTAGTCCATTTTTGCATAGAATAAAGACTAAGCTCATTTTCTTCACCGAATCAGTCCACACCCTAGACCTAACCCCCTTTTACTAGATTCAGGACTTGGCTCATTGCTGCACAGAATCAGGGCTTGGCTTGCAGCTGCACTGAGTCAGCAATTAGCTTGTTTTTAACCGCGTTGACTTTGCGTCAGGTCACCAAAATTTCAGAGTTTAGGCTTGGCTCGTGTTTGCATCCAGTCAGTCAGGCGCTTGGACGTAGCTTGTTTTTGCTATAAAAAAAAGAAGCTTTACCCTTTCTGGGGTAGATTTGAGACTTGGCTCGACTTTGCAGAGCTTCACCTATTTAGCCCAGTTTTGTAACAAATTAGGATTACGATTGTTTTTGGCCGAGTCAACTCGTGGCTTGAACTTTGCTCATTATATGATCAGTTTTGGTCCTTAAAAAGGGCACCGGAACTTTATATTTACGATCAAACGAGTCTCCTCCCGAGTTTATCTGACGTGAAGATTCTTTCCATACAAAGTGGCAAATAAAAAACGAGAAAACTTTTACTTAGTCAACGCTACTGCATTGATTCCGATATTATGATATGAAATCATTGATTTTAATAGTCTTCACGGCACCAAAGCATGAAGGCTAACATAAATTACAGGGGATATTTTTATTTCTCTCTGCTATATGATAGTTATCGCGATCATACCGGTAACATTTCTATACAATTAGCAAAATTACTGCGCAGTTATAGAGAATTATTGCACAGTTATAAAATATGTTGATATTTTATCAACATTGTGCAGATAGTTTGTCAATCTTACACACTATCGCAGTATTGAATTGACGTGAAGATCTTCGGAATGAGTATATTTCACTGGAAATCTAGTGATATTGTTATTTTAATGACCCCAGTATTCGCCCAATGGTAATTCTGAGGATTAGCTGAATATATTTCCGTTGCAACAGAGGTTTAGCACAAACCAATACCCAACTGATCTGACTTTAGAGAAGACTAGTCAATCAGAATATCCTTAAGAATAATGTGACTGACTAGAATCTTTGTGATTACAATCGTAAATTACAGTGTCATTGTCTGGTTTCAACACTGAAATGTGATAACTAGAAAAAAAATCATACAGGGTTTTGAAAAGAGCTGAATATAGGTGATAATTGAACCTTGTTGAAATTAAGTGTGGAATCTGTATATACCGCACTCAGCCACACAGTTTGTTGAACAAAAAGTATGTATTTTAAGACCACAGAGAAATCAAATATCAGGCAGATCCGGTATGCATAGAAATGTTATTACTTTTTGTCGTATATTTATCGTAATACTTTAAAATAAAATTCTTAGCGATGCTGATTAGAAAAAAAGACAACACATTAATTCTTTCTTTCTAATTCAATGATAGGAAGAAGTAGTTTGTTCTTTGGACGGTTTGAGAGCCAACATGTGAAGACAAGAGGCAACCTTTCTTAAAAGAGAATCGGTGTTTTCTTCGTTATCACTCGAAGTTTTTGCAGCATCAGTGCTAAAAAATAAATAAACAATAGTTGGATAAGCCCGCCATTAAGCCTGTCTGTCGAAACATATTAGACGGACCCCTAAAATAAGAATACCTACAGATTCACCGATAAAATACGTAGTTGTATTTACCACGGCCGGTACCAGATATAGGTGCGGAAATGATGCTGCACCACATTATTGGAGTGGAAAGCCTCGCTGGCTCCAAATAAGGTAATGGAGAGCCTCGCGGTCACCACTACTGTACCGTAAATACAGAGTATGTTGATGCACTTTTACGGTATACCCTGTTCGAGGGTATGGTAACGTGATCAAACGGTCAAACGGCCACTCTCTAGGCCAAGGGTGCCCAACCTGGGTCACCAATAATATCTCTAGCTATCTCCTTGGAGGGTAAACAGTCCCCCGCCTGTCAATATACTAAATGACGGTATTTGCCGCAAACTCTTTTCCTACCCTGCCTGGGTTGCTGGAAAAAGAACTTAGCTTACTTGTATTCTTCCAAAAGTCATACAACACACATCTATAAACTCTCAAGGCAGACTCCCCAAACGAGGTTTCAATGTATACTCAATACATACTAAAAACTAAATCACTAGTTGTATACAACGAACTTTGCGTAGGGGTGGACCTTAGATTGGCCCTGGCCAATCCACTAAATTAAAGTTCAAATCCCTGGCTTCTTTTGAATAATATTATCTTTAAATGGCCCAAGTCACGAAGACAAAAACAGAGCTTAGCTTGAAAGCTTATTTATTGCAAAACAACTATAGCTTAGCAACGAGACTTTAAATTATCGTTGAAAATTACACTAGAAGCAAATCTAGGCAAATGTAATTACGGAAACGAAAACATGTCATTTATCTGAAAAAGAAAAGAAACAGGGGTGAAACCCCAACAATTGTCATGACTAGTTAAGTGACGCAAAAAAAGTACTAAAACGAACTATAATCTAAGACAAACTTCAAGATCGAAAACCGGCGTAAATGCATCCGTGGCAATGCAATACAGCCATTTCTAACTTAAAAAAACCGTGCGGTCCTTGAAATTTAAGTTACATGTTAGAAAGCTTACCTTGCCAATGATGATGGTAGTCACAGGTTCTACTGATTGCTATTAGAAGAGCAACAATTGGTGGAACGAGGGTAGCAACTAGGCGAATGCCACCACACCGCTGTTGATGAGACCCATTTGAAAATGTCCTTAGTTTTGCAGAAAGATGAAGGGCAACAAACCACATTGAGCAGAATGAAACTAAAAGAAAAAGCATACATAAAAAGGTATGAAAATTAAATCACTTTATCAAACAAGAGACTTCTTTTTTTACAAACGTAAGCGAAAAGTCTAGTTGCAGAAATTACTTTTCTTTTTCTTTCGCACACAAGCCTACAAAGTTTTAAAGTTTCCCATTGTATTCTATTATATAATTCCAACCAGTCTCTTTTCAATTAAAAATCAATAATTCCTTGGCAACAGGAACTATACGAAAAATTTTGACTTTCATAAATACATATTTTATATTTTTAAAAACACATGCATTCCAATAATACGATGTGATATGGTAGTAACATTATATAAAAAATAAATTATCAAAAATGCGGTTTTTAAGGTCAAACAAAAATACTGGAAAAACACAAGACGAATATTTCGAAAGGACAACCACCTTTCTTCTTCAGTGCGAACAAAAAAAAAAATTAAGAAAAAAGCCAAAAAGGGGTAATGAAAAAAACAAAAACAAAACGCGGAGAGTCAATGTGAAAAACAAACCAATAAAAACAAATGAAAAACCAAAATTAAAAGATGAATCAAATTAAATAAAAGCCAAAATTAAAGGAATTAAGACCAAATACCTAACAACTAAAAAAGCGAGTCATTCACCAATATCCATGATTTGAACAAAATTCAAAAACTCTTAAACTGCCATCGAGGGATACTAGCAAACGACTGGCCAATGAAAGAAAGAATTCACTCACTCAAACAAGCGAACCAGTAAAAAACACAAAAAAAAAACAGTTCTCCAATAACTCGGCGAACAGTGTCATTTGATTTCTGATTTTAATAACTGCATTCCTTGCACAAACCCTTTGGGACCTGATTGGTTGGTGACGCGTTTCACTGTGTGAATGCAAAGGAGATTCAAGGATTATTTCAAACATGACTAAAGAATTGGCTTCTCTATTGAGAAAATCGAAATATGAATGATTTGTCCTTAAATCCCTAGAATCTCTATTCAAAGCTAGACCTAAATGTTGGTATTTATAAATCTCAACAGCATCTCTATAGTGCTGGACAATAACTTTGTCGTGTGAAATTAAACTAGCTAGCTTGGTTAACTAAAATAGTATGGTCCGGGTGGTCATAAATGTCTTCTGCATGGGCAGAGTCAAATTTTCTGTTTTTTCTGCTTTTTAAGCATATTATCAATCGAATTAGAGTGCTGAGTTATTCTATCTGTAAGCCGTTGATCCGTCTTCCCTATGTACCAAAGACCACAAGAGCAGGGAATTTTGTAAACACCGGAGTTTTCACCTTTCGGGATCTTTACCTTGATAAACTTTGGAACTGGTGGTTTTACCGGGTCTATAATAAGTGCAAAAATTATTTTTCTTTAGATCTTAGGAAATGTGGTTTGAAACCCTTTTTACGTAAGCGAGATCAAGAAAAACTGTATTTTCTTTTTGATTTGTGTTTTCTTTGTCACTATTTGAAAATTTTTCACTACGTTTTCCAATCCCAGAATTTATTAACCTAATTGGATATCCATTCCCAAACAAGGCCTCTCTAAGGTGGTGAGCTCTGAATCCAGGAAACGTGGTGAACAAACCTGCAATGCTCTATTAACTAGAGAAGTGACCACTCCTCTTTTCACCGCAGGAGAATGATTAGAAGAAAATCTAAGTAACGGTCACTGTGTGTAGGTATTCTTTAGACCCTAAACCTAAAACATGTATCATTACGGTGCATCAGACCATCAAAGAAAGAAAGCCGCCTATATGCCACTGATTCTTGAGTAAATTTGAGTTTTGGATCCAAGGAGTTAAGCAAGTGAAGGAAAGATCCCAGAGATTCTTCACCATGATTCCACGAATAAAAAATATCATCTTTAAAACGAACCTAAAATTCAGGTTTATGAAGACTTTGCAAAATAGCCCTTTCTTCAAGATTTTTCATGAACAAGATATCAGCTTCTACTGGTGAAAGAGGGGCGCCAATTGGAAGCCGACATTTCTGTCTATAAAAAGTGCCTCAATAATGAAAATAAAAGAATTTTCTGGTACAAAGGGTTGTGAGTGAAAGAAGGGTCAGATTCGAAAGTGTGGATTCTTCTGATATAGAAGGGTTAGAATTAAGTTTATACTCCAAAATGAGTTCCACCTTTCGGGGATCACAATTAGTATACACTGAGTCCACATCAAAACTGCCAATTCTTGTACTTGGTTTAACGAAACTTGCTTTAATTTAGAAAGGAAATCAGCGGAATTTTTACTATAGGATTTTTAAATCTGAATTAGTGGGGGGATACACAAATGATAAGAATTTCCCTTTTTTTTCTGTAGGTGAATTCAATGAGGAAATAATTGGTCGAAATGGATTATAGGGCTTATGAATTTTAGGGAGGCCATACAAACAAGGAGACGTGCACCCACGTGGATAAAATCTTTTGTACAACTGATTTGCGATCTAACCTTTTCCTTTTAGATAAGAAAGCTCTTTTCTGACGTCCTACTGCCAATCTGACATTGTTTTCTCTTTTGATACACAATCCTAATTGGGCGAAGGGGAATGCGTCAAGCCAGGCGTATGTGAGAACAGAACTTAAATAATACAACAATAAATGTGCGCTTCAGTGACTATGAACTTTGGCAGAAAAGTACAAAAACAAGGAAAAACAGCAAAGAAAAAAAATTAGACAGGCGTCAAAGAATTTCAAATATTCAGATGCAGCAGTCCAAGAAATAACAGACCAATCAGGGCATTATTAATAATGTCTGGACTTAATGAATACTTGCCTTTAAAATTGGAATATAAGGCATTTAAACATATTTTGATGCAAAACCAAAAGAATTATGCATATTAGCCAGCCTAAAATTACATTTTGTCACCATTATGGCAAGTTTTACATTGTTCGAACATAACCCTTACAGACCATAGGTAAGAATACAAATCGATGGTTTAATTTTCGTATTATTCAATGTAATAATATTACTTAAAACAATACGATAAGTGTCTCCAAAATGTTCCGTGTGAATTTCTGAACGCTTTTCCGTTCCGTGTGAACTATCTCAATTAGCCACAGGAGGCGCTCATGCCAGCATTTCTTATTTATCATTAAGACATAAGAACTTATCAGTCTTTCCTTTCATTATTGCATAATTGCAAAAGTCAATAAAACACATATGGTTAAATTGACTTGTTGACGCTACAATATTAAAATGAATTTTAATGTTTGGTTTCACTCATTTCACTTATTTTGATTCTTTTATATCATCGGACCGCTGTATAAATCATGAAGCTGATGCCCACGCAGCCAAGACCTCAGCCGTCTTCGGTAAACTGAGTCATGTTTGGAAGAAGCCAATGATCAAACGAGCAACCAAAACGAAGATCCTCGGAGCTTCAGTCTGTTCGATCCTGCTGTATGGAGCTGAAACTTGACCTGAAACTGCAGCTGCCCAGCGCCATCTCGACACTCTTCAATCTAAGTGGCTTCGGAAAATTCAGGGAATCCGATGGACAGATTTAGTCGGCAATAATCGCCAACAAAGTATGACTTCCTAGTTGCCCTTGTCACACCAGGTTGTCCAGCGAACGCTTCGCTGGTTCAGACATATTTTGCGACTGCCTGCCGACACTACGGCTTGGAGTCTTTACGAGTTCGAACCAATCAATAGTGGCTGGTAACGTCCAAGAGGACGGACAATGTTCCGGTGGAGTGACAGTCTCAGGAAACTCCTGGATCAGGCTGGAATTTTATTGTCTGATCCAGAGGCCCTTGCTGCTGACCCCCCCCCCCCCGTGGAGAAGGGTTACGATGCTCTCAACACCATCCCGGCATGAGGAAAGTAAGTAATTTATAAAAAAGACGTCTTCCAAGAAAATTTATTTTTAAAGTAGAGTAAAAACCTATATTAAAACCTAAATCAAAAAGAAATGTAGTCATATAATAATTCAAACGCAAAACTAACAGGAATTAGTGTGAATAAAAAATTGAAACCAAGAACGAAAAAAAAAAAGTTTTCCGCGAATATTCAGTGAAAGCCGGGGCTCCCAGGGCAGTGTCTTGGGACCTATATTCTTCCTTATCTAAATTAAATAAATATAAAAATAAGTTTTTTTTTAACTGAAAGTAAGGAGCAACATTAAAACTTAAACGAACCGAAATTGTTCCGTATATGAAAGGGGCAGTCCCCTCCTCAGCGCCTCGCTCTTTACGCTAAATTTTCTTAGTTTTAAAAAATAAAGTTGTGAGACAAAGTCAAACTTTAGCGTAAAGAGCGAGGCGTTGAGGAGGGGATCCTTTTTTGGAACGTAGCTTTAGGGAGAGAAGGAAAGGGCTAGTGCCCAAAACTAAAATTTTTGTTTTTCACAAGGCTTCAATTACCCAGAAACACGGTTTTAGATTCCTCGCCATTCAGAAAACAAGTTTGTTGGCCCTTTTTATGGCAGCATTTTCAGCCGAACCATCTTTCTCCACTCTTGTTTTTGTGAATTAAGGCCCCTTGACTTACAGATATACGTTCCAAGCCAATCGGAAAAAATTGAACTTGCCCCAATGTTTGGGGGCCTGTACCCCCAATTTTATTCTGGCATGAGGGTTTCCTGGGTCCAAGAGCTTACGTGTGCATGCTTAGTATTAGAATGTTGAGTTTTTCGGAGGATCATAAGTTACTGGTAGAGACACAATTTGGGTTCCGTCGAAAAGACAGCGGAACCGCCGATGATTTATTTGACAACTATTATTAATGATGTGCTAGATAAAGGTTTAAAAGAAGGTGCTGTATTTTTAGATCTGATGAAAGCTTTCGACACGGTGGATCACGAGCTTCTACTTAAAAAGAGTGAGGTGTATGGTTTGAGGGGAAAATCTTTAAATTTTTTTAAAAGTTCTTTAAGTAGTCGATATCAGTATGTCAAACTAAATGATTCTTCTTCAGGAAAACACCGTGTTGAAATAGGTGTTTCGCAAGGATCAGTTCTCGGTCCTACATTATTCTTGACATTTATAAATGATTAATTCAAAAAACTTTTTCCTCAAAATAAGTTTTTCAAAAAAAAATAAAGAACTCCATTAAACAAAAATGAGCAAAAATAAAATCAAATAATCTACCAAGCGTGAAACTAACACAAATCAGCATCTATAAATAAATGAAACCCAGAACGAACAGAAATTAAAATAATTAACCGAGTCAAACTCAAAACGAGCAGACGTTAACATAAGTTTGGCGCAAAACCCCTATGTCTTCCCAAGGCCAGAACAAAACTTGCACATTACTGAACAAAATTCAATGTTTTTACTTATATAACTTAAATAAATCAAACAATATTAACATTTTGATTACTAAATATCAGTATATCTATATTAAACTGACAATGCACATTCATTTGTATTTTTTCAGTAAAGTGCAAATTTTGTTATGGCCTTGGGAAGGCATAGGGGTTTTGCGCCCAACTTGTATTAATTTCTGCTCGTTTTGAGTTTGACTCGGTTAATTATTGTAATTTCTGTTCGTTTTGGGCTTTATTTAATTTTATTTTTGCTCATTTTTTGTTTAATGGAGTTCTTTACTTTTCTTTGAAAAACTTATTTTGTGGAAAATTTTTTTTAATTAATTTCTGTTCGTTTTATATTGACATAGTCTCCTCAGGGGAAAAAATAACACTTTAAATCTTTTCGTTTTTTAAGACTTTATAGTTTGGCCTGCTGTTTGTATGCTGGAGAAATATTTTTCAGCAATTTTTAACAACATACACCCTTTTAAAAATCTGGACACAAATAGTACTGTTTAATTTAGTTTCATACCTCCTCTAGTTGACCTGAAATGGAAAACTTGATACCATTCGCAAAAAAATTTGTTTACTTTCTTTGATAGCTTGGATACACTTACGCTATTTTGATTGGGTTAAATTTTAAGAGCAGCAGTAGCCCCGAAAGTTTGAACATAATACACTCAGTCGTTCTTGGGATACGGCTGAGATGCCTTATTGGGAATTAGCATTATCACAGTGCATTTTGATTTAATCTTACGGCAACATTTATTTTTTAAACATAATGGGCAAATGTGAGGTTAGGCGTGGGAGGGTGGTTGTGGAAGGGGAATTAGTTGCCCTCCAAACACTTTCGACTATTAAAAAGGGCATCAGCCCTTTCTATTTTCAATCGAATGAGCCCCTTTCGAAGTCCCCACGACAACTCCTTCGATACGAAGTGCCCTGGTCTAAACAACAACAAAATATTACTAATCACTTTCGACTGTTAAAAAGGACACTAGCCCTTTGAAATTCAAATCGAATGAGCCGTTTTTTGAAGTTTCTGCGACAACGCCTTCTATAAAAACCTTATATGCCCCCAGGGCATAACTTAACACACCTTGCCCTTAGGGCTGTGGGAGAGTATCCTCATCAAAAACACATTTTCTATCTGGAAATCAACTACGCTGAACAAAATGGCTATCTCAGCCCTTTTTGAAGTTTCTGCGACAACGCCTTCTATAAAAACCTTATATGCCCCCAGGGCATAACTTAAACCCCTTGCCCTTAGGGCAATGGGGGAGTACCCTCCTCAAAAACATATTTTCTATCTGGAAATCAACTACGCTGAACAAAATGGCTATCTCGAAATTTTTATTGGATGTGTTTGGGGGAATGATGGGCGTGGGGGGCCAGTTGCCCTCGAATCACTTTCGACTATTAAAAAGTGCACTAGACCTTAGAATTTCCAATCGAATGAGCCTGTTTTAAAATTTCTACGACAACGCCTTCTATAAAAACCTTATATGCCCCCAGGGCATAGCTTAAAACCCTTTCCCTGAGGGTTGTGGGAGAGTGTCCTCCTCAAAACACATTTTCTATCTGGAAATCAACTACGCTGAACAAAATGGCTATCTTAAAATTTTTATTGGATGTGTTTGGGGAATGATGGGCGTGGGGGGGGGCTAGTTGCCCTCCAATCGCTTTCGACTATTAAAAGGGAACTAGTCCTTTGAATTTCCAATCGAATGAGCCTGTTTTGAAGTTTCTACGACAACGCCTTCTATAAAAACCTTATATGCCCCCAGGGCATAGCTTAAAACCCTTTCCCTGAGGGTTGTGGGAGAGTGTCCTCCTCAAAACATATTTTCTATCTGGAAATCAACTAGCCTACGCTGAACAAAATGGCTATCTCACAATTTTGATTGGGTGTGTTTGGGGGAATGATGGGCATGGGGGGGGGAGGTGCCCTCCAATCGCTTTCGACTATTAAAAAGGGCAATAGCCCATTAAATTTCCAATCGAATGAGCCTGTTTTGAAGTTTCTACGACAACGCCTTCTATAAAAACCTTATATGCCCCCAGGGCATAGCTTAAAACCCTTTCCCTGAGGGTTGTTGGGGAGTGTCTTCCTCAAAAAATATTTTCTATCTGGAAATCAACTACGCTGAACTAAATGGTTATCTCAAAATTTTGATTGGATGTGTTTGGGGGAATGATGGGCGTGGGGGGGCTAGTTGCCCTCCAATCACTTTTAACTATTAAAAAGGGCACTAGCCCTTTGAATTTTCAATCAAATGCAGCCCCTTTTGAAGTATCTACGACAACGCCTTCTATAAAACCATATATGCACCCAGGGCATAACTTAAAACCCTTGCCCTGAGGGTAGTGGGGGAGTGTCCTCCTCAAAAACATATTTTCTATCTGGAAATCAACTACGCTGAACAAAATGGCTATCTGAAAATTTTGATTGGATGTGTTTGGGAGAATGATGGGCGTGGGGGGGGCTAGTTGCCCTCCAATCACTTTTAACTATTAAAAAGGGCACTAGCCCTTTGAATTTACAACCAAATGCAGCCCCTTTTGAAGTATCTACGACAACGCCTTCTATAAAACCTTATATGCCCCCAGGGCATAACTTAAAACCATTGCCCTGAGGGTAGTGGGGGAGTGTCCTCCTCAAAAACATATTTTCTATCTGGAAATCAACTACGCTGAACAAAATGGCTATCTGAAAATTTTGATTGGATGTGTTTGGGGAATGATGGGCGTGGGGGGGGGGCAAGGTGCCCTTCAATCACTTTCGAATATTAAAAGGGGAACTAGCCCTTTGAATTTCCAGTCGAATGAGCTTTTATTGAAGTTTCTACGACAACACCTTCTATAAAAACCTTATATACCCCCAGGGCATAACTTAAAACCATTGCCCTGAGGGTAGTGGGGGAGTGTCCTCCTCAAAAACATATTTTCTATCTGGAAATCAACTACGCTGAACAAAATGGCTATCTCAAAATTTTGATTGGATGTGTTTGGGGGAATGAAGGGCGTGGGGGGCTAGTTGCCCTCCAATCACTTTCGACTATTAAAAAGGGTACTAGCCCTTGAATTTCCAATCGAATGAGCCCATTTCGAAGTTTCTACGACAACGCCTTCTATAAAAAAAAACTTATATGCCCCCAGGGCATAACTTAAAACCCTTTCCCTGATGGTTGTGGGGGAGTGTCCTCCTCAAAACATATTTTCTATCTGGAAATCAAGTACGGTGAACAAAATGGCTATCTCAAAATTTTGATTGGATGTGTTTGGGGGAATGATGGGCGTGGGGGGGGCTATTTGCCCTCCAATCCCTTGCGACTATTAAAAACGGTACTATCCCTTTGAATTTCCAACCAAATGAGCCTGTTTTGAAGTTTCTACGACAACGCCTTCTATAAAAACCTCATATGCCCCAGGGCATAACTTAAAACCCTTGCCCTGAAGGTTGTGAGGGAGTGTCCTAATCAAAAACATATTTTCTATCTGGAAAACAACTACGCTGAACAAAATGACTATCTCAAGATTGTGATTGGATGTGTTTGGGGGAATGATGGGCGTGGGGAGGGGGAGGGGCTAGTTGCCCTCAAATCACTTTCGACTATTAAAGACGATACTAGCCCTTTGAATTTCCAATCGAATGAGCCTGTTTTGAAGTTTCTACGACAACACCTTCTATAAAAAACCTTATATGCCCCCAGGGCATAACTTAAAACCCTTACCCTGAGGGTTGTGGGGGAGTGTCCTCCTCAAAAACATATTTTCTATCTTGAAATCAACTACGTTGAACAAAATGGCTATCTCAAAATTTTGATTGGATGTATTTGGGGGAATGATGGGGCGTGGGGGGCTAGTTGCCCTTCAATCACTTTCGACTATTAAAAAGGGTACTAGCCCTTTCAATTTCCAATCGAATGAGCCTGTTTTGAAGGTTCTATGACAACGCCTTCAATAAAAACCTTATATACCCCCAGGGCATAACTTAAAACCCTTGCCCTGAGGGTTTTGGGGGAGTGCCCTCCTCAAAAACATATTTTCTATCTTGAAATCAACTACGTTGAACAAAATGGCTATCTCAAAATTTTGATTGGATGTATTTGGGGGAATGATTGGCGTGGGGGGGGCTAGTTGTCCTCCAATCACTTTCGAATCTTAAAAAGGGTACTGGCCCTTTGAATTTCCAATCGAATGAGCCTGTTTTGAAGTTTCTATGACAACGCCTTCTATAAAAACCTTATATGCCCCAAGGGCATAACTTAAAACCCTTGCCCTAAGGGTTGTGGGGGAGTGTCCTCCTCAAAAACATATATTCTATCTGGAAATCAACTACGCTGAACAAAATGGCTATCTCAAAATTTTGATTGGATGTGTTTGGGGGAATGATAGGCGTGGGAGGGGGGGCTAGTTGCCCTCCAATCACTTTCAACTATTAAAAAGGGCATTAGCCACTCCAATTTCCAATCGAATGAGCCCTTTCGAAGTTTCTACGACAACTCCTTCGATACGAATTCGTGCCCGGGTATGGAGAACCAAAAAACAACACATTGTGCCCACATCGTTCTTTACTTAGGCAGCGCGCTAGCGCGCTGCCTATGATCTACCAAAATGTCTAAATATTTTTGCTAATAAATAAATGAACTAATGGTAAGAGACATTTGTATGAGACAAGTTATTTTGAAGTAGAGTTAAAAACACAAGTTTAACAATTGTCTTGCAAAGCAGGGATCGGATTAATGTAAAGTGAGGTAAATTATTAAGCCGTTATTTTTAATAGAAATTGACAGTTCATACACGTTTTATCCTTGGATGACTGTGTTTTTAAACTGTCAAGAGATTATGGCTATTAAATAAGAAAAAACCTTACAAGAGGAATGTCCACTAGGAAAGCTTTTGCGTCCTTCGTTAATAATTTCCAGATCACCAGTGCATTTCATATTTGGATATTGTATACCGTCAGGAAAACATCGATAAAAGAAGTCCGGTCGTGGTCTCCCTAGATAAAAGAATAAAGCCAAATATACAACAAAATATTAATAAATCGAAAAACATTTATTCTTTGTATCTCAAGCTCGCAGTGATTTTTCACAGTAATGCATAATCATAAAGAATTTCACCAAAAAAGCTAATAAAGGTTTCTAAACTTATTTTGGTGATAGCATCATGGGGTTACTTCCTAGAAAAACAAATACTTAAATCACTAGTTTTCTTCGTGTCATCAATTAAAATAAAGTTTCTTCTTTGGAACGGAAATTCCAAGAAAAGTTGAAAAAAAAGAATTTTCAGTTGTGATTTGACCTGCTTTTTTTTTTTTTATTTCACTAGTCCCCTAATCAAGGAGCGACACTTGTGTCATCTATAAAGAGGCTACCCACCACAATGTTAGCGATTTCAGGTCCTGATAGGTCTCAGATAGCGGCGGTAATTTGCATTTTGTAGCCCAAGCTCAACCATATAAACTTGCAAATTTCATCTCATCCGACTTTAATCTTCATGGTAAACTGGGCCGGAAGTTTAGGACCCGCCCACCACAGCCCCTTTAACGTTGTCCGATTGGGCTGAATTTTAGAGGTTTTAAGCTTTCCTAGGGCCAGAGCTTATTCCCTCGAATTCAGCTCATCCGATCACTCTTCCCTGTTTTTCAAAAACGCAAATATAGCCCACTTAAAAATTTCATCTCTTTTTTTTTGTTATACCGCCTACAGCCACAGTTGCAAGGGATCCGTTGAATGAGCTCATTTCGAAGGCAGAATTCACCGTTTGGCCTTTTGATATTTTCAGACACGAAAAAATTAGCCCCCCGACTTTACATTTACTAAAACCTCTTTTTCAAGTATTAGCTCATGTTAATTTTTCCCTCCACAACCCCCCCTCTTACGTTGTCTGGATCGGGCTTGAATTTAGAGATAAGCTTTCTGTGGCCTGGGAGCTTATCGTCGAATTTCAGCCTCAATCTGATCACCTTCCCCTGTTTTCCAAAACCCATATCAGATTTTGGGAATTTGCTTGCGCGAAATACCCTTCTATTACTAAACAACAATTACTATTGTGTTGTATAGTCCCATCGGCTGAACTTTAGGAAACAGACCTTACAACGCGAAACTCGGGTTCGAATTCACCTCAAGTAACTTTTTTTATATACTTGAAAAGAATCGTTTTCTTTTTTTAAATTATTTGAAAAAATTACGTTTTTCTAAGAGTTCAAGGCTGAGTTTACAAGGTCGACCCTTAAAACGTACAGGGCTAGGAGGCACAGTTGGGAGGCTGTTAAAGAGGCTGAGTCACAAGTTCGAACCTAAAACGTACAGGGATTAGGAGGCACCCTGTACGACGTGAATTTGAGTATTCAGGTATTAAAAAAGCCTTAACACAGAATGTTCAAGGCGGGGGGTTTGGGGGGCGGAAGCCCCCCACTTTAACTCATGACCCGATAGCTAACAGTTGAGTCGCAATAATAAGTAATAACTGTACAAAACGTTGCAGAAATTATTTGAAAAAAACTACGTTTTCTAAAGGTTTAAAGAGCTGAGTTACAGGTCCAACCTAAAACGTACAGGATTAGGATGCACAGTTGGGAGGGCTACCACCCCCCAAACCCCCGCTTTCGCAGCCTTTAAATATAAAAAAGATTTTCTTTAAACTGAAGTAGGAGCGACCATTAAAACTTAAAAAGACAGAAAATTATTCCGTATATGAAGAGACTGTGGCCCTCCTCAACGCTCGCGCTTTACGCTAAAGTTTTTTATTTTTTAAAAAAAGAGTTTTTGTGAGAACGTCAACTTTGCGTAAACGAGCGACGTTGAGGTAGGCCCAGCTATTTCTATCGGAATAATTTCTGTTCTTTTTAAGTTTTTATGTCGCTCCTTACTTTCAGTGTAAAGAATTTTTTTGTTATATTAAAGGCTGCGAAAGCGGGGGTTTGGGTGTGGTAGCCCCCCAAACTGTGCTCCTAATCCCTGTACTTTTAAGGTTCGACCTTGTAACTCAGCCATCTTTAACTCTTTAGAAACGTAGTTTTTTTCAAATAATTAATTAGAAAGGTTCATGTAGGCCAGGGCTTCCTAAACTTTTTTCAGTCACAACCCCAATTATTATTGCAAGTTTCCTGGCGACCCCATAAATATATAAATGAAAGACAAATAAATATTTTTTGACGATTCATTTATTAGGTAACAATATTCATTATTCACACATGAAAATATACAGTTTAGAATTCGTTTAAAAAGATACAAAAATCTAAAATAAAAAATATACAAAAATCTAATATAAAAAATTCCAAAAAAATTAAAAAGTTATCTTTATTATACTTATATAATATTTTGAACGCCCTATTTTGCCTTATATTCCCTAATTTTCGCGATATGCCCAATTTTTCGTCAAAATTGCATTTTTTTGAATAACATAAATAAAAGAGAACGTTGACCGTCTTAGTTCAATCGAAAATATTTGAACGCAGTCGTTAGGTGGTAAATATTAAATTAAAATCAAACGAAAAACTTTAGTGAGATGGATGTACCTGTTTTTTATTGCATAAGAAATTAAATTTTGGTTGAATGTTTGACACTGCTGGACGTAAGACCTCTTCAATATTTTTTAGCGATGAATGATGTTGGGGTTTGATATGTGTTAAAGCTCAGAAAGTAACTTCACATAAATATGTGGTGTTGAATGGCAGAAGAACATATAATGTCGTATCTGCGATTGTGGGAAATTCAGCTCTAGTTCTGATTCAGAATTCAGTCAAGGGCTTTTTTGAAAATTGTTGTTTTAAGTTTGAATCACTCGAAAGCTCAGGAAATTGCTCTTGAGCTTTAAGTGGCATAGGATCAATCTCAGTTAAATCAATACAAAACGGATTTTGAATTAAAGCTACCTTTTTTTAAATCAATATTTAATATAAAACATGTACGGAACTAGGTTTCTAGCGCTTTTAAGTGATCTACAATAATTTTTGCAATAAAAGTTTTACAATGATTTTTCTCGATTTCAAGATTGTCAACACCGGAAAATATTTCGAACGATTTTTTTTTTTTATCCATCTTCCCAAATTTTAATCTTTTTAATAAAACTTTCAATTTTATCATTAGCAGTAAATATGTCGCATTTTTTTTCCTTGAAAAGACAAGTTGAGATCGTTTAACTTCGCAAAGATATCCGAAAAATAACACAGCTTGGATAGCCATAAGCCGTTTTGAAGAAAAGCAGCAAGTTCACATTTTCGTTCGGTTAAGAATATTTCAATTTCGTCTTTTAATAATAATAAGCTTCTGAAACTCTGACCTCTTGACAACCATCTTACTTCTGCATGTAATAATAAAATTGTATAGACGGAATCCATATCCTTACAAAGATTTGAAAATAAGTGACTGTTAAGGGCATGGCTCTTAATAAAATTTATAATCACAACAGAATTCTGAAGCACATCGTTCAATTATGGTGCTAATTTTTTTTGCTGCAAGGGCCTCTTGGTGAATAAGACAGTGAGTATAAGTTATATGATCATAATGAGTAGCTTGAAAAAATGATTTAACACCAATGTTTTGCCCATCATCACTCTTGCACTCTGTGCATATTCCACAGCAATTTTTCCATTCTAGACCTTCAGTCTTTAAAAATTCATCAACTTTACAATATATGTCTTTTCCTTTAGCATGTTATAGATATTTAACTTTAATATCTAAATATTTGACTTTAAAATCTCTTGCGACCGCACGATTTTGCTACGCGACCCCGTCTGAGGTCGCGACCCATAGTTTAGGAAGGCCTGATGTAGGCCATTGGGAAGCTTATGACAGAATTTTACGTTTCCATCATACTTTCATAATAAGCAACGGAAAATAATTCCCACTGACAATCAAAAAAGTAAATAGAATTGCTAATGAAAAAAGATGAGGAGATGATTGTAAAGATCACGAGGCTTCGGAGGATATCAATTGGAACTTCTTTCAACTTTTTGAAGATGGTCTTATTCAAACTGAAGTTTGGTGACAAAATATACACAAACAGTCAAATTATGTGGAAAAATAGAAACAACTACAGATTAATAATAAAAACCTCGAGACTTGAGGAGAGGAAAGGGAGTACCACAAGTCCAAAGGATTCTGTCTGAAAGGATACAGGGCTTGTTGTTAAAGTGGATTAAATCGATTTTACTAACTTTTCAAGATGACGATGCTGCAACAAACTCAAACTTAGTGGCAGTAAGTTTGGCAGCTGCTGGAATGTTATATAAACAACTGATTCTCTTTCATATTAACCATTACCAGAATCAACAGTCACTGAAACGAAATCAAGGCAAACTAACTCAATTTCATTCACTTGAGTTCAGTGATCCCACAACTAGAAAGCAATTTTTTATGGACTTGTTCCTTTTAAAAAATAAACCTTCTGGAAAATGATAGTGAACAACAACTAGTTCATAATTTTCCTTCTTCAAGATTTACCTACATCCATCATTAACTTTCTAGTTGTTTTTATATCTTAATCTAGATTTAACAAAATATCAGCAGTACAAATTAGCTATGTGCTATGATGATTCCTTAAGTGTTTGTATAGAAAATTCGACTTCCTGACTGTAATGAGATTCTGGTAATCCTATCTATCATACTCAAATTAATTGAAAGAAAATGGTGGAAGTTGAAACTTAAAATTCAAAACTCTTCCTTCCTATGTATGTTAAAGGTTGTCTCGTCATTTCTACTTTGTGGAAAATCGGACATGTTTAAAATTTTAAGATTTCACCTTTTTTAGGTAACACTGTATACATGGTCTACACTAAGCGTTCAGGTTGTTTGCATTGTATGTGTGTTTAGAGCCAAATGCGACATTTTGAAGCAGCAACAAGCAGACATACAAAGTAATTCACGAAAAAAATTTATTAATTTAAAAAAAAAAAATCCACAAAACAAGTTTTTCCAAGAAAAGTAAAGAGCTACATTAAGCCAAAAATGAGCAGAAATAAAGTCAAATAATCTTCCAAGGGTAAATATACCAAAAGTCACAATCAATAAATAAATGAAACCAATCTCCAAACGTTTGAGTCAAACTCAAAACGAGCAAAAATTAATATGAGTAGGGCTAACAACCCCATTGCTTTCTCAAGACCAGAACATAATTTTCACTTTACTGAAAACAAAATAAATTTTAAACATGTTCACTTTTTTTTTACTTTAACAAATAAAAAAACTATTAAGAGTTTAAGGAATAAATTTCAGTATATGCATATTCAACTGACAATCCATGGTCATTTTTCTTCAGCAAAGTGCCAATTATATTCTGGTGTTATGGTTATGCTCTACAGTGCTGAACAAAATGGCTGTCTCAAAATTTTGATTGGATGTGTTTGAAAAAGGAATGGGCTTGGGAGGAGGTCAGCTTGCCCCCACCCCCAATTACTTTTGACTCTTAAAAAGGGCACAAGGGCATTTAATTTCCAATCTAAGTAGCTCCTTTAAAAGTATTCATGATATTGCAAGCTATTATAAAGCCACGCTGCCTATGATATTGTCTAAATGCCCTTTTGAAAACCTGCATGATTATAGTATTTTGGTTTAGTTGAAACTCCCCCTAAACGTTCCCTAAAAACTTTCCCCTTAATACCCTTATCGTCATTAGTTATAGTAACTGCAATGGTAGCATTAATAGTATACACATACTACCTTTCAGCTAGTTCAAAATCCACCACAACTTCCCATTAAAGGTCTAGCTTAATATTGTAAGCCGTTCTTGAGATATTACTTTGTCACCTTTTTGAAAATCTACATACTTGCAGTTCGTTTTGGTTTAAGTAGCTCTTCTCCACACGCCCTCTTTCCCCAAATGCATCCGATCAAACGTTTGAGATAGCCATTTTGTGTCAAAAGAGTCAAAAAATTATGTAATAATGCCTTCGGGGTTGACACAATCCCCAGAGACAAGGGGCAAGGGTTTTAAGTTATGCCTCATGGGCTTATCAGGTTATTTTGGAAGTGGTGGTCGCATAAACTTTTGAGGAAGCTTATTAGATTAGAAATTTCAAGTTCTAGTTCCTTTTTAGGAGTCAAAAGTGATAAATAGCAAGTTACCCCCCCCCCTATGCCCTCTTTTCCCCAAACGCCTCCGATCGATATTTTGAAATACCCATTTGTTCAAAATTGTCCAAAGATCATATAGCAATGCCTCCGGGGTTGACACAACCCCATAGAGCTCAGGGTACTGGTTATAAGTTATAACCTGGGGGCATATAAGGTTTTTATGGAAGGGTAGTCGTGTAAATCTTGGATAGGCTCATTTGATTGGAAATTGAAATTTTTAGCTCCATTTTTAAAGGTCAAGAGTTTCGGACAGTAACCAGCCCCTCCCCACACGTTTTTTTCCTAAATTCTTCAAATCAAAATTTTGAATTACCCATTTTGTTCAAAATAGTCCAAATCCCAAATAACTATGGTGCCGGGTTTGAAAACCACCCAGCCCTCGCGGAGAGGGTTTGATGTTATGCTTGTTGCCCATCGTTAACATATAAGGATTTTACGAAAGATATGGCTTTTAAGAGTCTTAAGATATATTTCTTGTGCCCTTTTAAGAGTCAAAAGTGATCATGGGGTAACCAGCCCCCCCCCATCACCCCTTTTTTCCCCAAATCCACCCAATCAAAATTTTGATATGTCCATTTTGTTCAAAATAGTCCAAAATTCAAATAATTTTTAGGGGTTGAAATAGCACCCGAAGCAAAAGTTGTAAAATAAGGTTTTTTGTGAAGGGGTGGCCGCATTAACTTTGAAGGAGGCTCATTCGATTGAAAATTCCAAATTCCTGTTTTTTTTTAAGAGTCAAAAGTCATCAAAGGGCAACCAGCGCTCCGAACCCGTTTTCCACAAAGGAATCGGGTCAAGATTTTGTGATAGCCATTTTGTTCAAATAGTCCAAAGCCTAAATAACTATACCCCCCCCCCCAAGGTCCTCAGAAAAGACTTTTGTCGGGCGAAGCCCGAAAAAAGTCACTATCTTTCGGCGCAAAGTGAAGCTTCTGGAAAGGGATTTCGGCGGGCGAAGCACAACAAAACTTAATACTTCATATGCGCGAAGTCGACAGAAACCTATTGGCCCCCTAAATAACGTCGGGCAAAGGACTACGAAATTTGCTGCTTCATCTGTGCGAAGTCAACAAAAACTTAATATTTTATCGGTCCATTGATATGTCATAAAAAACTTCCGTCGGGCAAAGACTACAAAATTGACTGCTCCATCTGCGCGAAGTTGATAGAAACCAATTTGCCGCCTATAAAAGGTCTTGTCGGGTGGAGCCTTGTAAAACTTGATATTTTTCAACGCGTCGGTTAGCCGGGACAATTCTAGTGGCTCTACTGAGAAAAAACTAATTGGGAAATATTGTTGTTTCTTTCCAAAATATCGGGAACAGCTGACAAAATTTCGTAGTAAAGACCCCATAGAATATACTAAGAATATAGAATATGCAAGGATATACTAAGCTTATTCTCTTTCGCTTATTCTCAAAACCCCTATAATAAATCATATAACCGAGGACATGAAGAATTAAAACTGCAAAGGAAAGAAACAATTTTTAATTCCAGATTCAAAAATTCTGCTGCTTTGCGACATTAAACTTATTTTAAGACTTCATTTAACAAAAAAAAAAAAAATCGCTGTCTGATATCGCAGACAGCGATATTGAAGATGAATTTTACCGTACCTTGAAAGATGTGATCAGATCTGCACCTCGGCATGACATCATGTGTGTTCTCGGAGACTTTAATGCCAAAGTTGGCGACGACATTGATTACGCATCCAGCGTTATCGGGAGGCATGGCGTCGGTAAACTGATTGAAAACGGCTCCCTATTGATCGAGCTTGCTATTGAAGTCGGGGTGTTGATCGGTGGAACGTTATTTCGACATAAAAACATTCACAAATACACTTGGACGTCCCCAGACGACAGAATCAAAAATCATATCGATCATATTCTTAGCAGTAAAGCTCGAAGAAGAAGTCTCTTAGATGTGAGAACCATGAGGAGTGCTGACTTAGGTTTAGACCATGAACTAGTTATCGCTATGGTCCAGATCAAACTTAGAGCTCAGAAACGAAGGAGAAATACCCAGATGATATTTGATGTGGACAAGCTGAACGAAGCAGCAACGAAGAGAAAGTTTTGCCTATCTCTCAAAAACCGCATTGAAGTGCTGGGAAATCACAACACCGAAGACGCAGGAATCGTTGAATCGATATGGACTGCACTCTCGTCTGCCTATAAAGAATATGCGAAAGAGATCCTAAGCGTCCAAAAGAGACCTAAAGAGAGATGGATTACCGACAGAACATGGAAGACCATAGCTGAACGCACTGCCTTAAAGAGACAGAAGAACAGCGCTCAATGTGATCATCAAGCTTGCCTCTCAGTGGTGTACCTTCAGAAGCACAAGGAAGTCAAGAAGCAGACACGAATTGACAAACGTAAATCCATCGAAGCCAAAGCTGAACAAGCAGAGGAAGCTGCCAAGAAAGGTGACTCAAGGCTCGTCTACAGAATAACGAATGACATTGTGTGGCGTGCATAAACTGTCGAAGGTCCAGTGAAAGACAGTAAAGGAAACCACCTAACTTCTGAAGAGCAGATTAAGGAACGTTGGGCAGAACATTTCGAGAACATTCTTAATCGACCTAGACCGCCTCAGACACTCCATATCCCAGAAGTACTTTTATTCGATTTAGGCAGTAACCTGGACCCAATCTCTCCCACTGAGATCTCAAGTGCCGCCAAGAAAATAAAAAATGGCAAGTCACCTGGTGCTGATGGCATCGCTGCTGAAATGATAAAAGTTTCATTGGGCATATGCACGACAGTTTGGCTCACCCTTTTCAGAACTGTCTGGGAAACAGAAAGAGTTCCCAAAAATTGGAGCAAAGGCACTATAGTAAAACTATTTAAGAAAGAAGGTGCTAAGTCCTGTGGAAACTGGAGAGGAATCGCCCTTTCATCTGTAGCTGCTAAGCTGTTAAGTCTGATACTACTAAATAGAATCTTCAATCAGATCAACCAAAACCTCCGCGAGGAACAAAGTGATTTTAGACCTAGGAGAGCGTGCGCCGACCTTATCTTTATTATGCAAATGCTGATTGAAGAGAGCAATGAACGGAGGAGGAAGTTGCTGATCTTATTCATAGACTTCAAAAAAGCATTCGATTCAATCAATCGAGAAACCCTGTGGAAGATTTTATCCCACAATGGATTGCCAGTGAATATAGTAAATCCAATCATGGCCGTGTACGAAGAAACAGAATGCTGCGTTCGTACTAGTACTGGTGACACAAGATGCTTCAAAATCTCTTCGGGGGTTTAAGCAGGGATGTGTGTTGTCTCCCCTCCTGTTCACAATTGTCATCGAGTTCATCCTCCGAAATACTAACGGCAAAGGAGTAAGATTTAGCAAATCAAAACAAGTGGCAGATGTTGAATTTGCTGACGACCTAACCCTCCTAGATGAAGACAAGGCTAGCCTGCAAGAATTCTTTAACCCTGTAACAGACCGAGCCGAAAAAGTGGGACGACACGTTAACGTAAAGAAGACGAAATGTATGGCTGTTTGCAGCGATCAACCTCTCGAGATCTACCATAAGGGCGAAAGAGTCGAGCAAGTATCATGCTTTCGATACCTTGGCAGTATAGTTGAAGAGAGAGGCAACATAGCTAATGTGTTCCAGGCCAGAATTGGGATGGCAAAGACTGCCTTGAATCAGCTCTCATCAGTATGGAAATCTCCAAAACGTTCATTAAGGCTCAAAATGAGACTCTTCAACAGCAAAGTGATGAGCATACTGCTTTACTCATGTGAAACCTGGAAACTCGACCAAACTCTCGAGAAACGTCTGCTAGCCATTGAGAATTACTGTCTTCGACGATTTTTGCATGTCGGCTGGTACCACTGAGGTACCAACGAACAAATATGAACCCGCACCATGCAACCATCCGTCACAGAAGTAATCAAGTATAGACGCTGGCGCTTTTTTGGTCACGTATTACGCATGCTGGACAGTAGACTACCGAAGATTACGTCCCAATGGAATCCAGGGGGCTCAAGACGCAGAGGCAGGCCGATGAATACTCTACGCAGGACGTATGGAAAAGACCGAGCAACAATAAACACTGCTATTGTACCAGAATGGGCGGATGTATTAGACGCTTCCAGCTTCAAGAAGAATGGCGGATTATCACAGATGCCCTATGCGCCCTGAATGGCATTGGAGGAACTAACGTCTAAGGTGACAAAAAAAAAGAAGGCAGGAAGCCCAGTAACCTGGGTTGTACTGGTACTTCAAAAGAAAATTTTGTAATACATAGACACGTGGAAATAAAGTCAAATTAAACTGGTTTGTCAAGAGCGAGGAAAGTTCACAGGGAATCAAGTTTATCAGTGATCTAGGAATTGCAATTTGAATTAGTGCGATTCTGAATTTGAACCAAAAAGGACGCTTAGAGCGCTATTTTATTTGTTTACATCATCAGTACATGAAAATGTTTGCAAAACAAAGGAACAGATCCAGAACTAGAATAAAGCTTGTGTGAGAAGTTTGCTTCAAAGAAAGAAAGATGAAAGGTATTATGAATTTGACTCTGATTATCGAGCTATTCACATTCTAAGAATCATAGTAAGCAGCTGAAAAACGGTACCGAAGCGAAAATTAGGCCGAAGATTGTGCAGAAGACCTCTCTATTGGATATTCCAAAATTAGCTGAAAGTAAACTGTAGAAAGCCCTGCCACGAGCGAACTTCATTTAGAACAGCAACATAGCTTAGCGCAATTTATGTCAACAGAAAGCTTAGAGTCTGTCTTCAGTGGTGCCTCTTGTTTTAGTGCTACGCAGTCGCGGCCACCTCGCTTCTCGCATTCTGACACTGCTAAACATGTTTATAATGAAAGTACAGCAGATGTCCGAAGTTGTAAGCATACGATTTGATAGGATAGACTCCCAAAGTCTGGGCAGAATCTTACATTTAAGGGGGAGTTTGATCAACGAGCGGCAGTTTCTTAAAGGGTAGTAAACTTTAATAAAAATTGATTGGAAGACTCAATAATTAGTAATTGATAAACGAGAAAATGTTAACAAGATTAGGGATAATTATAAGACATATCCTTAATCTTTAATTATACATGATAAAAAGATGAATTATCCTGAAGGGCGGTGAAGATGTCCTTTTAATATGCAAACTTATTGTAGTTTTACCTAATTTAATTTTGTTTATGTGAGTTAGAGGACAGTCCTGGTAAGAGGTCTTTTCTACAGGATTGAAGTACTGGAGACGTGTGAATTTTAGAAATATTGTATTATACTTAATATCTATATATATATATATATATATATATATATATATATATATATATATATATATATATATATATATATATATATATATATATATATATATATATATATATATATATATATATACATGATATATATATATATATATATATATATATATATATATATATATATATATATATATATATATATACAAAATAGCGGTACTACTATGCAGCGGATCTCTACACGTTTCAGCTTGCTCTCTACTTTTGGGGTTCTTACTCTCTTTTCTTCCGAGGTATGCCTTAAAATGGAACTGAATTGAAATAAAGCGTACCAAATTGCCTGCAAGAAGCAAAGAAGAATATAGTTTTAGAAAAGTTTAATAGGTTGTGGCCAGGTTTCCCTATAAAAGTTTTAGAATTTGTTTCGAGCTTTTCAATTTTTTCGAATGAATGAAATAAATACAGACAAACAACTGTGGTGAACGCTAGACATAGGGCGATCAATCAGCCAATATGCAACTAGGCTTATTAGTCAGTCAGAGAAATTCATTTCTCAGAAAGTGTCAAGAATGGAAGGAGTAAAATCTGAAGCTGAAAGTTTACTGCAAGCTGGTATCGTAAGAGTCGAGCACAATCCCGGGCTCAAGAAAAAAAAATTCAAGCTCAGAAAAGCTGAAGCTTATCGAACTAGGACATTTCAGCCAAAAATCTATTTCCCAAAAAACGAGGATATCCAATCCCAGAGTTCGCAACATCAGTTGCGGTTTGTTAGAAACTGGTACAATGAGTACCCGCACCTAGAGTATACCGTCGAGAAAGATTTAGTCTACTACCATGCCAAACTAGGATTTTGCAAGTAACATGAGTGGGCGCTTCGATGGAACACAAGCTCACATTTCCAAGAAGTTAGGAAGAAATATCCAATACATAAGATGCCTAGCCCACAGAGGGAACATTATCGTCCTTTTTGCAGAGATTTGCAAAAGCGCTGGAAGTATCATTGAGTTTGCCGAGTTGTTCTCTCTAGCAAAAAATAGCAGATAAGGGTTGCCTTTAGTTTACAGAGCATTCACTTTTGCAAAAACTATTGCAGTGATAATGTCCGAAGGTGAACGAATATTTAGCAAGATGAAAATCGTCAAGAAAAGACTGAGGTCAACTATGGGACACGATTGACTTGATCATCTCGTGCTCGTGATGTCAGAAAAATACCTACAGGAAAAAATTGACCTCAACCTATTTGTAGAAAAGCGAAAAGTTGAAAAGCCGCGCAGCCTTCAAATTTAGCTTATTTTCTTTGTCTTGATTTTGTTTTTATGCCTGAGTTTTTCTCTACAATATGTGACAATCTTCCATAACTAATAAACATTGTTTTAACACCTAAAAAAAACGAAGTAACAAATGTCGGTTGTCGTCGGCACCTACCCCAATTTTTCGGCACATTTTAGACCCCCCCCCCCCAAAGGTAAAAGGCTAGTGACGCCACTGACCACAGGTACTAGTATAAGTCCAAAAATAAACCTTAAAACAAGTAAAACTCAAATTGAATATGCAAATTAAGGTTAAAACGAACAAAATTTACTACAAACCAGAGTTTGGCTACTGCCAACTCTACAAGCAAGAGTTTGGCTACTGCCAACTGTAAAAGTATAAAGCCTACTGCATCATTGGCGGTTTACTGAAAACTATATGTGTCTTGATCAGTCTTGGAAAGAACTAATAAAATTAAACTCAGTATTTGATATATAATGATCGTAATTGCTGAAAGCTCATCAGTTCAAGATTGTATTTCACTGTAATTTTATTTGATTTTTAATGTTGTACTACGAAAAAGAAAATATTTGTAATGTAATTCATTTTCAGTAAAGCACCAACTATGCAGTAGGCTTTAGAATTTTAAAGTTAGGAAAGCGGGCAGTAGCCAAACTCTTGTTTTTAGTGAAAACTATATGTGTTTGATATATAAGAATTTTAATAACTGAAAACCAAACCAAGCGAAATAATAAAACAGACTTTCATTTTTTTGAAAGAAAACTGCTGACTTACTTCTTTAAAAAAGTTTTTACATTTTCGAAATTTGTTTTCACCTAAAACCTATTTGACCTCATGACCTCATTTGAAATTTGAAAAATAAAGATCTCTTTAAAAATTATTGTGCAGTTCTGAATAACGTGTTTTTCTTTGTGTATAGAGGGCCTAAAATTATGTCTGGTACTATTTGAGCCGCGTGAACTGAAAAACCCCGTAATGAATTCTGGCTACCTCCCTCTCCCAATCTCTTATGAATAACACACATCTACGCAATTGCAATCAATGGTTGAAATAAAAAACAATCTCATGAAAGGGGATCTTGTGAACATATTTTTTTTTTTGGGGGGGGGGGCGCCTCCAAATATGATGCTAAAGGGACAGATAGCACTGTTTAGAATTGACAGAACATAGATTGTTGAACATAGAAAGTTCGTAAGTGTAAAGGTATTTCTGTTGAAAAATGGAGCCACTCCAAATTCAAAATCCAATTTTGTTCGTTGGCGTAGCACCCATATAAGGGAGGCACCGTTATGGCTTGACTGAGATATGAGAATGAAAAGACTTGATTTTTGTAATTTACTTGTTTCATATGGAGCTAAATTAGACAATGAAATTAGGGAGGTGCTTCAAGAGCAAATTCTTCTTAGATTCCAAAATGGATCTAGGGAAAGTTTAGCACAGTCACTCTCTATCTGGACATCTTATCGACCTGACTGTCGACTTGGTAACGAATAAAATGTACGTAAGGAGTGACCGAGCTCATGATAACCGAAATTCAAAAAATAAGATTTTATTAGTTTGACTTGAATCAGAACGTTATTACAACGAAAAGCCAAGCTGAAAAATAGAAAAGCTCCAAGTTTATCTAAAATACCACGGAGGAAGCACATTAAGTGACCTATTACAAGGACAATCCTTACAGTATCTTGGGATAAACCCAGGATACATTGAGGAAAATTTTTAACCTAATCTCTATCTCCATTAGAAAGTATTCTTAATCTTCCCTAAGGTTCGATTTGTGTACATCTATGGCACCAAAATGAACGTCCTGAGAAAATTTGAATTTAGTCTTTAAACTTTTACGGACTATTCGGCTATCAAATTTAACTAATTATTTTTGCTTATTTATTCTCACGGTTCATTGTGACAACGCTGACGAAAATGTGGTGATGCCCTAAAAACTTTGTGATTTTTAAATTACCTAAAGCAAAATCTTAGAAAATTAGTTGAATTAGTTGAAAAATGTTAGGATAATATTAGTTGAATCAGTTTGAGATTTTATTTCACTGTGATTTTCATTTTCTTTTCAATATTTTAATAAGTACAAAAGAAAATATTTGTAATATAATTCGTTTTCATTAAAGCGCTAATGACGCAGTAGGCTATATATTTTTACAGCTAGGGAATCAGGTTTATCTAGTTAGTTAAATCAGGTTTTCTAAGATGTTGCACTGATTCAAGTCGTGTAAGATACGGACAACTTGCATAAGGTATTCGAAGTGGCATATCTACATTAAATCCTGAAGCTTAAGCTTGATAAAACAATGGGTAGGTGAAGGGGTATCGTCATCGTCCTCCACACGATTGATGATATTTTTCAAAGTTTTGCCACGTCGTTTTGGAACCATTTCTTAAATAATTGAGCCGTTTTCAAGAAATAATACAGCCATATACATCGGCCATCGATGTGTATATACATTGGCCATCCCATATATAATGGGATTGGAAAAAAAAATGGAAATATCAAGTAGTGATTAAAAGATTGGCAAGGGCCCTACGGTAGTGAGCAGAGGCATGTGACAAAAAGCCTACGAAGTGGCCTTTTTAATAGATAAAAACACAGCGAAGCCAAGACAACTTTGCTTGTTTGTGTGTCCAGCGTAAAGTGAATAACTATTAAAAGTATGTGCGATTAAAAAAAAAAAATCTAAACCTACGATCAAAAAATCATTTATTAAACCCCAAAAATATAAACTAGAAAAAAACAACAAGAAAAGTGGATTTAAAATGGCGGCATGATTACATCATGCAAGCAATGTAGGCCCTACAAATAACAAAAAGTAAAACGACGAGGTATTGTTTGAGAACAGCGAAAAAACTGTCTTAAAATGAGGTTAGAAATTAGTTACTGAAAATTACGAATATAATCTTTGAAAAGGGGGAAATATCCTGCAATTTTAGGAAAACTCTAATTAAACCCCTGTATAAGAAAGGAGATAAGAGTAACTGTGGTAATTATAGAGGCATCAACCTGGTTTCTATAGGTAGCAAATTACTTAGTATGATGATACTTTTTAGACTTAGATATGCTATAGATAAAGTTTTAAGAGAAGAACAGTGTAGTTTCAGGAAGGGAAAGGACGCGTCGACGAAATTTTCATTCTTAGATTAATAACTGAGAAGCGCCTGAATCATCAAACGCCTTAGTCCTAAAATTTTATAAATTATGAGGAAGTTTGATTCAGCAGACAGAACAGTTCCAGCGAAGGTCTTATCCAAGTATGGTATACCAGACAAATACATTAAAGTGATTAGTGCTATGTACGAGAATAGCATTGCTGCGGTTAAGGTTGAATTTGAAGTCAGTAGCTGATTTCATTTTAAATCAAGAGTTAAACAGGGTTGCATTCTATCTCTATTTGTATGAATCATTTTGATGGACTTCGTCTTAAGGAACAAAGCATAGGCAATGGGAGAACACAGAATCAAATGAGGAAGTAAATTATACTGACGATTTAAGCATCCTAGATGAAGGTGTTAGCAAAATGAATGGTAAGAAGACTAAGTCGCTAAGACTAGAAATAAGCAAAAATGGAAAGGTGATGTTGGGTAACGAGAAGATCGATCAAGTGAACAGCTTCACTTACATAGGTAGTATTATTAGTAAAGACGGTAGGTGCAGTGATGATGTTAAAAGTAAAACATTCTAGGCCCAGGGTATTTTTTTCAGAGTTGAAAAATTTTGGAAGAATAGAAAGATAAGTCTGGAACCCAAAATTAGAATATTGGAAGCTACAGTGATGACAGTAGTGAAGTATAGTTCTGAAGCATGGGCGATCTAAAAAACGGAGGAAGATTTGCTAGATGTTTCCCAGAAAAATCGCCTACGGATTGTTTCGGGTACCCGGCTGACTGACCGTATTTCAAACAGTAGGCTGTACAAAAAGTGTGGTTCAATCCCGCTTTTTAGGGCTATAATGAGGGAAAGGTTGAGATGGCTAAGGCATGATCTGCGGAAACAGAATGACAGATTGCCAAAGATTGTCCTTTTCGGCCAACTGTCTAGCGCCAAACGAAAAGCAGTTCACCCCCGCTAGGGGTGCAAGGATATCATAATGGAAGATTTAAGGGAAATGAGAACTTTCTGGGAGGGTGTACAGAGGGAAGCGTTAAATAGATTGTGATGGAGGAGGACCTTGCATAGCTGTGTTGGCCCCAGGCGGCTTGGTGCTGCAGTGAGTTGTTAGTAGTAGTAGTAGCAAATGAATACTTAGGTTCCATATCTAAGTCGTCATCAGCAAATCTGACAATAAATACAAAAAAAAAAAATTACAATAAGATACTTGACCATTGAAACTATTAAAAAATGAAATCAGTCCTGGTTTAATAACTTAAAGAAAGTTCAACATGGACTGACAAACAAACAGACAAGGCAATTCATTCAGATAAAAACAAATTGCGAGCATTTTTTCAATGCGATTCTTGCTTTTTTGGCAGCTAACCTAAAAGGTATTTTTGATACATTTTCGTTTGTATTAACTATTGACTTTGCAATGTGATTTGTAGTGTGAAAAATGTAATGTCATTTTTAGTTGAATTCGCGTACAATGCCTTGAGCGAATATTCTCCCAAATTTATATTTAAAGAAGTATTATTATTTAACACACGTTTAATTTCTATTGCCTCTCGAACAACTTTTTTCATGCCAAAATCATTACTAAGAGAGGGAGGGTTAACAAGTATTGAACGGCTAGGGTTTTCAAAAATATGGCAGCTTACAGAAAAACCAAAAGAAATAAGAATACTATTAGAACTTAACGTTTTGGTTATGTTATCCTCAAGCTTTTGCAGGAGTTTTTCCAAGTTTTCGTGGGTTCTGTCCCATAATAATTGCTGCAGTCACATGGTATTTGATATACCCCTGTTTGACGACTAACTGGGGTCTTATCTTTACCAAACTTAAGCAAATCCATGGTTTTTAAATTACTTGTAAAAAACTACATACATATTATTCTGTGAACGAATTTTTTTCGTAGTAATTGTAATTTTTGGTATGAAGGCACTATTTGCCAACCAAGGACAGCGGAGCGAGAAAGAAACCCAGCAAAAGGATCGAGGGCTTGAGCACTCCCCAGGCCAAGCAAGGACAAATCTGCAAGGGCAGAAGGACTGAGTACGGCCTGAACAAAGCGAGGGCAGCATGAGGGCACATTTGCAAGGACCGAAAGCCCTACCTCCCGACTACAGCACCTGGAGACTGACTACTAAACTATACCGGAAATTACTTATTTCGCTAATGTCGATAACGAAAGTAGCAATATTAGTGAAGTGACGTTTCATTCTCGATTAAGCAATATGTGGTCTGTATAGGTATTCAGGGAAGAGGACCTTTGGAACCTCCCACTGAAACCTCACAAGTTGTAAGATTTTCCCCATACATTTCCTAACGTGTTCGTCAGACCAAATTTCTTCGCCTACAAATAACAAATTGCTATAATATACCTGTACTTGCATTCCATGACTTCAGAGGCGGTTTTAGGGGGGAGTCCCAGGCAAAGAAATTTTAGGGGCACAAAATTTCAAATAGATAATCTAACGATTATAAGCATTTTGTAATTTTGATTTTTTTTTTTTATTAAAATAAAGCAGAGGGCGCACATAATAAATTAAAATAACTAATCAATCGTTAATTAATTAATGAAATGAACTAAAAAAACAAAAATTAATTTAAGTAATAGAGTGAAAATTAGTAAAAACAAATATTATTACTTAATTAATAAACTGAAAACAATCTTGTTAGTAAAAGAAAATTTGGCCTGAAAATTGTGTGAGGGGGCAGGGAGGGGGAGGGCTAATCAACATATTGCCCTGGGCGCAAGAGAGGCAAGAACCGCCACTGCATGACCCTTCGTCTATGAGAAAAAAGAAATATTCATATTCCTTTTGGTGATAGCATGTTAATATCAGAGGGCAAAAAGAAACTTAACCTAACGAAAAAAAGGTATAAGAGCTTACCAACTGTTAATTTTATTGCATCTGTAATGACTCCGTTAATACCCATTGATAAAGTGTATCCCAACAATGCATTAATAAGGTCACTGGAATCCTTGGTCACGAGGAAACAGATAGAAAATACTACCAAAGGAACAAACACTACCAGAAACTGAAAAAGCAAAACTAAAAACAAATGATAGTAGAACTGGCAGCTCATACGTAGCTAACATAGCTCACAATATTTGAAAACAATACAATTTTTACAGCAAATTTATACCAAACTCACTATTTGTCCCCATAGACGAAAAACGAATGAATTCAAGCACTGATTCAATTAAATAAAACAACAATTTTTTTTTAACTGAAAGTAAGGAGCGAAATTAAAACTTAAAACAAACAGAAACTATTCCGTATATGAAAGGGGCGGTCCCCTCCTCAACGTCTCGCTCTTTACGCTAAAGTTTTTTATTGTCAAACTTTAGCGTAAACAGCGAGACGTTGAGAAGGGGACAACCCCTTTCATATACTGAATAATTTCTGTTCGTTTTAAGTTTTAATGTCGCTCCTTACTTTCAGTTAAAAAAAACTTGTTTTTTTTTATTTAATTTTTGAACATTTTTGAATTAATGCAGGTTTTGAAATTGGCTCACCGTGCATGAATAATTAAAACAAATTTGCATATTAATTTTACTTTTATTTCGTTAAATGGCTTTCTCGAAACTTGTTTAATTTTATTGACGAACGTTTTTAATAGTAATAAATATACGTAACTTACGAATTAAAATACGTAACGAACTTCTACATTCAAATGATTTTAATATGTATACTAGGGGGTTCGGCCCCTAGTCAATACCTCGCTCTTTACGCTACAGTTCAAATTTTGTTCCAATTCTTTAAAAATGACCCCTTAATCACAAAGGCCGTTAATTAGAATAAATAGCTCTTATAAAAGTACTAAAAAATCTTTGGCTTAAAGAGCGAGGTATTGACTAGAGGGCGAACCCGATCATAAACGTAATAATTTCTGTTCATTTTAAGGTTTGATGATGCTCCTTACTTTCAATCGAAAAACTTTTTTCATATTTAATTTCTGATCGTTTTTTAAATAGTGCTGGGAAATCCGGCACCCCCTTCACAGCAATGTCTCCCCCCTCCCATGAAAACTTCCTCCAAGGAAAGATACTTCCACATAACCCCCGACCCAACCCCCAGCCCCCCACTACCAGAAAAAAATCCCCCCTGAAAACGTCTGTATACTTCCCAATAACCAATACTATATGTAAACATTGGGTAAAGTTCATAACTTTCAGCCCTCCTCCCGGGGACTTTGGGGGATTACGTTATCCTAAAAGACATAGTTACTATATTTTCGACCATGCTGAACAAAATGGCTATCTCAAAATTTTGATCGGGTGACTTTGGGAAAAAATAAGCGTGGGAGGGGGCCTAGCTGCCCTCCATTTTCTTGTCACTTAAAAATGACACTAGAACTTTTAATTTCCGTTCGAATGAGCCCTTCCACGATATTCTAGGACCATTGGGTCGATACGATCACCCCTGGAAACACACACCCACAAAAAAAAAAAAAAACCGTGATCTTTCTTCTGGCAAAAAATACAAAATTCCACATTTTTGCAGATAGGAGCTTGAAACCTCTACAGTAGGGTTCTCTAATACGCTGAATCTGATGGTGAGATTTTCATTAAGGTTCTATAAATTTTAGGAGGTGTTTCCCCCTTTTTTTGAAAATCGGGCAAATTTTCAGGCAAAAGCCCTCCCCCTGGGGACTTTGGGGGATCACGTTATCCTAAAAGACATATTTATTATATTTTCAACCATGCTGAACAAAATGGCTATCTCAAACTTTTGATCGGGTGACTTTGGGAAAAAATGAAAGTGGGAGGGGGTCTAGTTGCCCTCCATTTCTTGTCACTTAAAAATGACACTAGAACTTTTAATTTCCGTTCGAATGAGCCCTCCCACGATATTCTAGGACCACTGGGTCGATACAATCACCCCCGGAAGCACAAAAAAAAAAACAACAAATAAACCATGATCTTTCTTCTGGCAAAAAATACAAAATTCCACATTTTTGCAGATAGGAGCTTGAAACCTCTACAGTAGGGTTCTCTGACACGCTGAATCTTATGGTGGGATTTTCATTAAGGTTCTATAAATTTTAGGGGGCGTTTCCCCCTTTTTTCAAAAATCAGGCAAATTTTCTCAGGCGCGTAACTTTTGATGGGTAGGACTAAACTTGATGAAACTTATATATTTGAAATCTGCATTAAAATCTGATTTTTTTATGTATCTATTGGTATCAAAATTCCGTTTTTTAGAGTTTCGGTTACTATTTAGCCGGGTCGCTCCTTACTTAACGAACTGTTTGAAACACAGTATTTATATGTTGTTGTTTTTTTCTTAAGTGAGGAACATAAAGCGACGGAGAAAGATCAGAAATTCAAATACTTCGTTACAGCATCGACAACACCATCTACTGAAGGTATGAGATGAAAAAAGTGCAAAAAAGAAATAATTGTGAACAACGCTTATTTAAAAATAATTCTAACTAGGAGTTAAGCCAGGATAGAATAAGTATTTTCTGTTATGTACCGTTGCATGGTAATGTGGTATATGGTAAGTAGCTTTTTTAAGTCAGGAGAATAAAGTGACGAAGAAAGAGATGAAACTCAAAATATTTCGTTACAGCATCGACAACGCCATCTATTGATTGAGTGAGATGGGAAAAGCCAAAAACAAGAGATAATAATAGATCACAAATATTTAATAATTAATTTTTATTATGGTGCTTTGAGTTCAACCAGGACCAAATAAGCATTTTCAGTTATGTATCATTATATGGTAGTATGCTTACTCTGTAGCCTTGATTCAAAACACAGTGCTTACATGTTTTTGTTTTTTAAGTCATCAGCATAAAAGCGTAAAGTGAGTATAGGCTTAAGTCAGAAGCCACGGAGAAAGAGAAGAAATTAAAATATTTCATTACAGCATTGGCAACACCATCTATTGAATGTATTAGAAAAATATCGTATAAAAACGATCTTTACATGGGAATTAAATAAAAAAAAAAAACAAGTTTTTTTAACTGAAAGTAAGGAACGACGTTAAAACTTAAAACGAATAGAAATTATTCCGTATATGAAAGGGGCTGTCCCCTCCTCAAAACCTCGCTCTTTACGCTAAAGTTTTTATTGTTTAAAAAAAAATAGAGTTGTGAGAAAGTCAAACTTTAGCATAAAGAGCGAGGCGTTGAGGAGGGGATAGCCCCTTTCATATACGGAATAATTTCTGTTCGTTTTAAGTTTTAACGTCGTTCCTTACTTTCAGTTAAAAAAAACTTTTTTTTTTTATTTAATTTTTGAATGTTTTTGAATTAATGCAGGTTTTGATTTTGCCTCACCGTACATGAATAATTTAAACAAAATTTGCATATTAATTTTACTTTTATTTCGTTAAATGGCTTTCTCGAAACTTGTTTAATTTTATTTACGAACGTTTTTATTAGTAATAAATATACGTAACTTACGAATTAAATTACGTAACGATCTTATATATTCATAGATTTTTAATACGTATATTAGGGGATTCACCCCCTAGTCAATACCTTTCTCTTTAAGCTAAAGTTCGAATTTTGTTCCAATTCTTTAAAAATAACCCCTAATTACAAAGTCCGTTATTTAGAATAAATAGCTCCTATGAAAGTACTAAAAAAAATCTTTGGCTTAAAGAGCGAGGTATTGACTAGGGGGTGAACCCAATCATATACGTAATATTTTCTGTTCGTTTTAAGTTTTGATGTTGCTCCTTACTTTCAGTTGAAAAACTTTTTTTTTATTTAATTTCTGATCTTTTTCTTTAATAATCCTGGGAAATCCGGCGCCCCCTTCATAGTAATGTCCCTTCCCCCATGAAAACTTCCTTCATGGAAAGATCCTCCCATATAACCCCCCACCCCACCCCACCAACCAGAAAAAATCCCCCCTGAAAACGTCTGTATACTTCCCAATAACCAATACTATATGTTAACATTGGATAAAGTTCATAACTTTCAGCCCTCCCCTGGGGACTTCGGGGGACTAAGTCATCCTAAAAGACATAGTTATCATATTTTCGACCATGCTGAACAAAGCGGCTATCTCAAAATTTTGATCGGGTGACTTTGGGAAAAAATGAGCGTGGGAGGGGCCTAGTTGCCCTCCATTTTTTTGGTCACTTAAAAAGGGCACTAGAACTTTTAATTTCCACTCCAATGAGCCCTCCCGCGATATTCTAGGACCACTGGGTCGAGACGATCACCCCCTGGAAAAAAAATAAAATAAAATAAACACGCATCCGTGATCTTTCTTCTGACAAAAAATGCAAAATTCCACGTTTTTGCAGATAGGTGCTTGAAACCTCTACAGTAGGGTTCTCTGATACGCTGAATATGATAGTGTGATTTTCATTAAGGTTCTATAACTTTTAGGGGTCTTTCCCCTTTATTCTAAAATCAGCCAAATTTTCTAAGGCGCTTAACTTTTGATGGGTGAGACTAAACTTGATGAAACTTATATATTTGAAATCAGTATTAAAATCTGATTCTTTTGATGTATCGATTGGTATCAAATTCTGTTTTTAGAGTTTCGGTTACCATTGAGCCGGGTCACTCCTTACTTACAGTTCGTTACCTCGAACTGTTTGATGATCTCTACCAATGCTGACTAGTCTTTCTTGTAACATGAGAATAATAGGATTATAAAAGTTCTGTAATATTCATATTAATGTGTAGTTTATCTGTTATTCAAGTTGAAACAGAGTAATCCTCGATAATACCAGAAATGCAATTAAAATACCAATAGTTCTTTTTGGTTATCCTTATTTTATAAGTAATTGGACAAAAAAGATCGTAAATGCACTTTTAATGCATAAAAAACACAGAGAAATAAAAACTGATCCCACAGACAAATAAACACAGCAATTGAGAAAAGAAATTGAAATTTTAAAGGAAAAAAGACTAATTACCCCTCAAATATACAGAAAATTCTACCCCAAAGGTTGTTGTGCTCCCAAACTTTATGGTCTGCTTAAAATCCATAAGAAGGATATTCCGTTACGCCCTATCGTAGCATGCCATATTTGCCCAGCTACAAGTGTAGGTAAGTTCCTGGCCACCATTTTTAATCCTCTTTTAAGCACACAGAAATCTTACATAACAAATTCTGCACATTCTGTAGAAAAATTAAAAAAAAGTATAACAGCTAATACTATCTTAGCCAGTTTTGATGCAGTTCCCATGTCTACCTCCTGTGATGTTTACAAATGTGAACATGCCTTACAAAGAAAATTAGAGGAAAATTCGGCTTGGGCATATTATTAGACCCAGAAATTGACACAATAATGACGCTTGTTTGTATTTGCAACAAATTTTCTTTGTATTTTAGGTTTCGAGACAAATTTTTTCTTCAAATTACGGGTTTGCCGATGGGAACCGTTTTGTCTCCATATTTGGTGAATTTCAAAATGGACTTCATAGAGAATTCTGCTTCGAATAGTTTCCCCTTGAAACACTCTTTCTCGTTCCGCTTTGCTGACGATATTTTTTCTGTTTGGGAACATGGACATGACTCTTTAAATGATCTTTTGCCACATTCGAACACTTTTGACTCAAATCTTCAATTTACACTAGAACTGGAAGATTCGGGAAAGCTTCCTTTCTTGAATGTTTTAATTATATAAAAAAAAAATACTCCTAACCTTGAATTTTCAGTACTTAGGAAGCCTACACACAATGATCGTTATCTGCATTTCTCGTCGAACCACCCTCCTTCTGTAAAAAGAGGGGTAGTAATTTCTTTAGTCGACAGAGCTCTAAATATCTGTTCGCAAAATCATATAGAATATGAATAAAACTATGTTAGTAGATAGGATATTTTATTTTGTGATGGCTATCCAATTAAACTCATTGAAAATATTATAGACAGAAGATTAAAAATGGTAAAACAGAAAAATATTGAACATATCAGTCTTTCTTCAATTACTCCGGTAATTGAGAACAAAACTTTCACCACTATACCTTATATCCCGAAACTCAGTGACAAACTTGGGATAATTTTCAAGAAACATAACCTCTCTGTTTCTTTCAAAAATGTACTAAAGCTTGAACGTTTTTTCAATTCGGTAAAGGATAAAACTGATTTCTTACAGGGTACTTAAGGACTTTTCAGCTCCTAATCGTGTTCTTTAGCGTCGACTTTTCGTTTTCACCAAAGCACTAGTTTTCCAAAATTCTACAAATTTAGGAAAATATTACAAGGTAGTTTATTTGAACCAATATCACAGGTATATTAAGTTTCATCTTAGCTCTTTACTCACATAACAAAAAATTGTTTTTTAAACAAATTTTTGACCGTTTTAAGTTTTTGAAAATATATACCATAAACCTTACACAAGGTTTAAAGGAAAAAGTAACAATAAATATTCAGTGATGAGCCTCTTCTGAAGTAAACATGCTATACAAATAAAAGTAATACCGCCAGATTCCATATTTAATGCTAATTACAAATATCATGGTCCCTCTTCTGATAATGTACCCTCAACCTGATGGTCCCAGACATTGCCCAATGAATACAAAAAAAAAAGAAAAAAGAAAACTGAAACAATGAAACAATGAAAATTCTTACTTTAGAATTTACAGCATATTTCTATGAATTATATTATCATGCTTCCCTCTAATATCATAAAATAAAAATAAACACGCAGTTGTAAAATAATTTCAAATTACACTTATATTCACAATTTCCTCAGGCGAAACTAAATTTAATCAAACAAAAACTGCAAAACAGGCTTCAACAAAGAACCTGTGACGTATCACAAGATCAATTAAAGGAAAAATACATTATTACGGCTACATAAATGGGTGAGGGGGGGGGGGGGGGTTGTCAAAAATCGTGACATTTGGGAACAACATAAAATAAGGAGTCTAATAGTATCATTTTTATTTCGTTCAGCATGTTTCATCCAGAAGAGGCCAACCGGTGACTAATCTCATGAAAAGTTATTGCTTACGCATGCCTATTTGCTATAGCCTATCCGCAACACAAATTAATCGAGATTGCAGATTAATTAACGACTGATTACGGACTGCTTGCTCGTCTGCTTAGAGATTTTAGTGCAGTAAACAAAGCAGACCTTTTTATATCGGGTTTACTTTGTCAGAGTGAGGGGTTTCAGGTTATTATCTAAATTCTCAAAATATGACGTTATATATAAATGTGGCGTTCTGTACTATACTAAATAAAAAAACAAGTTTTTTTTAACTGAAAGTAAGGAGCGACATTAAAACTTAAAACGAACAGAAATTATTCCGTATATGAAAGGGGCTGTCCCCTCCTCAACACCTCGCTCTTTACGCTAAAGTTCTTTATTGTTTTAAAAAATAAAGTTGTGAGACAGAGTCAAAGTTTAGCGTAAAGACCGAGGCGTTGAGGAGGGGACAGCCCCTTTCATATACGGAATAATTTCTGTTCGTTTTAAGTTTTAATGTCGCTCCTTACTTTCAGTTAAAAAAAAACTTGTTTTTTATTTAATTTCTGAACGTTTTTGAATTAATGCAGCTTTGATTTTGGCTCACCGTACATGAATAATTAAAACGAAATTCGCATATTAATTTTCCTTTTTTGGCTAATTGGCTTTCTCGAAATTTTGTTCTGACGTAACTTACGAATTAACTTACGTAACGAGTTTCTATATTCGTATGTTTGTATTACATATACTAGGGAGTTCGCTCCCTAGTCAATACCCGCTCTTTACGCTAAAGTTCGAATTTTGTTCGAATCACAAACCCCTGAACCACAAAGGCCGGTTAATTAGAATAGATAGCTCTTTTGAAAGTACTAAAAACTTTAGCGTAAAGAGCGAGGTATTGACTAGGGGGTGAACCCTCTCATATACGTAATAATTTCTGTTCGTTTTAAGTTTTAATGTTGCTCCTTATTTTCAGTTGAAAAAAAAAACTTGTTTTTTTATTTAATTTCTGATCGTTTTTTAAATAATGCTGGGAAATCTGGCGCCCCCTTCATGGAAATGTTCCTTCCCCCAAGGAAATATCCTCCATGGAAAGATCCTCCCCCGTAACCAATACTCCGACCCCACCCGCCACTAGAAAAACATTCCTCCTGAAAACACCTGTATACTTCACAATAACCAATATAGTGGAGGAAAAATACGGTTTGACCTCGGGGGAATTGCAACAGAATTTTTTTCACACCAAAATGTTTGAAAAATCAGCTTAATCACACAAAAAAATCCCCCCGAATCCGCATTGCACAATTACCCGAAATCCCCCTTGAAGGGGGAAAATAAGGGGGGGAAATCAGGATTTCTATTTGGACGTATGTTTGGGTTTAAGTGGTCGTTTTCTATTAAATCGAGCATGAAGAATCCGAATCCGACGTCAGAAATCACGTTTTCCGTACCCCAATATCAATTTTCACCTTCACGAAACGGGGGGGGGGGGATAAAGTACGCAGATCATTATTTGCCGGATTCCTGTGGCTAAAGGATCATTTTATATCAAATAAAGTACCGTATTGCCAAAAATGAGGTCAAAAAGTAGTTTTTTTTACTATTTACCTCATTTCCACCTTTAAGGGGCCTGTAATATGAGGGGTTTCTAAGTATAATATCTTGAAAAACCACTTCTTTAATCTAGGTCAAAACTTCAGATCAATCAGTTATAAAAGAAAAACGTTTAGAACTCAGGCAAATTAATCACAAGAACATTTTGATTTTAAAGCACAACCTAAAGCTAATTCTTCTTCCTGCTCGTCTTCGTTATCGTCCTCATCCTGTCTTGCTGCAGCGTTAGTGCATAACGCCTCTTTACATTCACCTCAGGCAAAGCTGCAGGGCAAACCGTTCCGACGGCAGCTGCATCTGAGCGACTCGCACCCGCTGGTGCACTGGCACCACACCATCTTCAGTAGGCTCTCCGGTGCTGGTGAAGCATCTGTCATAATGGGAAGATACATATTCCGTGACGAAGAGAGGCGCCAACCCCTCTATTCGGGCTTTAGCGAGTTTGACGTGTCTTGACACTTCATTATTTGAAAATAGCACCTGCAAAAGGGATACTTTGCGACAGCCAAAGTCGGTGGAAGCCGCTCTGCCTGAACAAAAGCATTTGCACTTGCAACCCACATTGTGAATGCTCGCACCCGGACATCCTTCAGGGTCTTCTCATTGCTTTTCCCTTTGCATATGCGGAGCAAAGCTTTCCCTCCAGCTTCGACAACCTTATGGTGGTTGGATCCTGGTGTCATGAAGATCTTGCAAGCATCCTTAAAAATCCCATCTTTAAGTGTCAAGGAAACCACTGCTGGTTTCCCTACGCCGTGAAGTCTAAATGTTGAATCGCAGCCAGACATTGTTTGGCAAACGAGTATATTTTCTGCTGCTTCGGTTCCTAGTTTGTTCTTGATCCTTTTTATGTCGTACACTCATCCATTATTTCCATGTGTGTCTGTCTGTATAAAGATATCACATGTATCAAGCTTGGCATGGTACAGCAGAAGGACTAATAGGTCGGTATCATTCCCAATAAAAGTGGTCGATGAAGTTCCAGCGCAACTGACTGAAGTTTGTACAACTAAGACATCGACATCATCCTGAGCATTTTGAACTTTGCATCCTGAGTTCGCCAGCCTCTCAGTAAGTAGGTCGATGAAGCGTTGTTTATTTTTGGGATTTCTCAGAAATTCCTCCTTACTTTTGACGATCTTCATGTTAGGAGAGAATTTAATCGTTGCACACGACAAACCTTTGGTTCTCTTCAGCTGTGTGCAATTTTTCGTCGTCGGTGTATCAGTGTAAGAGTCAAAAACTACCGCTGCCTGGCCGAAATGTCTTGTGACATAATCTGCGTAAGATCCTGCCACCTCAGAATATGTGGATACGGCAGTCCACGGGATTTTATGGACTAGCCAGTCACTGTCCAAAACTCTCTGGGAGGATGGCAATGTCATTCGACCCTTAAGTCCCTCAGTTTTCATCAGTGCATTTGTTAGAGAGGCTTTGTCGGCTGTCCTCATCACCTCGAACGAACTAAAGAGCGATGGTGGAAAAGTACAGAGCTCGAACAACAGAACCTCATTCAAGTCATAACCACTGTTGCTAGCCACTGCAGCTAGGCGTTGAAAGATTAGAGCAGGGTCGACCATTACCCTCTCGCTATTTATCACCACAGATGACTTCTCAGCCATATTTACAGCTTTCTCCTTTCTCCTGAAAACATATTTGTCAATGTCTTTCGCTTCCATATCCTTCAGAATCGTTTCTCCCTGATTTGGCATCGTCTGCGTTTACAGATGATGAAGCGCGGACACCAATAACAAACGTTCAACAGCTGTAATTCCTGCCTGAAGGGTTCTAGGGGCTCAATGTGTCGAACTATCTTTTCGATGTCCGCCATGTCTCTAGCTCTCCTCGAAGATATACCTTCTGCGTGATTTTCAATAGTCAACTCCGCGAGGCCAGTCAGTTTCTGCATGCGTTCGTTAGCTAGAACCAAAGTAGGCATAGCAGATGTCCAAATTGTCTGCTGTAATTCAGTCATGCCTCTGTCTCTCGTCAGACCTCCGCTCGTTTTCATGCTTCTCATTAACGTCTGTTCGATCACCAAATCAGGAGACAATGCTGCCCAGTAGTTGTCAGTTCTTCGGATGAACAGGTATTCCTGAACGTTCTGTACTGCCCTGGATTGTCTTTCCTCAACTGAAACATCGACTGCACGAACAGCCAAGTAGACTTCGTGTAAAGATTGTGGCCGGAAGCAGCAAAGTAAGGAAGCAATTCCAACAACGACCGTAGATAAAGCTCAAGGTTGCCACTTCGTTCACCTCTCAGGTTCTTTCTCAGGATTCCAAGTAGGTCCATATAGTGAAACCAAAGACGGGCAGTTCTGGACTCGGATAATCGTTCTTTTGCACTTTGAACTATTTCATAGATAAGCTCTGCTGCTTCCAACACCTGCACTTTGTCGATGTCATCTCCTTCAAGGAGAGACTCGTACGCCGTTTTGCTCTGGTAGTATGTCATTGCCGTCAAACGCTCTGTTACCCAGTTCTGATGACAAAAGGTTCGCATAAAGGGCTACCTCCAACAGACCATGGCCTCTCACTGAACGAGAGTCAGCTTTGCCTTGTAACATACTACGCCAAGTGTTAGGCGCATTTACTTGTCTTAGGATTTCCAAAGGTCCCGAGTCAGCCATAAGGAAGCCAATGGCTCCTAGGAAACTCATGCGTGTGTGAAATCCACCCAGGACAACAATAGAATTTCTTAAAGCACTTGCGGCTGGCTCTGCATCGACGATACACTTCGCCTTCCAGTAAAGCGGTTGGTCAAAGATAATGACTAGAGTTTTTTACAGCTCGATTAGCGCGCTCGTTAGCATGCATAAGTGTAGAATAAACACCGGAGATATCGCTTGGGTTGTGGTTAATCCTTGGCAAAAAAACGAATATTCGATTTTCCCAGATGAGGTAGCTTTCGGTGTATTGACCATATAAAGGCCGACCAGCTCATGTATGAGCTTTTGAAAAAGCCAGAGATGCGCCAGAGCGTTTCAACCTCCATTCATTGTCGTAAGTGTCACCATTTTTTGTCAAGCAAACAAAAGTCCTTGGTTGCGACTTGGCGGGTTTTTGGTAAGTGTAGAATGGCATGGTGCCGATTGACTTCATCTCATCTCCACTTACTTCTTTTCTTGGCACTGAAAGCTCCGTTGCCGGAAACTCAGGTGTAGACACTTCAATAAGACACATTCCATGAAAAGTATTTAGGCCGTCGATAGTAGCAATATCATAATTAACGTTGTCTCCTACATACTGAAAAAAATGTGCTTTCTCTTTGGACTCTTCCAACAACGTTTGATATACTGCTCTACATCTCTCAAATCTTTTTACCTCTGAGTACGAGGAGCAGAAGCCGAGATTGTGCAGTGTGTCAATTAAAAATCGCAGATCCCAGTTTATTCTTTTGTCTTTTTTTTGCGGAAGTAAAAAAAAAAAAAACGGCAAAAACATTGTATATAGCCTCGAACACGCCAGTCTTCTATCAAGTACTATGGTAGATGTCTCCACTGACTATAAAGAATGACACTAAGGAATGGAAACCGCAAACTGAGGGGGAGTGGAAGGGGATTCTGGAATACTGGTTTGAAATTAAACTGTTCGAGACTCGTATTCTAAGGTGCCATTCCTAGCTTGATTGGAAATGGTGAATCAACTGATAAGTGATTAAAATAACTAGTTCATGTTGGTCAACTTTCACAGCCGTTTTAGGTAAGATGAGGTACTTGACCACGTAAAATCAAGTTTTTAACTTCATTTTGGAATTCGCCGCCATTGATTTCATAGGAAACGACCAAATAATGCAGCAGCCTCATAATTTCAAGTTTTACCCCGCCACCCTCCGCCCTTTATGGGTAGAAATGGGCATTAGGGTCTGCCATCAGATCCAAATATGAATCTGAATTCATATTTGGATTCAGCATGATTGATTTGATAGGAAACAAACTATTCAAACTCCAAAATATTTATAACCCCAAAAATCGATTTCCCCCCTCATTTTCCCCCTTCAAGGGCAAATTTGGGATACTTGTGCAGGGGGATTCGGAGGGATTTTTTTGTGTGATTAAGCTGATTTTTCTGAACATTTTGGTGTAAAAAAAAAATTCTGTTGCAATTTCCCCGAGGTTTGACCATTTTTTTCCGTATCTTTCCTCCACTAATACTATATGTAAACAATGGGAAAAGCTTATAACTTGCAGCCCTTCCCCCAGGAACTATGGGGATAAGTTATCCTCAAGACATATTAATTAGATTTTCGACTATGCTGAACAAAATGGCTATATCAAAATTTTGATTGGGTGACTTCGGGAAAAAAATGAGCGTGGGAGGGGGCCAAGTTGCCCTCCAATTTTTTGGTCTCTTAAAAAGGGCACTAGAACTTTTAATTTCCGTTCGAATGAGCCCTCTCAAGATATTCTAGGACTACTGGATCGATACGATCACCCATGAAAAAAAAAAAAAAAAATAAAAAAAATAAACACAGCATCCGAGATCTTTCTTCTGGCAAAAAATACAAAATTCTACATTTTTGCAGATAGGAGCTTGAAACTTCTATAGTAGGGTTCTCTGATACGCTGAATCTGATGGTGTGATTTTCATTAGAGTTCTATGATTTTTAGGGGTTGTTTCCCCTTTTTTCGAAAATAAGGCAAATTTTATAAGGCGCTTAACTTTTCATGGGTAAGACTAAACTTGATGAAACTTATATATTTGAAATCAGCATAAAAATCTGATTCTTCTGATGTATCTATTGGTATCAAAATTCCGTTTTTTAGAGTTTCGGTTACTATTGAGTCGGGTCGCTCCTTACTTATAGTTCGTTACCACGACGTTACGTTAAGTTCGTTACGTTACCACGCTCCTTACTTATAGTTCAACCACGAACTGTTTGACAATACCGTGAAATTTTTACAGAAATTTTAGAAAACTGACGAACATAAGTTTTTTTTTTCAAAACACGTTTTTAAACCTCCGGCTACTATGGGCTGTGACTTGCTCTTTATTATGTTGGTAAAGGGGCGGAGAGAAGTAGCACCAAAAAGCTGGGACTGTAAACATCTAGATATTGGTTTTCGACCACGTAGATTTGTATGATATACTTTTCAGGCTTTCCAGCGCTTTTATACTTCAGAAGTTGTACGAAAAATACCATTTTGGTGCAATATGGAACTTTATGATGAAGTTATCGAGACAAATTTACAAAGAGTATGTAGATATGATCAAAAGCTTTAAGACAAGCCATTAAACATATCTCTACGATGTTGCAATAGCCTGCTACTTCTGCAAGTCAGGCCACGATTTATGAAACTTACTAGGGGGACGGGAGGGAGAGTACACAAGAGGGATGAGTATAAAAGTCAGCTAAAGGTTCCCGACCATGGATATTATGACAGTACCCTTTCCATGGTTCCTAGCCTTTCTACTCCAAATATGGCACAACAAAAAATTGGCATTTTCGATGCCATATGGCACTTTATGATGGTGTCACCAAAACGTTGTTTATGATGGTGTTATCAAGACGAATTTATAAAAAGCAAGTATATATAGAAATTAGCTGTTAAATGAGACCTTAAACCGCTCTCAATGATTCTGCAATAGCCTGCTAGTTCTGTAGACAACTAAAAAGTTAAAGGGATAGACAGGGAGAATATACAAGAAGGGGTGATTTACAACCATGGAGACTGTTATGGCACCCTTTCTATTCTTTCCAGCCTTTTCATTGAAGGAATTGCTCCAGAGTGCACTTTTTGTGTGCCACCTGGCACTTTACGAAGGCATTATCAATTCCAATTTATAAAAGAAGATTAGGAAAAATAGCTTTTATATGAGCTCTTGAAAAGTTTTCTTTGATTTTCCAGTTCCAAGCTAGTGGTGAAGAAAAAAAAATTTAAAAAATTAGAAAAACATCAAAAAAAGAGGATATATCAGTGCTAGCCATCCAAAACCTCGCCTGCGTATGCAGCCTGTCCCAAACCAGGATAAAGAAAGGGTAGGGCTGAGGGCTTGCGACCCACACCCGGGACCTCAAGGTCCTGTCCTCGGGGGCAGTTCTAACTGCAACCAAAACATCAAGTTTGAGCCTCAGATTTTCAAACCCCCTTTTGATGACGACCTCTGCATGCCCATGGACAAGGTTTATGAATGCAAAACAACACCTCAAATTTGGTTTCTGGAACGTCCGCACAATGTCTCAAGACTCCAAGACTGAACAAGTGCTAAGAGCACTGGAAGATTACCACCTCGACCTTCTGGCTCTGTCGGAAGTTCGATGGCTAGGATCTGGATCAAATAAACTGGATGGAGATGTGACCATTATACACAGTGGATCGCAGCAAAAGCGTGAATACGGAGTAGCCCTAATGATGACAAAACAGACTTCCCAAGCTCTACTACAGTGGACACCGGTGTCACCTAGAATCCTGAAAGCCCGCTTCATCGGCACACATGCGAAACTGTCAGTAATAGTATGCTACGCACCCACCAATGACGCCACCAACGAACTTTACAGAGCTCTCAACTCCGTAGCAAAACAAAAATGGAGAACTACTTATCGACTTCGCGCTCCTTAACGACCTAGTAATCGGAGGTACCCTATTTTCTCATCGGGATATACACAAATATTCTTGGATATCTCCCGATGGCCACACCCGAAATCAGATTGACCATTGTCTTTGGAGCAGGAAGTGGAGATCAAGCCTACTTGATATAAGGGGATATAGAGGAGCTGACGTTGGCTCAGATCATAATCTGATGGCAGCAAAAATCCGCCTCAAATTGAAAAGAAATAGAAACGCAAATAAGGCTCCCTTAAACCCAGTCTTTGACTCGGAGAAACTGAGGGTGAGAGAATTCAACAAAGCCTTTAAACTAGAGATGCGAAATAGATTTGAAGCCTTGTCTTTACTAGATCATGCTGATAGCAATCAACACTGGGAAAGCATAAAGTTGTGCTTTCACGATACTGCGAAAGCCACCATTGGGTAGCGTAAGAGCCCAAAGGAACAGTGGCTATCTGACTAAACTTGGGAACTCATAGAGACAAGAAAAAAAGTAATAGCCTCACTTATCCAAAGACAAAGCCCCGACCAACAGATCCTCAGAAACGATGAATACAGAACCGCGGATAAAGAGGTAAAGAAGAGTGCCAGAAAACACCAGAGAAACCTGCTGGAGCTGAAAGCAGCGCAGGCAGAAGGGGCAGCGAAGAGAGGTGATTCAAGAGCCGTCTATAAAATCACTAATGAGATTATTGGAAAGAAATCCTCTATTCAAAATGGACCAGTAAAAGACCCCTCGGGCGTCCTGATAACACAGCAGTCTCACGTAAACGAAGTTTGGACCAGCCACTTCGAGAAGCTGCTGAATAGACCTCCAACAGACGATCCCCCAGAGATCCCAGCAACAACACTATTTTCCTTAGATATCAGCACGGATCCGCCGTCATCCACTGAAATTGTAGCAGCAGCAAAGAAGCTGAAAAATGGGAAGTCACCTGGCAAAGATAGGATATCCGTGGAAATGATCAAAGCGACTGTTATGACCTGCCTCAAGTTCTGGACAGCGCTGTTCGCAGTAATCTGGACGACCGCCAAAATACCTTCGGATTTGAAACGCAGCACCCTTTGTGAGGATCTTTAAGAAAGACGATGCGTCCCTCCCAGGCAACTGGCAAGGAATCTGCATGCTTCCACTACCTAGCAAATTGCTGACGCACATTTTACTGCACAGAATCAGCTCGCAGCTCGACAGACACCTTCACGACGAGCAACATAGATTCAGATCGAACCGTTCATGTGCGGACCTGACATTTACTCTACGGCTACTGACGGAAGAAAGCAGAGAGTGGCGCTCCAAAATCTGTATGATATTCATTGATTTTGAGGAGGCATTTGACTCCATAGACCGGCAAAGTCTGTGGAAGATCCTACTGCATTACGGAATCCCTAAAAAGATGGTTTCACTGATTGCTGCGCTCTATGAAGATAGCGAGTGCTGTGTAAAGACACCAGATGGCCAAACTAGTTTCTTCCGCATTCTGTCAGGAGTTAAGCAAGGTTGCGTCTTGTAACCGCTACTTTTCGTAATCGTCATTGATTACATACTGCGAAGTACAAGCACAGACAGAATCCAGCTGAATCCAGAAACACGTATCGTTCGCTGACGACATCGCCGTCCTGGAATCATACAAGCAAAGACTCTAAGAACTCCTTGACAAAGTGAGAGAGAGAAGTGGCCAGGTCGGCCTGAAAATAAATAATGAGAAAACAAAATGCATGGCTACCACAGATTCACCCCTGAGAATCACTTGCGGAGACCAACACATAGAGCAAGTCGTCCATTTCAAATACTTGGGAAGCATAAAAGAAAGCACCGGATCGACCACAAAAGAAGTGCTTACAAGAATCAGGCAAGCCAATGGCGCCTTCAATATAATATGGAAAGTTTGGCGGTCCCAAAGCTTATCTTTACGGCTAAAGCTACGACTCTTCAAAAGCAATGTTATGCCAGTGCTGCTCTACGCAGCCGAAACCTGGCACCTGAACCAGGAACAACAGAGGAGAATACTTGCTTTCAAAAACACATGTCTTAGAAGAATTTTCAACATCCGTTGGCAGCAGAGAATAACAAACTAATTCATCCGCGACAAGACTGGTCAGCCTCTTCTGACATATATCACAGGAGTCCACCAATGGAAATACCTTGACCACGTACTACGTGTGGACAATCTCCGATTACCAAATGCAGCGCTCCATTGACAGTCATCGGGTCCATGCTGCAGTAGCAGACCCAGAAACACCCTGCGTCAAACGTACCAGACAGATCTCCGTAACCTGCACACATCAATCCAACCTCAGTGGTAGGACATACTGGCAGCAGCAAACCTGCGGGAAGATTGGCGGCCCCATCTTGATGCCCTGGGTGCCTCTGGAGGCACAGGCGGATCTAAGTTAAGGTAAGGACCCATCCAAAATAAAGTGATTTTCCTTGTTGTTCGTGATGGGGTTTGTAAATTTTCTGGGAGGGGTTTTCGACAATGGTAATTCCAATTATAAACGTTTCGTTCAATTCGACGACATTTTCAAGGGGTTTCAGGCTCTTGTTCAAAATTCATAGATTTCAAAATAATATTTGTGCCAAGACTAATCGAAATAATAGTTACCACTCCCGAACCAGCTGCAACTGGCAATTTCTTATCAGCAGACAGCTTTTTAAACGCTTAGTTACTATGGGCACCGGTTCGCTCTTTACTCGGTTGCAGTTATCGCTGCAACCATGAAAGAAATGTTTAGAAAATGTACGCTTGGCAAACACAGATACCACTGGGGTTCTGAACAAACAAGTCATAACAAGTTCAAAGGACCACCAAAAGTGACGTGTTTACCGTTCAATAAACAGTTCGTGGTAGCAAGCTGTGAGTTAGGAGTAACCTGAGCTAATAATAACCGAAACTCCTAAAAAAGAAGTTTTGATAAGAATATATACATAAAAAATTAACTTTTTATGATGATTCTGAATATGTATCATTCATTAAGTTTATAGTTACCCACCAAAAACCCCTAGCCGGAGAAAATTTGCCTAATTTTAGAAAAAAGGGGAACTCATAACCAAAAGAGCAAGTGACCTTCATGACCATTACACCATCAAAACAAAAATCTTATGTGAAATCTCAAAAACCGCAAATCTTAGACTTCGCGTAAAAAAAATAACCTGTTTTCTTAGGGCTAATCGTATTGGATCAATTGTCGTAAGATATAGAGAGAAGGTATTTGAACGGAAACTGAAAAGTATAGTGCAACTTAATTAAGGAGCAATACAGATTGTGACAGAGCATTGTGATATTTTCTGCCATCTTGTGGCGGAAAACAACAAATTTGGTTCAAAGAAGGCGGAAAAGCTACCAAGCAAAAATTCTGAGATAGCCGATCAATTTAAAATTACCAAAAATCATTGAGCTTTCCAGTTTCAGAAGCACTAATGTATAGTTGTAGCACATTCGTTCCTAAAACTGCACGCTGTTTAAACGAGACGAACGATTAGTTTACTTTTATTTCGAAGCTCCATTTAACTCAGCTGATTTATTCGAGGCTTGCTAAAATTATGTATAGTGTATCAGCTTTTATGGAAGAGGGCTGGTAAAACTTCATGTAGGTGGAGGGAGAAAAACTTTTTTGAAGACTCAAAAAGAGCGTTTTTAAGTAAAAACTTTTTAATTCTCCAAGACGCATATATATGTAATGAAATTTGCTTTCAATGTAATTTTTGCTTAATTTTTGTTTCGATGTGATCATCCCTGTCATATATACTATTACCGCAGACTTCTTTCTCCATTATTTTCATTTGGGATTCGTTGTGATGCTTGTTGTTACATGTCTTCTGCACAGATCTCTTTGCACTTCATTTTGTGCAGCATTAACACAGACATATTTCAATGCCTATTGACTTAGCTGTTCGGTTTCATTCAGTTATGTATACTTCTGCAAGTCTTCATGGATAACGAAAACTTCTTTCCCAGCTTTTCTCCAGTATTTGTATTTTTGCCTTTAGTTGCGTTGTTATATAATTCAACAACAACTAGGAATTTTCCAATGCCTCTGTCCTCAGACATATTTAAATTACGCATTGGCATAATCATCGTTTTACTTTTTTTGTTTCGAGTCACAGAGCAAATCAGCAATTTCGGTTAAATTGAGAAATTTTTAACATGAATTAAATTTCTCCTTCATGTTTATGCTTCACAGATGCTAAACTACCACGTTTCTTCATTCCAGGTAATTTTGCTTTGTCTTGTAACCACAAATTTCGGTGTGCAACATTTACGTTTGCAATTCAATGTGATTTTTGCTATTTCTTGTTAGATGCCTTTTTCTTTAGCTGTTCAGATTTATTTGTCATCTTTTGTAATTTTTCATGTGTCATAGATACTAAAGACAATACGACCCTTTGTGGGTAGAAAATGAGATAATTTATGCTCTTGCAATGTGCTCATAAATACGATGTCACTTTTGTCTAAAATTTAGGCTCTAAACCAATTTTCTCAAACCCGTGACCTTTTTAGATCATTTTTTCAGGCCATAAAATCGCAGGATGCTAATTTTCAAAAGGAATCTAAAACTATTTGCAAGAAAGAATTTAAAAATATATAAATTCAAACATACACAGTTGATCGTTTAAAGTTTATGGGGAGGCTTCTCGATCCCCATCTTTACGCTAAAGTTCGACTCTTCGTCCGCAATTATTTGAGAACGACTGCTCGAGCGCAAGGGTAAGTGGAATTAGATCAGTATTTTTCATTATCCTGGGCAGCGCAATAGCGATGCCTAAGAAAAGAGAGTGATACGGTTTCTGTGCATTATTTATTTATTTGTTGTTTTTCTTCCCTCGCTACTTCGTATTGAATAAGTGGCCGTAGAAACTTCGGAGTGGGGTCATGTGAATGGAAATAAAAAATTCTAGTGTCCTTTATAAGGGTCTTCAAGAATGCCTTCGTTTACAGAATAACTCCTGTTGTTTTAAGCTTTAGTATTGCTCTTTACTCTTAATTAAAATACTTTTCTTTAAAATCAAAATGACGCCATATTATTCAGCTCGAAATTGCAACTCCTTACAGTTTTTTGTTAAATTCCTTTCCTTATTGCAAATATAAGTAACATTTTTCACGCAAAGACCTCGCATAATTTACCTTTTTCCTAAAAAAATTTTCCGCATTTTTCCCGAAGATTTTGGGAACAGCAAAATCACAAAACTTGACGTAAAGACTGTTCGGAAATAAAAAAAAAAATTAAACTAGACTTGAATGATAAGAAATTGAACTGAAATTACACTCGAAATTGACATTACACTGAAACCATACGAAATATATTTAGAAAAGTAAATGCTTACCCACAACATTTCTGATGGAACATAGCTTGGTGTTCGAGGATTCTTATACAGCCAGAGTTCTTCTTGGTGGATTTTCCTTTCAAAGGCAGGCCATTCTTCCAGATGGCTGTGGAAAGATTATTAAGAATAAGTGAAAAGTATGTTTTAACAACAGAAAATAATTTATACTAGCTGATAGGTTTCATTTCAGATAGACTAAAATCCCGCCACATGACAAAGAAAAGAATGCTCTAAGTTTACAGAGGCAAGGTGTGACAATAAAACGCATAATAGTTGGAATTGCACTTTACATTCTTTGTTTGTTCGTTTGTTTACAGTTCCGATTTACAGATTGTTTGTTACATTTTGGACAGGTTGTTTGTTTGTTTACAGTTCCAATTTAATGGCAGTTTGTTACATTTTTGACAGCCTAAGTTTGTGTTGTGCAGCAGAAAATAGCATAAATCAGGACTTCATTGTGGTGTGATATCTCTTATGAGCCGTTTCTGTTAAACCGCAACCGATTTGACTATCCCTGGAAGAAACGACCAAAAATAACCACTAATCCATGACCATCCTTCTAGGGACAAATCCTTCTGAACATTTATCAAACAGTTCGTGGTAACGAACTGTAAGTAAGGAGCGATCCGGCTCAATGGTAACCGAAATTCTAAAAAACGGAATTTTGATACCAATAGATACATCAAGAGAATCAGATTTTAATGATGATTTCAAATATACAAGTTTCATCAAGTTTATTCTTACCCATCAAACGTTACGCGTCTGAGAAAATTTGGCTGATTTTAGAAAAAAGGGGAAAGACGCCCTAAAAGTTATAGAACTTTAGTGAAAATTACACCATCATATTCAGCGTATCAGAGAACCCTACTGTAGAGGTTTCAAGCAACTATCTACAAAAATGTGGAATTTTACATTTTCTGCCAGAAGAAACATCACGGATGCGTGTTATTTGTTTTTTTGTTGTTTTTTTTTTCCAGGGGTGATCGTATTGACCCAATAATCGTAGAATGTCGTGGGAGGGCTCATTGGAACGGAAATTAAAAGTTCTAGTGCCCTTTTTAAGTGACCAAAAAATGGAGGGCAACTAGGCCCCCTCCCACGCTCATTTTTTTCCCAAAATCACCCGATCAAAATTTTGAGACAGCCATTTTGTTCAGCATGGTCAAAAATATGATAATATTGTCTTTCAGAATGACTTAATCCCCCAAAGTCCCCGGGGGGAGGGCTGAAAGTTATGAACTTTACCCAATGTTAACATATAGTATTGGTTATTGGGAAGTATACAGACGTTTTCAGGGGGAATTTTTTCTGGTAGGTGGGGGGGGGAGTTTGGGGGTTATATGGGAGGATCTTTCCATGAAGGAAGTTTTCATGGGGGAAGAGACATTCCTATGAAGGGGACGCCGGACTTCCCAGCGTTATTAAAGAAAAAGATCAGAAATTAAGTAAAAAAAACAAACAAGTTTTTCAACTGATTTCAACTGATTGTGATAAGGATGTCACATTTAAAGAATTGGAATAAAATTCGAACTTTAGCTTAAAGAGCAAGGTATTGACTAGGGGGCGAACCCCCTAATATACGTATTAAAAATATATGAATATAGAAGTTCGTTACGTAAGTTAATTCGTAAGTTACGTATATTTATTACTAATAAAAACGTTCGTAAATAAAATAAAACTAGTTTCGAGAAAGCCATTTAACCAAATAAAAGTAAATTAATATGCATATTTTGTTTTAATTATTCATGTACGGTGAGCCAAGATCAAAACCTGCATTTATGCAAAAACGTTCAAAAATTAAATAAAACAAGCAAGTTTTTTTAACTGAAAGTAAGGAACGACGTTAAAACTTAAAACGAACAGAAGCTATTCCTTATATGAAAGGGGCTGTCCCCTCCTCAATACCTCGCTCTTTACGCTAAAGTTTGAATCTGTCACACAACTTCATTTTTTAAAACAATAAAAAACTTTAGCGTAAAGAGCGAGGTATTGAGGAGGGGACAGCCCCTTTCATATACGGAATGATTTCTGTTCGTTTTAAGTTTTAACGTCGTTCCTTACTTTCAGTTAAAAAAAACTTGTTTTTTTTCTATTTAATGTATATATAAGCTCAAAACTCCCGCTGTAGTTTTTGTCCTTAAACTAAAATTTTTGGCAATTCATAGTGAAATTATCATCGAAATCCCGTTTTGGTGGCCTTTTCTCCCATTTTTTTTTTTCTTTGTACAAAATTTCACATATAGTTTACAAGGAGTCAGAACCTTCTCAACCCTCCAGTCTTTACGCTGAAGATTAACTTTTGCAAAGCAATGCTTTGAAAATGGAAATAGCCTCCTGAAAAAGGAAAACCATCAAAACACGTTTTAGGGGGCAGTCTGACTTGCCAAGAACAAATTTTCAGGTCGTGATATCTAAATCTTAAAGGGGACGGAGAGGGATCCATTGCACATCTTTTTCTCATGGGGAAAACTCCCTCCCCCAACCTTTGTGCGGGAAAGCATCTGAATATGAGATTTTAATTAAAATAAAATGTTTCAGGAACAAAATTGAAGCTATTGCATGCTTAATCAAAGTATATTCTTAATTTTGAAAGGATGTTTGGTAGGAGGAAAAGAATCCCCCATTATAATCAGAAGAATCCCTCATGAAAGTAACCACTACTACTAAAAACTCATCGCAGCACCAAGCCACCTGAGGCTAACACAGCTACGCCCTCTCCTCCTCCATCCCAATCTATTCAAAGGTTCCCTCTTTACACGATCCTAGGAAGTACCCATTTCCCTTAAATCTTTCCTTACGACTTACTCCCCCCCCCCAACCGAGGACGACCTGCTTTCCATTTAGCCGTAGACGGTTGGCCGAAAAGGACAATCTTTGGCAATCTGTAACCCTTCATCCGCAGAACGTGCCCGAGCCATATCAACCTTTCTCTCATTTTAGCCCTAGAAAGCGGGGTTGAACCACACTTTTCTTGTAGCCTACTATTTGAAGTACGGTCAATCAGTCAGGTACCACAACAATCCGTAGGCAATTTCTTTGGACAACATCTAGCAAATCTTCCTCTGTTTTTCGAAGCACCCATGCTTCAGAACCTTGTTTGACCACACTGTCATCACAGTAGCTTCCAATATTCTAATCTTAGTTCACAGACTTATCTTCCTATTCTTCCAAACTTTTTTCAACTGTGAAAAAATAACCTGGGCCTTGGCTATTCTCCTTTTAACATCTTCATTGCATCCACCGTCTTTACTATTAATACATACAAGGTAAGTAAAGCTGTCAACTAGATCGATATTTTCGTTACCCAACGTCAGCATTTCATCTACATTTATTCCCAGCCCTAGCAACTTAAGTCTTCTTAACATTAATTTTCAAACCTATTCTAGCACCCTGAACTCGCAAAACCTCTATAAGTTCATTCATTTGGCTCGCAATGTTATCTAGGATGCTTAATTCATCAGCATAATCTAAGTCCAGGAAAGTTTTACTCCCCCATTTGATTCCATGTTCTTTCATTGCCTTTCCTGTGCTTACTAAGACAAAGTCCATCAAAATTATCCATATAAATGGGGATAGAACACAACCACGCTTAACTCTTGGTTTAATATGAAACCAGCAGCTAGCCTCATTTCCTACCTTAACCGCAGCAGTGTTATTCTCGTACATAGCACTAATCACTTTAATGTATTTAACTGGTATACCATACAAAGATAAGCCTTTCGCTGAAGCTCTTCTATCACCTGAATCAAATTCTTGCTCATAATCTGTAAAACTGAGGACTAAAGGCGCTTAATGACTCCGGAGCTTCTCAGTTATTTACTTAAGAGTGAAAATTCGGTTGGCACATCCTCTACCCTTCCTATAACAACCCTGTTCTTCTCTTAAAACTTTATCTACAGCATCTCAAAGTCTAAAAAGCATCATAATACTCAATAATTTGCTACCTACAAAAACCAGAATAATGCCTCTATAATTACTAAAATCGCTAGGTACTTCCCCTTTTTCAAAAATCATATTCATAATTTTCAGCAACTTGTTTCTAACCTCATAACCATTATATTCAAGACACTCATTTACCACACTATCAGCATCTGGGGTCTTATTGTTTTTTTATCCTTTTAGTACTGTCAATAATTCTTCCTCACAAAATCAATCTTCCTTGACATACAAGGTATCACAAACTTTTTCATTTTCCTCCATATCTTTTCCTGTAACTCTACCCTGGTTTAGCACAATCTCAAAATGTTTTGCCCATCTCTCTTTCCTTGTCACTAATTTTGGCCCAGTTCCTATCTTTAACTGGGACGAGTCCAGATTGATAATTCCTTTTTAATTTATTACCATGCCAGTAGAAAATTTTACTATTATGCCGTCTAGCTGCATCTTCCAGATCCCTGGCAATTTTATCCGTGGCCTCCACTTCACACCTCCATAGTTCTTATTTAAATTCTTTCTCTACATGCCTCTTATTTTCAAATGATCTTTCACTCAGACAATTCTTGTACAAACCCCTTCTTCTCTCTATTAAACATAAAGCATTTTCACTAATATTCCTAGCTGCGTTCCTAAATTTCTTTCTTAAGACACCATAAGTAACTTAACAAATTATTTTACCAAAATTATTCCATCAATCTTCTACATTGTCAAATTCTAAACTCTCCAATTTAGAATTCAACTGTTCCTGGAAAGTTTCTCTTAAACTCTCATCCTGGAGTCTATCACCGTCATAGCCTCCTGGAAGGTAGGTACTCACCCAAAATTTCAGCTTTAAATTAACCCTAGATACTACTAGATGGTTATCTGTACTTTTAAAGTCAATAACAGCACTCCTATACACCCTAGTATCTTCTATTGGTCCTGCCAGTCTTTGGTTTACAATAAAATAATCAACAAGTCTAGCTTTCTTACCATCATTTGAATACCATGTTAACATATGAGCAATTTCATGAACAAATAATGTATTGGTTATAACTAGATGGTTATACCTACAAAATCACAGCAGTCTGTAGCCATTCCTGTTTTCTTTTCCAACACCAAATTTGCCTAGGCTAGGATACCATTCACCCCTATTTCTACCTGGGACCCTATCTATTTGTTCTTGTAACTGTAAGTAAAATTCATCTGAATGACTACTATATCCATCAGTCGGTTCTTGAGGGCATATAGTAATATGACTGCAACTCTGCAATTTTTAGTCATAAGATAAGCGATTAACATTTTACTATTAATACCTTCCCAGCCTAAACAGAACTTAGCAGCTTCCGTATAGGGGGTTTGAACCCTCCCCCTGCTGAAATTTTTTCCCAACTCGTAAAACGTAACAAAAAGACATATACAAAAAACTTTTAATGCTTTTTAAAGCTTTTTTGGGTAAACCTCCACCCCCCAAAAGATAGCCCCCCTGAACAAAATTCTTGGATACAACCCTGCTTACAGGGTGTATATAGGGAGATAGTTGAGAAGTATTTATCTACACTCAAGGCTGTAATGTAAAGGGGGTTTAATTCTGCCGGCCCTATAGAATCCCCATGATTATGCCGATTTTCAACCAATATATTTGAAAATTTTCCTCTATACCCATGAATCTAAAGCATTATAGTACAAGTATTAATAAAAATTACAGCAACATTTTGTCCAAGATATAAATAGTTAGTCAAAACCTGGATTCTTATAGAGAAAATCCGAAATGATTTCAATATTCTTTTCTTATCTAATGAAAAAGACCTTGTCAATTAAAAACAGAGTTAAATTTCAAAAATAAATTTCACAAAATAAGTTTTTGAAAGAAAAGTAGATGGCTAAAATGAACTAAATAAAGTCAAATAATTTTTCCAGTGCAAAACTACTATAAATCACCATCAATGAATAAATAAAACTCAAAAAGAACAGAAATTACAATAAATAACCAAGTCAAACTCAAAAGAAGTAGAAACTACCACAAAGAGGAGAAAGACTAACGACCAGGCCTTCAAAAGACCACAACATAATTTGGAATGTACAGAAAAAATTCCTATTTTGAGCTATGTATTTTTCCTTCTCATACCATTGTTAAAAAAGATGAAATGATTAAAATGTGTTTTGTTTTCAATGAAGTGCAAATTATTTTCTGGTCTTTAGAATACTTGGAGGGTGTCAGCTCTTAGCAGTAGTTTCTGCTTGTTTTGAGTTTGACTTGGTTATTTATTGTAATTTCTGTTCATTTTGGGTTTCATTCATTTATTGATAGTGAAATATAGAATTTTGCACTGGAAAAATTATTTGACTTTATTTCTGCTCATTTTTGGTTTATTGTAGCTCTTTACTCTTCTTTGTGGAAAGTTTTTTTTTTAATAATCAACATGAAGGAAACAGGAAAACAAAATGAACTGTCATGCTGAAACCCATAGTAAGAATTACATATAAAACTGGTGATAGATATAATGACACAAGTAAATATGAGGATAATGTCAATTCCTTGTTGAAGGAGGTAATAGGAAAATCCAGCATCACTATTTGACAATATGCGATTGGATATCAGTAGACTACATCACCAATTTTTCATATTATACAATTCCCCTATTAAAGAGAATTCAAATTTTATTTATGGTAGAAATCAAAGGAAATTCGAAGTCTTTTAAAGTAAATTTCCAAATCAGCTAGAGAGCTATACTTTAGTGCATGGGTCAGCAACTTTTCGTTTTAAAAAGACCAAAAGTTGACGTTGGAATACTACACGGGCCTTACTTAGGTCATAGGTCATAACACTGTAGTCTAGTATTGTAGGTGTACTATAATAAGTAGAGTATATCTACAATATTTATATACAAAGATTTTAGGTTTAAAAATAAAATGCTTAATGTACAATTTTACTAAATTTATTGTAGTTAATGCAATCAATAAGATTTTCGTTGTTGCATTTGACTTGCAAGTTGTTTTTTTTTTACATTAGCTTGTATTTTTGTAGTAGAGACGCGTAGTATTGCGTCTATATGTATGTCAAATAACCGAGAACAGTGTTTGTTTGTTTTTTATAATTCAGAATAAAAAGTTTGCTCACAAATATATGTACTACCAAACATAGTAATTAATTGCTCAGCAAACCTTTCTAATTCCTTGTAGTTTTCAGAAGGAAACGTCCATAGGAATCCACCAAGTTGATGTTTTGCTTAAAAGCTATTTTAAATGTGGTATCACTTTGCAAATATATCACCTTGATTTACAAATCATTTGGTACATTACTGATATCCACTGTGAAGGGGTTTTTGAAAATATCCATCTTATGTGAGATCTTTGGGAAATCAGGAACCCGGTTTTCAAACTCAGTTTGAACTTGTATTAATGCACTTTTCATTTTAGTATTTTGCCAAACAAAATCTAAACCACTTTCTTCTACAGTTTTCTTGCAATTGAAAAATCATTGATATGAATGTATCCTTGAGGTGATGAATATAATTCAACAATAGATCTTGACTGATCCAACTGGATGGTGAGACTCCACCTAATGAGTTTGCTGGAGCACCAGTTAGTATGTGAGGCTGACAATTTTTCCTTGGAAATATAAGTTAAGGTGGTAAATACTGACTGCTTGCAGAAACAGTCCTGACCATGGTCACAAGGACAGCTCTCTCTGATGATGTTGCTTTGCACAATATCATCTGATCCCTCTCTCAAAACACTTTAGGAGGAGCATGAACTGTGGTCACAGAATTTTCGTCATAGTTGTATTTGTCACTTGCATTAAAAGGAGTGTTTCTAGAACTGACAGGGTTTGAGAAGAACTGTTCAATTTCGACTCTGCAAAAGCTCATTGCATGACCCAAGCTTGTGGGTTCAGGCTTGCATGGTAACAGTTGTAGATTTTAAGCTCGAAAACCTACCAGCCAGTCTATCCCTGTCTTTTAGGCATTGCTCCAGTTTTGAGGGATTGTCTTGTTTTTGGTATAGCAAAGTAGTTGATGCAGTCAATGTCATATGCACTGGCAATTGTGGTTGCAATTAGTTGGGGTCACAGTTGCAATCAGTCACATTCACAAGTATTTGCAGTTGCAAGTAGTCACAAATTCGAACAGTTAAAAGCAGTCACAATTTGAAAAAGTCACAATAGTAGTAGTACTAATTGCAAAAGTAGTAGTTGTAGCAGCCCTCAAAGGTTCAAATTATTGCTTTCAGCTGTTTTTCAGATATTGTTCATATGCCTTTTTGACGACCTGCATACATAGAGTACATATTGATTTTGTTCAATATACTTGCAATATCCCTTCATAGTTTCACCTTAATGTCCTTAGCTGTCCCATATATATTGCAGATAGACCATTTCAAGATCCATATTTAGTTATAAATCCCCTCAAGAGCCCTAAATTTCAACTTAATACCTTTATCTGTTCCTAAGATTCTGTAATATGCCCTTATGACAAACTTGGATGGACATAGAGACTTTTTAATTAGTTCAACATCCCCAATAATATGCTCTGAAACTTCCAACGCACCCCCCTTTTTTTCCTGGGATATTGCACATACACCCTTTGGATAATCTGGATATGTATAGTACCTTTTGATTTAATTTTACTCTCCTCTAGTTTCCCTGAAAGTGGAAACCTAATACCTATTTTATTCCTGAGATATTGTATTTATGCTCATTTGACAACCTGGTTGTACTTAAACCCTTTTGAAAAAAAAATTACCCTCGATTTTGTAGATGGGTTTCATCTGGTACATGCTGAGAAATGTCCCAGTGTTTACCATATTTTCCTGTCCCACTATATACCAGATGGCACCCATCTGCAAAATCAAGCATTGTTTTTTCTGCTGAATGTTTTGCCACAAGATGACCACCTAACATGGCCAGATAATTTGGCTAAAATTTGGTACCCCAAGCACTAAATTTTACTGAACTAAAAAGAATAAACAAAGAAAATCCAAAGACAAAGTAATTTTTGGGGTGTATTTCCCAAACTTTGAGAAAGGTTTGCTCAAAAACAAAAATTGTAACATACCAAAACAATTGGTCTGGATTGGATAGTTGAAAATAAGCATGGTATTGTTATGGTGAGTAATATGGTCTGCCAGGTGCGTTGCAGCGAGGGTCTTGCCGGCTGCACCAATACACATTGCAGGCTGCATGCAGCCCGTGGGTTGCCAACTCATGCTTTAGTGGACCCTTCAGATCTTTTCTTCTACAAGACAGTTTATAAATCATTGGTGTTGCAATTATTTAGTTATTGTCTCTTTTATTGATAAATTCAATGCATTATTTAATTAAGTAGCAAAGGCAGGACTATATCTTATGGATAAGTCATTTTTATTTTTCAGTTCATCCCAGAGGTCAAAATCAAGAATTTTCAATATTCTGGGAAAATTAGCTCAATCATAGAGTTACATGGTTATTTGGGATATGATGTGACTATACTGTGGCTGAAGAGTAAATGAAAACTCACAGGAAAAAGCTCCAGAGACCAATCCTTAAAGTAAATTCTGCTATCATCTGAAGTTTACCATAAGGATACCAAGCAGTTGAACTCATAGCTATAAGATTAGCAGGCTTGATTTGAAGAAGGCTCCTTACAAGACTTCCTATACATAAAAAAAATAATAACAAATGTATGTATGATCATAGAGCAACAAGACAAAAGAGTACAAGAAACTAATAAAAAAAGGAATACAAAGTGTTTTCACATTGTTTTAGTAGAAACTGAAAACCACTAATGCTACTGATAGAGCATACAGCAAACCAGGAAAACTTAAAACAAGCTTTATTTTATTTTTAAAAAATAGCAAGTACTTCCAGCTTTTCTAGTTGATACTAAATAATATTATATGTTGCATCTCAGAGAAAAACTTGAGTTTCCTCTCTTATAAACACAGTATAAAGATATAGTAGTAAGTTTACCACAGATAATTTCTGGCTCTTCATTCCCGGTGCGAACAAACAGCTCCTCCCACTTATTCTGGCATTAGCGCATACAAACAGCTCCTCTGATTTGATCTGCCATCAGTGGTCCAATGACCCTGGAACACGTATTTTGGCAGAAACTTTCTCAAAATGCCTTTGAAACCAACTTGAGACTTCGAAACCTACTTTTAATTCCTAAAAACATCTAATAATAACATTACGCTACTAATTACCGATTTTCATATATGTATTGGAATAAATTAATTTAAAATTAGTTTTTTTCAAAATTTGGTTCAAATCTTATGTTTCTATGTTCTCTGGAGCACTCCCACCTCGGTCTAGGTTTTTATAATGGGTGAGACAGGGAAAGATCATACTGCCTATAATTTATATACTGTGTTTATAAATCTCCAATACTTTTTAAGCTAAACTTTAGCAACTAAGCAGCTTGGGTCAACAGTTGATTTAAAAGGTAAGCTAAATCTTATTTTGAATTACATTTTCAGGCAGGTTTGCACTCAACAATAGACACAAATATTCCTCTACAAAAGCATGGAAACCCAGTTACAGCTTAAAAACATTATCTCTGATGAAATTTAAAACTCACAACAAGACTAAAATAAGCTGCACCTTGTACAAATGAGATTTGTAATCTAATATTGAAACAAGTCAATAATAAGCTAATTGACCTCGTTTCTCTTATGGTTAATAGATCCCTGCAACTGCAGTGGTGCCCTGCTTATGAGAACAAGCTACAATAGTATCATAATCAATAACCCTAGTACCTCAATTAGTCAAATCATATAGACCCATCTTTCTCACATCATGTCTACACAAGCTATTGCAAAATTTCCAAAATTGATCAGCTGGATTTTATCTGAGCACCTTGGATATCCATCAGAAGGAGTTCTACAGATGCCTTAACTTGTTCAGCAAATGGTGAAAAAAAGGAAAAAAATACCCTAGTTGCCTTCTTAGGCATGAAAATAGCATTTGATAAGGTTAAAAATTCAAATTCTAACAAATAAGCTATGACAGGCTAGTCTACATTGACATTTTCAAAACTGGCAAATTCTTACACAGTAGGAACTATTCACACAGTAGGCAAATTGTAGTTAGTCTGGGGGTACAGAGTCTGAACTGCATAATGTACCCTCTGTGGGGGTTTCTTGGGAATTATCTTGAACTCATTACTTTACATTGTAGTGATACTGATTTTGATGGTATTTTAGGTTATCAACTATATGGGTATACTGAACACTTTGCCACTACAACAAATATCTAGAAATGGCTAGACACTTAAATATACTGTTCAAAAGAGTTTGGATTATCTCAATTATTGGCCTTATTTAATAACATCATCTATTCCCCTGGGAATGTCAGCTCTAATAGTATTCTCAACAAATAATGATGCAAACTTCAAATATCCAGATAAATGGCACTATAATCCCCACCCCAGATAGATGCTGCTACCTTGGACAGATTTTTCACCCAAAACTAACAAGGCATCTTTCCATCCAGTGCCTCAAAGGTATTTTATGAGGCACTTATTTTTGTTATAAAAACCCCTCCTTATGTTTGTTATAAACCAAAGATCTGCACTCCAATTGGAGAAGTGGGGGACCTTGTGGTACTTGATATAATGTTAGCAAGTCTGGTTGGTTTGAAGGCTATGTGTCTGAAGATTAGTTCATGTCTCAGTTTCTTCTGCACCTTAAAGCTCTGCCTGGAAGATAAGTTGTAGTAGGTGATTAGCTAAGCTCTCACTTCAGTGACAAGATTATCAAGAAGAAGATATTACTTTTGTTTGTTTACCAGCAAATTGCACCCATTTCTTGCAACCCCTTGATGTAGCATTCTTTGGGCTGACTAAATGGATCTGGATAAAAACCCTTGAAAAATACAAGATGCAAAATCCTGTTGAAAATTCAATCAGAAAGGATGTATTTCCAAGATTATTGAAGCTCATCTGGGATAAGCTGGGAAAGGATGACAAAATCAACCTTCAAAATGGATTCACATCATGCTTTGAAGAAAGCATTGCATCAAAATATTCCTGATAGGTGACCAAATGACAAAATCTGTGTGGCAGTTAATTATTCTGTCATAACTATCTTTGAAAAAAAGTGGTTTGGCACTGTTGTACTTAATCACACAAGCAAACAAAGCTTAACAAGGCTCCTGGAAAATCACTAGCTGAATCAAGCAACAGGGAAGATAAAGATCTTGAGGATTCAGGGCCAAGGGAAGTGAAATCTGGCAAAGCTAAAACGAAGCTGAATAAAGGAAAGGGACAGGAAAAAAGTTACAAGAGTCCCTGAATCTAGACTGCTCATCTGACAATGCATTGGAAAACTTGCCAGAAAACCTGAGTGGTGATTCCAGTGAAGTTAGCTGAGATGATTGCCAGAACAGCAAACATGAGGTTGATGATAATTCTACTTGTAAGAAAGACCCAGGTCTTCAATCAAACTGTCTGACTTCTATGCTGTGTTTTGTGAGAAAGATTTTTTCATTGGGTGAGCAGAACACTTTCCAGATGAGGGGATAATGAGGTTCAAATTTTTGGAATGTGTGAGCAATACTGACTTCAGTTGCAACTGGACCAAGAAAGAGGATATCAGTATTGCTGAAATAAAGTATGTTTTCACTAGAGTACTCATACAAAAAGGACATGGTCCCTTCCAAATTGCAGGGCACTATGAAGCTACAAAGTCATACAAAAAACTTTGCAAAGAATAAAAGTTCTACCCTCTAGTATTTCTGGATCTTCCAGAAAGTCTGGTTTTTATTAACATGATCTTAGTCTGTTAATAGGACCCTCTAGATTGTATATGTTTTATCTTAATTTTTCAATATAAGCATCCTTTTATGTTGAATTTAAGAGAAAAAAAAACTGTAAATAAGTGGTTGTTCAAAACTTAACCAAAGCATGACCAACTATGAACAAATTAGGAACTTAGATGAAAATTACGTAAAATAAAATAACATAATTAAAAGCTGGACAAAGTGTGGGTAACTTTGAACACAATTTAAAAAAAAAAATCATAGCCACTTGGGAAGGGATAGAAAAAATTTGTAATGTCACCCTTGTCAGCAGTCAGACAAGGTACCATTACAAAAGTTAATGCAAAACAACAGAGGAAAAAGGATGCTTTTAGTCCAAAGTAATGCTGTTTGTCAGTATAATTTACTTTAATTTAGTTTTACATTCCCCTTAACTTCCCCTGAAAGATTAAACTTAATAACCTATTTCATTCATGAGATAATGCATATGCGCCATTTCAACAACTTGGATGTGCTTAAATTATTTTGATTTAGTTTAATAGGATTGTAGTAGCAGTCTTTAAATTAGTCCACAGAATAATAAAATATTGATTCACAAGGCTCATTACAATTCCTGGCCATATTCACCATATATATATTATTCAACAGGTTATATAATTTAAACTCTCCTAAAGTCAAGCAAAGAGGAAAAATTTTTGGTCTTGTAACCAGAAATTCCTTAAAGAGAATAAAAAATGGCGGACTTGTTTATAACAGAACCCACTGGCATATTATCTCCCTGACCATAGTATCAATTTTAATGTTACTATATTATAGCCTAATATTAGTCTAATTTTTAACATGGAAATGGAGCCCTAATTTGTAAGGCTAGGCTATTTAAAATCAAGAATTGATAAACTATAAAATAAACTCCAGAAATCTTATTGTTTCTACTATAATATAGACATTTTTGTTATAAATTTAGGACCAGTACTGGTCATAAGGAGAAATGTTACAAAAAAAATTCTTACTTCATAATATGCATAATAATCCTAGTTAACATATTTTCCAGGGGGAGCACCTTTATCATCACTATTTTCACTGTTGTATAATTATTTCTAACAGAATTGTGAAAAATAAACATATTTGACTGCATTTTTCTGTTTTTAATTATTCTTTATAGGGAAGTTAAAGACCATCACTGTCATCTACCAAAAAGATGTAAATAGGCTTATATTAATAAATTTAGATTAGGTTAGATTAGCTAGATGGCTCTTGGCTGTTTGTTTAAAAACAATTTTCAAGACTTGGAGAAAAGACAAAACATTGAAAAATGTGACTGTAAAACTGGAAAAACAAGGAAAATGGTGAGGATAAAGGTGCTCTCCTTAGATAATATGTCCAATAGAATAATTTTGCTTATTATAAAGTAAAAACTGTTTTCTTAACATGTCTCCTTATGACCAGTACTGGTCCAAAATTTATACACATTTTTAAGCTAGGTCTACAGTGCAAATTCCTGAGGTTATCTATTCTACAATTTAAGCACTAGCCATGGCAAAATTCTACTTAAGCTACTTTTGGCTATTTTGGAAAGGGGTTATGTTAGGAAAATGAAACTTTCAGGGATGGGTCTACAGGCTAAAGTATGTCCTGGGAAGGTATTTATAAGTACCTACCTCCACTCCTTCTTCCTCTAGAGGGTCCTAACCTGTAATGACCTTTAAAAACATGTGTTTTAAAAGTGAAACCTTGCAAAATAGATCTTCTGCTTAAATTAAGTATAACAAAATTGTTTTCTGCTTCACAACTTTGCTCAATCCCAATTTATAAGGTTTTAAAGATATGCAAATACATTTCCTAAATTTTGAAAAAAAAAATTATTGATATGGCTTAAAATTCTACTCAAATAACAGGAATTGCATGTTAAGAACTAAAGCCAGAGAAAAAGAATCTGATAACTGAAAATTAAGGTCAAATCTTGTTTTTTCAAAATTTCAATAGGTATAGGACCTGTCATGTAGTCAAATTATAGGACCCTCAGTAAATTTTTACCAAATCAAATTATTGACTTACATATAAAGTGAATATACCACTTGATGCCTTTTTTATGCTCTTTCCAAATATAATAATTATTTTTGTTGGAAATGAATTTTACCCCCACCCCTATATATACCAATTCAGGGCAAATTTTGTTTCTGATGTAAATAGGAGGTAAGTTTAAACTTTACCCTCACCCCCCTAATGTGCAAATATATACCCTGAATTGGTATATAGGGGCAGGGGTAAAATTTGTTTCTGACAAAAATGATTATTATATTTGGAAAGAGCATAAAAAAGGCATTGAGTAGTATATTCACTTTATTCATAAGTCAATAGTATGATTTGGTAAAAATTTACCCAAATTTTATTTCTGATGTAAATGGGAGGTAAGTTTAAACTTTACCCCCACCCCCCAATATGCAAATATATACCCTGAATTGGTATATAGGGGTGGGGGTAAAATTCATTTCTAACAAAAATGATTATTATATTTGGAAAGAGCATAAAAAAGGCATTGAGTGGTATATTCACTCTATTTGTAAGGGACATCCACCACATGGCTAATATGGGAGTAAAGTTCATTTGTGATACAAATGGATGTTATATTTAGATTGAGGATGCCATTCTAGGTATATATTTGCACATTAGAAGGGTGGGGGTATATATTCTGTGAATATATAGGTTCTAAGAAATTCATGAATTTCTTAGAAAAACTGGAAAAACAAGGAAAGAAGAAAAGATAAAGACTCTCCCCCTGCAAAATGTGTTAACTAGGATCATTCTGCATATTATGGAGAAAGAATTGTTTTCTTAATAAGTTCCTTATGTCCAGCTGGACTCCTAGGCTTAAAATACTGGTTGGCTAATTTAAAGATTTGTAGATTTTATTTGTCAAGGCCTGAATGCTAAGCAATGGACATTGGCTAGATTGGGACCCCATGTGAAAATGGAAAAATATTGTTGTTATGTCTGTAAGCTGAATGCTAAGCAATGGACATGGGCTAGACTGGGACCCCATGTGAAAATGAAAAAAACTGGTTAAGTTCTACAAAATCATATTATTGAGTTAGGACTAAAGTGAATACACCATTTGATGGCTTTTTTTATGCTGATTATGAATATAATAAGCATTTCTATTGGAAATGAATTTCAGCCCCCCCCCCCTATATATGGCAATTCAGGGTTAGGTTAGGTATAGCCTATATAGGGGGGGGGGGCTGAAATTCATTTCTGATAGAAATGCTTATTATATTTGTAATCAGCATTAAAAAAGGCATCAAATGATGTATTCACTTTAGTCCTAACTCAATAATATGATTTCATAGAACTTTACCAAAAAACTATTGCTGGTATGTGTGTAGCGCATGCATGGCTACCACATACACTGTCAAATTAGCCATCTGATGGTATCTCATTTGTAAGTCAAAAATATGATTTGTTAAAAATTTACCAGACCCTCTAAAGGGGGTAGGATTGGAGGCAGGTACTTGAAAATACCTTCCCAGGACATAGGCTACTTCAGCCTTTAAACCCATCCCTGAAAAATATTGTTTTTTCAAAATTTCAATGGGTATAGACCTGTCATACAGGCAAATTTCAGGACCCTCTAGAGGGAGAAGGAGTGGAGGTAGGTTGGATACTTCAAAAATACCTTCCCAGGACATAGGCTACTTTAGCCTGTATAGACCCATCCCTGAAAGTTTCATTGTCCTTAACCTAGCCCCTTTCCAAGATAGCCAATAGTAACTAAAGTAGAATTTTACCAATTCTACTTTCAGGACCCTCTAGAGAGAGGAGTGGAGGTAGGTACTTCAAAATACCTGCCTGGGACATACTTTAGCCTGTAGGCCTATCCCTGAAAGTTTCATTTTCCTATCCTAGCCAAACCTATCAATTTTTCACTTATACAACAAAATATGAAAAGTATCCATTAGATAAATATCTACCTCAATTTTAATATTGAACTAAACAAGCATGATTTCCAGAGAAATTGAATTTATTGCTAGTTATTATTGTCGAATTGCCAACTCATGCTTTGACTTGCGTTTTCGGGCACAGCCAGAACTACCTTCACTGGAAGTCCAAAAGTAAAAGAGACGGAAATTCTAAGATCACCTTTTCAAACCACAAGTTCTGTTGCAAAAGCCTGATAAACACAGTTCCAACTTTAATACTGATTAAAAAAATAAATAAAGAGCCATTGAAGCCAAAAGACCAACCTGCAGACAAGGAAAGCAGTAGATGCAAATACTTACTCCAATTTCCGCGTTTGACTTTTAAGATTAGATATGGCTGATACCTTTTTCTTAAATAAATATTCGACAAATATTTCAATTCAAAAGTCTAACTCAATATCTTTTTTCGAACCCCGATACAATGTAAAAATCACCATAAAAAAAGGTCCATGACAAACATGTCTCAATCGGAATTGACTTAACCTTGGAACTTTCGAATGTAGAAACGCAGCCTGATTTTCCGACCGCATAATGACGACTAGTTTAACAAGTAGCAGTAACTAGACTACATAAAAAAATGAATGGTAATCAGCCACCCATTACCTTGTGCACTTAATGCATACCATCGTAAGTAACCTTGATAAACCAAATGTCTGACTGAACCTTGTCTTAGTTGATTTCCAAAAAGCTTTTGACCTGGTTGACCACACCACCCTAATTCGTTCACTACTGGTTAACTTTAAACTTGATCCTCTGTTAGTAAATATTGTTATATCGTTTCTTTCAAATAGATCCCAAGTTGTTAAATACAAAAATATTTTCTCTAACCCCCTACCTATATATTGTGGAATTCCTCAAGGAACCTTATTGGGACCACTTTTATTTCTAGTCATGATTAACGATATTGGTAAGGAGTTCCCCCAAAGGTGGAAATACGTGGATGACTTGTCGATCCTCGAAGTATGTCACAGGAATATTAAAAGTGACCCCCTTGAAATTCTATCCCACATTTCGGATGAAGCTAAGAACCTAAATATGAAAGTAAATTCCACTAAGTCAAATATCATGACGATAAATTTCTTGAAATCTATTCCCGCCTTCCTTGACCCTATCCCCCCAGATATTTCTGTGTCTTCCTTAAATTACTTGGGGTTACGATTTCCTCTAATTTAAAGTGGGATATCCACGTGAAAGATATTGTCCGTAGAGCTAATGCGTCCATGTCTCTCCTTAAACTCTTGAACAAACTTAACATCCCCCCATTCCATTCTTTAAGGATTTATACCTCCTTTGTCCACCCGCATCTTGAATATGCTTGTCCAGTTTGGCATCCTGGCATCTCCCGTGATGAATCAGATAAAATTGAATCTATTCAAAAAAGAGCCCTAAGAATAATTTTTAAAGAAACTTTGGTACCATATTCACTCCTTCTAAAAAAGGCCAAGCTGGATACTCTTGAGCACAGGAGAGGAACGCTGTGCCTCCGTTTTGCAAAAAATGCAATAATAAACCCTCGCACGGAAAAATTTTCCCCAAAAGACACTCCCCATCCAGACACCGCCTGCCACGTTCTGTTTCTGAACCCATCCCTATCTTGTCCCCCATCCGTTGTTTAACCTCCAGATATGAAAAAACTTTTGTCCCCTTCATTACTGATCAAATAAACCACTAGTTTTTTTTTTTTTTTTTTTTTTTTTTTTTTTTTTTTTTTTTTTTTTTTTTTTTTTTGTACTGGTGATACCCATGCTGGTGTCCGTTTGGCTCTTCCGTTCCCTCCCCTTTTTATATACTCTCTTTTAAACCTTTTTAACACTATTTTTATCTCAATTTTTTTTGGTTTTGTTTTAATTTGTGCCTTTTTAACTTTCTTATATTTGACAGTTTTTGTTTTTTAGACTAATGAATGGCTTTGCCTTTCTGATATTGTTGTTTTTGGCATTGTTTAGCCAGTTTTTTTACTTGTTGTGCTATTTCTATGTCTTTTTTTATTATATGACCCCGAAATGCGAATTCGGCCCTTCGGAGCTTGTGATAGTCATTTTTTTAAATAAATATCTTATCTATCCTATCTTATAAGCTGACCGTAAGCCAGTTTGAATAATTAGTAAAAAATAAAAGTACAATTACTTTATTTTTTAGTCAATTAGATGACTAAATTTTTGTGCAAGCAATACCAACTATCATCATTTTGGCACTCTATTTGTCTGAGGCATAGCCACACAAAAACAAAAACCTAACACGACCCTTCTCACATACCCATTCTGTCGCGGAGTGGTCACAATAGGGAAATATGTACAAATAGAAATCTATACCGTACGAGCAGTAATTCCGATGGACACTCTTTTTAGCAAATGTAAATATACCCTTCATACAACGACAGAGCTGTTGCAGAACGGCAGATCAGATGAAGCTACTACTTTTCATCGTTTCAATTAGAATTCCAAAGTTAGCATTAGCCTAAAGAGTAGCAAAAGCAGCCCTACGCTTAATATAAATCCTTGTGCAGATTTTCCGTAGCGTTTTGCAAAAATGTTCTTGGTCCACCTTTTTCCAAACATGAGTTATGTATATTCTTCAAATGAGCTAAAAGAGATCTATCGATTGGTCTATTTAAAATGGACTTGCCATTAATTTTGACCGAGTAATAAATTCTTTCAAAAAGGCACAAGGCCCAATTCATGAAAAAACATTAAACCAAAAGGGTTTAAGTCCAGTTTTATTAAAACGATGGATCAGTTTTTGTCAAGAATAGTGCGAGGGAATAGAAACTGCCTGCATGACTTGTTTTAATTGGACCTTTGGCATCACATTAAAAGAACTAACAAGAATTGACTTACAGGTGAGTAAGAACACTTTCAGGCATTCAAAGGTTACCGACCTTGGTGTTGTTCAGACACTTTATTCAACCCTAGAGAGGCAACCGCACATTAGGTCTAATGAAATCAACTTGAAATTTATCAAAAACCACATTAGCTCTTTCCCTGCTCTTAAATCCCATTATTCGAGGGCTCATACTCCAGAGAGTATCTGTCTGCAAATTTCAATATCGCGAAGATGTGTGACACTTTCGGAGTAAAGAAGAAGCTAGAAATAGGTTATCTATCACCTGAAAGCGGAAATTCAGGCAGATGCTAATCCTGGAAACCCTGCAATCCCTCATAGATACCAGCACAAAATTGCCTGTAAACTTGCTTAAGACACAAAAAGGGACGACAAAGAAAAAACACTGAAATTAGAAGGAACTTTGGAACTCTATACATTTGACAAACAGCTATGTCTTTCAACGCTTGATATTAAAACGAAATCAGTCTTTTATAAGCGTCAGCTCTGGAAGTATAATTTGACAGTGCATGTTTCAGGAGATGAGAAGAAATCGCACAATTCTTGTGGCATGAGGGGCAGTTTAGAAAGGGAGTTAGTGAGGTCGCCTCCGCCTTATATTTGCTTCTTAACCAAATTCGATCGAATCTGAAGCAGGTTGTATTTGTCTCTGACATATGCAGTGGTGAGAACAGAAATTCTATTGTTACTGGAATTATGTCTCGCTGTTTGTCAAAGGTTACTGTTGGAAACCTAGAAGTAATTGACCAGAAATTCTTGAAACCTGGTCAAACACATCTAAAGTGTGAATCAGACTATACAAGAATAGAGAAGCAAAAAAAACGGCGAACTGCTGACTGGAAAATGTCATCGGGACTGCCAAAGGCAAGATACCTATGAATGCACATCTGATGAAAAAGGAGAAAATATTAGATTTTGTTAAATTCTTCAATAAAGTTCTCGTTTGAAGAAACACTAACGTTGACAAAAAAAAGTTCTAATGACCGGAAATCCACTGGTTCTGGTATAGAAAGGATGAAGGAATTGCACATTTCAAAATTTCGCACAAGAAAAACAAACACATATAAAACCAGGAATTTACGAAAAACGGGTCGAGTGGCTACCATCCCGATTCTTGTCCAAAAGTTTTTAAATAGCTACGCAATCAGCAAATTCAAGTACAATGACCTCATTTCTCGTCTTCCCTTCGTCTCAGTGGATTTTACTGGTTTTACTTTGCGAGTAAATCCTAGACGAAGCTGACCTTCTCAAAGAAGAATTTGTTTTTTGATGATAGGATTTAAGCCAATTTTGTGCAATGGAAAAAGTTGAAATTTTGAGATTTGTCGTTTCACAAAGAGGACCTAAGTTCTTTATCTCTTATCTTCTAAATAACAAACAATTAAGGGATTTGGAAATTTACAGCGAATTCCAATCGAACAGTTAACTAGGAATCAGTCTTTAAAGTTTAAGTTTCTTAAATTTTGATTTATGAGAAAGATTTTTTAATTGTTTTGCTCTGCTGTAAAATTAAGAAAAATGAACCCCTTTTTGCAAGATGCCACGTTTTTATGCTTATAGGTTTAATACAATCCCACAACAAAAATTCCAAAATCTCTAAAACGCCTTCTCTCAGCACACAAGTATCCGGAATAGTGTCTATGGCTACATATGTAAAAAGCACAGCAAAAGAAACATAGTCTTCTCAGCAATATCCATAGGCAGCCTAAGAATAAATAATTAGGAAAAAATTGTGACTTGGATAGTTTTTAGTCATCTGACTCAAACCAATTGAGAAACACCCAAAATGAAAGTAATAATCATTAAGAAAGCTATCAGAACACTTCTTGGTTACGGCATATGAACTGCTCCAACTTCTGAATTTCAACCGTTGAAAAAAGTAATAGCCATCCCTTGTACTCCCCTTCTCCCAAGAAAAAAAAACGCTAATGAAGAGAAACTTTGAAAAGAAGCTATGATATTTCAAAAACAGTATTAGCAGGGAAGTATTTTGCACCGAGACAGCTCTAAAACAACATGAAAAAAAACAATGGATTGGGAGTCCTTGTAAAAAAAATACTTATTTCACGCTGCAGGGCCCGTTAAACTTTATTCTTACGATCTTGACGTAGTTGAGTTTATTGTGCACCAGCAATATATATATATATATATATATATATATATATATATATATATATATATATATATATATATATATATATATTATATATATATATATATATATATATTCAAGCTCCAGAGTTGTTACAAACAGCTGGAAAAATCATTATCATTCCGAAAAATACCAACATGAAAACGTTTTCAAGTAGACAAGATGTTAATAGCCCATTGCCAAATCGTCATAGCTTCATAAATCGAAAGGTAAGAAAAAATCACAGAAATGAAAATGCACCAACAATGTCGCATAATGACAAAATTCTTATGAATAGTCAACAAAAACCTGAAACATTGCCAAATCATTTCGGACAACCAGTACATTCTCACATATCACCCCGTTCATTTTCAAAATGAAACGAGGTAGCCAAAAAGGATCTTATGGAGTCATTTACAAAACAAGAGCTTGTCGAAGCACTTGAAGAGTGGAATTAGAGCTTAGCAACAGGAGGGGATGAGGTAAGTTACATTTTGCTAATTAGGTCGGACTCGAGATTGACATCGGTCCTAAGAGAGGAATATAAAAAATTATGGAGCGTTCCACAATAAAAAGACTATGCCACTGGCATAATCTCTTTATGCACAATCTCTTCCTTTTTTCAGAATTGCAATAATGTTTGATGTGTTTGTTTATCTTTTTACGTATTTTACTCAGTTACGTTAATAAGCCTAATGAAGATCAATACTTTGTTTCACTTGCTGATGTTTTTTTTTGTAACTTCATTTATGTATCTTATATACTCATCGATTTTGAGGGAAATAAATAAATAATTACCGGCTGTAGAGCCAAAGTCAGTGACACGTTTTTCTATGGCGTAATCCGAGGCGTAGACAATAACCAAGATCCCAATATTTTTATCGCCTGCGATGGGGTGGCAGAGTCTTTTTGCATTGGGTGGTAGCGTGCAGTAAAGGTCACATTTGTTGTCACAGTTTCACAGGCAAATTTACTTCGACTTGGAATGAAACTGGGTTACGAGATTTTGTGTGTATCAGAATATCTCAGGCCATCTCGATACTGTGATAATTGCCAGTGCCCTGACCACCTTAAGTCGAACTGTAACAGACCATTACGCTGCTCACTGTGAAACTTTGAAAACGGCTCATTCGATTTGAAATTGAAAGGGTGTTTTTTCACTGTTAAAAAAAGTTTGGAAGAACAGAAAGATAAGTCTAGAAACCAAAATTAGAGTATTAGAAGCTACAGTTGATGACAGTGGTCAAATATGGCTCTGAAGCATGGGCGCTCCGAAAAGCGGATGAAGATTTGCTAGATGTTTCCAAGAGAAATTGCTTAAGAATTGTTCTGGGTACCCGGCTGACTGACCGTATTTCAAACAATAGGCTGTACGAAAATGTGGTTCAATACCGCTCTCTAGGGATATAACGAAAGAAAAGTTGAGGTGGCCAGGGCACGTTGTGCGGATGAAGGATGACAGATTGCCGAAGATTGCTCTTTTCAGCCTACCGTCTAGGGCTAAACGGAAAGCAAGACGTCCTCGTCAGGGGTGGGAGGACCTCATAGAAACAGATTTAAAGAAAATGGGAACTTCTTGGGAGGTTGTAAAATGGGAGGCTTTGAATAGATTGGGATGGAGGAGGAGCGTGCGTAGCTGTGCTTGCCTCAGGCAGCTTGGTGCTGCGGTGAGCTTTTAGTATTAGTATTAGTACCCTTTTTAATATTCGAAAGTGATTGGACGGCAAAAACCCCCCTCTCACGCCCATCACTTCCCCAAACACATCCAATCAAAATTTTGAGATAGCCAATTTGCTCAACGTAGTTGAGTGGTCCGAATATTATGTATTTGAGGATGGCAAACCCCCCACAGCCCTCAGGGCAAGGATTGTAAGTTATGCCCTGGGGCCATATAAGGTATATATAGAAGGGATGATGGTGTAAACTTCAGAGAGGGCTCATTGGAATGGTAATCAGAAGTTCTAGTGCTCTTTGTGAGATTCGGAGTGATCAGAGGGTGGATACTCCCCCCCCCTAAACCTCGTAATTTCCCAAAATGTATCTGATAGAAATTTTGAGATGGCCATTTGTTGTCTTAGAAACTTCGAAAAGAACCCATTCAATTGGAAATTGAAAGGGCTAGTGCCTTTTTAATAGTCAAAATTGATTGGAGGGTAACTAACCCCCGTCCCACACCCACCATTTGTCCAAACACATCCGATCAAAATTTTGAGATGGCCATTTTGTTCAACGTAATTGAAAGGTCCGGAAAATATGTCTTTGAGGATGACACCCCCACCCCCCCCAGAGCCCTCAGGGCAAGGGTTGTAAGTTATGCCCTAAATACATTCTTAGACCACACTGGCTATACATGACAAATGAAACTCAGAGAGGAAAGAAAATAACAAAATGAAAAATAAAATGAAAAAGGAGAAAAAACGAGGATTTTGTCAGCCAGTGGAAAACCATGAAGAAGAAGAAATAAGCAAATATTTCGACAAGGACTTCCGCCAAGTCGTCCTCAGTGCCGTCCTCAGAGTGTCTGTTCTGTCGTTGTCGGGTAAACTTCGAAAGGTTACATTCTCGTTTTTTTTCTTTTTTGTTTGGCACTGAGGACGACTTGGCGGAAGTCCTTGTCGAAATATTTGCTTATTGCTTCTTCTTCATGGCTTTCCACTGGCTGACAAAATCCTCGTTTTTTCACCTTTTTTATTTTATTTTTTATTTTGTTCTTTTCTTTCTTCTCTGAGTTTCATAAGTTATGCCCTGGGGGTATATAAGGTATATATCGAAAGGGTTATCGTATTAACTTTGAAGGGGCTGATTGGATTGCTAATTAGAAGTTTTAGTGCCTTTTTTTAGATTCAGAGTGATCGGAGGGTGGATACCCCCTCCCCCAAAACACGTCGTATTTTCCCAAATTGTATTTGATAGAAATTTTGAGATGGCCATTTCTTGTCTTAGAAACTTCAAAAAAGCCCATTCGATTCGAGATTGAAAGGGCTAGTGCCTTTTTTATAGTCAAAAGCGATTGGATAGCAACTAACCCCCCTCCAACGTCTAACATTTTCCCAAGCACATACAGTCAAAATTTTGAGATCACGATTTTGTTCAACGTAGTTTAAAGGTCCGGAAAGTATGTCTTTGAGAATGATAACCCCCCCCGCCCTTTCCACAGCCCTCAGGAAAAGGGTTGTAAGTTATGCCCTGGGGGTATATCAAAAACTCCAGAATGGACTCATTTGATTGAATATCAGATGTTCTAGTTCCCTTTTTAAGATTCAGAGTGATCGGAGGATGGATACTCTCCCCCCTACACCTTGTATTTTCCCGAAACGCATCTGCTAGAAATTTTGAGATGGCCATTTGTTGTCGTAGAAAATTTGAAAAAGCTCATTCGATTGGAAATTGAAAGGGCTAGTGCTGTTTTTGATAGTCGAAAGTGATTGGAGGGCAGCGAACCCCCCTTCCATGCCTACCATTTTCCCAAACACATCTAATCAAAATTTTCAGATAGCCATTTTTTTCAACGTAGTTAAAAGGTCCAGAAATTATGTCTTTGATCATAACAGACCCCCCCCCCCCCAACTCTCAGAGCAAGAATTGTAAGTTATGCCCTGGGGACATATAACGTATTTATAGAAAGGGTGATTGTAATATATTCCAAATAGGCCAAAAGTCATACAACAATGTCTTTAGGGTGGACACAATTCCCCAGAGCCCATTGGCATGGGTTGTAAGTTATGCCCGGGGCATATAAGGTTTTTATGGAACGGGCAGTTGTATAAACATTGGATCGGATGGAGCTCATTTGATTGGAAGTCGGAAGTGTTGGCGCCCTTTTAAAGAGTCAACAGTGAATGGAGGGACGTCAGCCCCCCTTCCCCAAGCTGATCATTTCCCCAAAACATATCCGATCGAAATTTTAAGAGAGCAATTTTGTTCAGCATTGTTGAAAGGCCCAGTATTATGGATGTCAACCTCCCCATAGTCCTCAGGACAAGGGCTGTAAGTTAGGCAATTCGTTCATTGTTTACACATAGTACATGTTATTGAGAAAGGTATGCATATTTGAACTTAACATTCAAAGAAGACGAAGGGTATTCAGGTGAGCCTTTCAGAGAATGCTGAGGTGAGTGTTGAACTAAATCAAAACACGTTATGTGCGCATGGATTGTCAAAAGGGTACAACACAAGAATAACTGAGTATACTAATTTGGAAAACTCAGGAAATGATAAGGGATATGATCAAAAAGGCAATATTTGCATGCTATCAATACTACTACTACTGCCAAACTACTCCATTTACTATATAAAAGGGGAATGTGTACTAAATGAAAAGACGCTATGTGCATGCACATTGCCAAAATAGGGTATCTCAAGAGTTGATTTGTGCATTAAGTTAAAACTTTCAGAAAATACTTAAAGGGGAAGATCACACTACTCCATTTACAGTATTAAGGGGAAATTTGAATTAAATCAAAATACGCTAGTTGCATGCACATTGTCAAAATAGCATATCTCAAAAGTTGATTTGGGTATTAAGTTGAAACTTTCAGAGAATACTTAAAGGGGAAGATTTTGTCACCAAAAGGCAATATGTGCACACTGCTGCTAATACTTCTGTTACTGCTACATTTACTACTATTGCTACTACTTCTATTGCAACTCCTTGTAGGGCTAAGAGCAATGAGGTGAAAATTTCAAGAAGTATATCAAACATACAGGTTATCAAAAGGACACAACAGCAATGTCATAGCAAAGGGCTAGCCGTATTAGGTTGAAATTTCCAGAACTTGATGAAAAGGATGTTCAACTGACCAAAAGGCAATAGGTTAATACTACTGCAGCTAGTAGTACTACCGCTATTCAATCCTATTACTGATAATATCAATACTACTACTGTGACCACTACTGCAACTATGCCTAAGGACATGAAGGTGAAATTTTTGAAGAAATTTCGAATCAGGAAGCTGATTCAGGAAGATGAACTGAATCAGAACACACCCTCTGTATGCAGTTTGTCAAGAGGGTATAACATCAATTTCTTAGGAACAGTTAGGTGTGGAAGCTGAAACTAACAGGGCTTGCTGTGAGGGATGTTGAATAACTAAAAGAAAATATTTGCATCCTAATGCTCCTGCTTCTGCTCATACTACTGGTACTATTACTATTATTACTACCTCTATTACTGCTACTGAAACTAAAGCTTTAGCCACTACAGTTAACTCTACAGCTACTACTATTACTACTGCTATTAAAACTAAGGATATTAAGGCGATAAATTTTGGATATATAGAAACTATATGGAACTAAATCGAAATAAACATTGCCTATACAGGTTGTCAAGTGGATGCATCAGAAATGCTTTAGGTATGGTTGATGGTATATATTAAGCTAAAACTTTCAACGTGTATTAAAGGGGATGTTGAAGAGACCAAAGGTGCTATGCCCATACTGCTACCAATACTGCTACAACTATTGTTACTGCTTAAGCTGAGGGTATTAAGGTGAAGCTTTTAAGGAATTAAATAAAAAAAACAAGTTTTTATTAACTGAAAGTAAGGAGCGACATTAAAACTTAAAACGAACAGAAATTATTCCGTATATGAAAGGGGCTGTCCCCTCCTCAATACCTCGCTCTTTACGCTGAAGTTTTTTTTATTGTTTTAAAAATAAAGTTGTGTGACAGATTCAAACTTTAGTGTAAAGAGCGAGGTATTGAGGAGGGGAGAGCCCCTTTCATATTTAAGGGTGATACGATCGGATACGATTTTTGCAGATAGGAGCTTGGAACTTCCGCAGTAGGGTTTTCTGATACGCTGAATCCGATGGTGTAATTTATTAAAGTTCTATAGCGTTTTGGGGGTGTTTCCCCCTTTTTCGAAAATAAGTCAAATTTTCTCAGGCGCTTAACTTTTGATGGGTATAACTAAACTTAATGAAACTTATATATTAGAACTCAGCATTAAAATTTGATTCTATTTATGTATCTATGGGTATCAAAATTCCGGTTTTTAGAGTTTGGGTTACTATTGAGCCGGGTCGCTCTTTACTTACAGTTCGTTACCACGAACTGTTTGAAAATCACAAAGGCCATTTAATTAGAATAAAAAGCTGTTTGATATTTAGGCGGATTTTGAAATAAAGAAAAAAAACTATGAGCATGCGGACTTTAAAAAAGACGATAAAGCAATAAGTAGAAGAAGCAGTACCAGCGCGAGTAGCACAAGATCCTTGACCTACTAACGGTACGAGCAACGGTACGAACAGGATGACAGCCAATCAGATGCCTACAATCTGTGTACGAAGAAGATCACGAGCCTCTTCCTAGAACAATCAGGGAGTCATAAATACTAACGGGAGTAACGTAATATGTTCAGTAAATACGACCATGACATGATCATTGACCTCCATTTAATTTACCCCGAATTTACGTAACAGGATGTTATTGAAATCAAAGTATTGTGTTATCAGTGAAGACACAATTCCGCATTGAGATATTGCTTATATTTCTCGTGTTTCGAGGCTAAAGTAACAGTACGTTTCATAGTGTGGTTCTCGACTGGGTTCCTTATAATACACAAGTATCATTTAAGCAGCATTGTCAATATAAAATAAGCTTTAACATTCTAGCATACTAAAAAAGTTGAAGGTAATAGACTCATCAAGATGACCTAGCTTTACTAATCGAGTGTGTTCTATATAATACACAAGTACCATCGAGCAGTGTTGTCAATATAAAATATGCAATAAAAGAGATAGAAATTTGTGACTTAACGCTAAAAAAAGTTGAAAGTAATAGACTCATCAAGATGACCTGGCATTACTTCTCGACTGTGGTCGCTATAATAGACATGTACACAATATGGGATTAGTGAGAAGATTATGAGAATGAACCATCAAGGACCGCAAGCACCAAGGACCTCAACCTCCAAGGATTACCTCTCCCCAGCCTCCTAGGCCCCCCCTTCCAACTTTTTTTTACACTCCCAATTTTCATTATAGAGGCGCCATTAAGAGTTAAAAATGTGTAAGAACAAAAGTTAACAGAACGTCATTTCTGACCTAATCTTTCGTGACTTAGACAAGCAGATGCTTTGAACATCTAATTCTGTTACTTCTTATCTCATATTATCAAATATATCATTTAGAATGTTATCATTTTGTTTAAAGTCTCCCATTGGCCTAAAATGTTTCCACATTATGACTGTTCTATTTACTAACCTTAGGGACTTCAGCTATTCATGCAAACAACCAGCAATAAAATCACTATTAACAGAAGTTTTCGTCACTATAAAAATTAAGACACAACGAAAACATCTATTTTCAAAGCACATTTTCAAAATTTAGAAAAAACGAAAATATCTATTTTCAAAGCACATTTTTTAATTTACTAATTTAAACGGCTAGAAACAGTTTGAAGAAGTTAGTGAAACGTTGAATAGTTCTCGGTTCCATAATATCTCTAATAAAATTTGGTTCATCAGTGATGTAAGAATCAGAACAAATGTCTTTCCTTTGCTTTCATTTGAATGCTAATATGAATAATATAGTTAATTCTGAACAAATGGTACCCACAAATGGGTTTATATATACTTGATTTACAGGTCTGTATATCTCGTAATGGCTAAAGGACAGCTAAAAATGTTTATTTCTGGCAAAAAATATAGTTAATTCTGAACAAATGGTACCCAAGAATACGTTTAAAGATACTTAATTTACAGGTCTGTATATCTCGTAATGGCTAAAGGACAGCTAAAAATGTTTATTTCTAGCAAAAAATATGGTTAATTCTGAACATATGGCACGCACAAATGGGTTTATAGATACCTAATTTACAGGTCTGGCAATCACATAATGGCTAAGGACAGCTAAAAATGTTTATTTCTAGCAAAATAATATAGTTAATTCTGAACAAATGGTACCCACAAATGGGTTTATATATACTTGATTTACAGGTCTGGATATCTCGTAATGGCTAAGGACAGCTAAAAATGTTTATTTCTGGCAAAAAATATAGTTAATTCTGAACAAAGGGTACCCACAAATGGGTTTATAGATACTTAATATCATCTAGAATGTTATCATTTTTTGAAAAAAAGTCTCCCAGTGGCCTAAAATGTTTCCTCATTGTGACTGTTCTATTTACTAACCTTAGGTACTTCTGCTATTCATGCAAACATCCAGCAATAAAATCACTATTAAAAGAAGTTTTCGTCACTATAAAAATTAAGACACAACGAAAACATCTATTTTCAAAGCACATTTTCAAAATTAAGACACAACGAAATTATCTATTTTCAGAGCACATTTTCTAATTGACTAATTTAAACGGCTAGAAACAGTTTGAAGACGTTCGTGAAACGTTGAATAGTTCTCGGTTCCATAATGGCTCTAATAAAGTTCGGTTCATCAGTGATGTAAGAATCAGAGCAAATGTCTTCCCTTTGCTTTCATTTGAATGCTAATATAAATAATATAGTTAATTCTGAACAAATGGTACCCACAATTGGGTTTATAGATACTTAATTTACAGGTCTGGCTATCACGTAATGGCTAAGGACAGCTAAAAATGTTTATTTCTAGCAATATAATATAGTTAATTCTGAACAAATGGTATGCAAAAATGGGTTGATAGATACTTAATTTACAGGTCTGGATATCTCGTAATGGCTAAGGACGGCTAAAAATGTTTATTTCTACCAAAATAATATAGTTAATTCTGAACAAAGGGTACCCAAAAATGGGTTTATAGATACTTAATTTACAAGTCCAGATATCTCACAATGGCTAAGGACAGCTAAAAATGTTTATTTCTAGCAAAAAAATTTAGTTAATTATGAGCAAATGGTACGCAAAAATGGGTTTATAGATGCTTAATTTACAGGTCTGGCTATCTCGTAATGGTTAAGGACAGCTAAAAATGTTTATTTCTACCAAATTAATATAGTTAAATCTGAACAAATTGTACCCACATGTGGGTTTATAGATACTTAATTTAAAGGTCTGGATATCTCGTAATGGCTAAGGACAGCTAAAAATGTTTATTTCTAGGAAAAAATATAGTTAATTCTAAACAAATGGTACCCACAAATGTGTTTATAGATCCTTACTTTACAGGTCTAGCTATCGCGTAATGGCTAAGGACTACTAAAAATGTTTATTTCTATCAAAATAATATAGATCATTCTGAACAAATGGTACCCACAATTGGGTTTATAGATACTTAATTTACAGGTCTGGCAATCTCGTAATGGTTAAGGACAGCTAAAAATGTTTATTTCTAGCAAAAAGTATAGTTAATTCTGAGCAAATATTACGCAAAAATGGGTTTATAGATCCTTAATTTACAGGTCTGGCTGTCTCGTAATGGTTAAGGACTACTAAAAATGTATATTTGTACCAAAATAGTATAGTTAATTCTGAACATATGGTACCCACAAATGGGTTTACAGATACATAATTTACAGGTCTGGCTATCTCGTAATGGCTAAGGACAGCTAAAAATGTTTGTTTCTAGCAAAAAATATAGTTAATTCTGAACAAATGGTACGCAAAAAAGGGATTATAGATACATAATTTACAGGTCTGGGTATCTTGTAATGGTTAAGGACTACTAAAAGTATTATTTCTATCAAAATTCTATCACGTAACGGCTAAGGACAGCTAAAAATGTATTATTCTACCAAAATAATATAGGTAATTCTGAACAAATGGTAACCAAAAATGGGTTTATAGATACATAATTTACAGGTCTGGCTATCTCGTAATGGCTAAGGACAGCTAAAAATGTTTGTTTCTAGCAAAAAATATAGTTAATTCTGAACAAATGGTAAGCAAAAATGGGTTTATAGTTACTTAATTCACAGGTCTTGCTATCTCGTAATGGTTAAGGACTACTAAATATGTTTATTTCTACCATATAATATAGTTAATTCTGAACAAATGGTACCCGCAAATGGGTTTAAAGATCCTTAATTTAAAGGTCTGAACAAATAGTACCCACAAATGTGTTTATAGATCCTTAATTTACAGGTGTGCCTATCACGTAATGGCTAAGGACTACTAAAAATGTTTATTTCTACCAAAATAATATAGATAATTCTGAACAAATGGTACCCACAATTGGGCTTATAGATACTTAATTTACAGGTCTGGCTATCTCATCGTTGTTAAGGACAGCTAAAAATGTTTATTTCTAGCAAAAAGTATAGTTAATTCTGAACAAATGGTACGCAAAACTGGGTTTATAGATCCTTAATTTACAGGTCTGGCTATCACGTAATGGCTAAGGTTTACCGAAAATGTTTATTTCTACCAAAATAATATAGATAATTCTGAACAAATGGTACCCACAAATGGGTTTATAGATACTTAATTTACAGGTCTGGCTATCTCGTAATGGTTAAGGACAGCTACTCTTCTGAATTTTCTCAATGAAAAAGAAATTAGTTACAGATCAATTCTAATTTTTTTCAAGAAATAAAAAGGTTCCACTTCAGTTCTGATTTCTCCCAATGACATAAAAAAATTTAAAGCTCTGTTCTAAATTTTTCCGTAGAAGACAGGAAAAGTTATACAATGATTGTGAATATTTTCCATGAAGATAAAAAGTTCCACTTTAATTCTAAATTTTCTCAACGATGTGAAGAAAAGTTCAAGTTCTCTTCTGAATTTTCCCTATGAAAAAGAAATAAGTTACAGATCAATTCTATTTTTTCCAGAGAAAATAAAAAGGTTCCAGTTAAGTTCAGATTTTTTCCAAAGACATAAAAAATTTAAAGTTCTCTTCCAAGTTTTTTGTAGAAGATAGAAAAAGTTATACATTGATCGTCAATATTTCACCATGAAGATAAGGAGCTTCACTTGACTTCTGAGATTTTCCCCAAACACATAAAAAAATTTAAAGCTCTGTTCTAAATTTTAGCGTAGAAGATAAAGTTATACTATGATTGCAAATATTTTCCATGAAGGTAAAAAGTTCCACTTTAATTCTAATTTCCTCAACGAGGTGAAGAAAAGTTCAAGTTCTCTTCTGAATTTTCTCAATGAAAAAGAAATTAGTTACAGATCAATTCTAATTTTTTTTCCAAAGAAAATAAAAAGATTCCACTTCAGTTCTGATTTTTCTCAAAGAGATGAAAAATTTAAAGTTCTGTTCCAAATTTTTTGCAGAAGATAAAAAAAAGTTTTACATTGATTGTGAATATTCGCAATGAAGATAAGGAGCTCCACTTTAATTCTACATTTTCTCAATGAGGTGCAAAAATGTTCAAGTTCTCTTCAGAATTTTTTCAATGAAAAGAAATTAGCTACAGATCAATTCTAACTTTTTTTCAAGAAATAAAAAGGTTCCACTACAGTTCTGATTTTTCCCAAAAGACATAAAAAAAAATTTAAAGCTCATTTCTAAATTTTACCGTAGAAGATAGGAAAAGTTATACTATGATTGTGAATATTTTCCATGAAGATAAAAAATTCAACTTTAATTCTAAATTTTCTCAACGAAGTGAAGATAAGTTCAAGTTTTCTTCTGAATTTTCTCTATGAAAAAGAAATAAGTTACGGATCAATTCTATTTTTCCAGACAAAATAAAAAGGTTCCACTTCAGTTCATTTTTTATCTCAAAGAGATAACAAAATTTAAAGTTCGGTTCCAAATTTTTTGTACAAGATAGAAAAAGTTATACTTTAATCGTGAATATTTCGCCATGAAGATAAGGAGCTCCACTTTAATTCTGAGATTTTTCCCAAAGACATACAAAATTTAAAGCTCAGTTCTAAATTTTACTGTAGAAGATAGGAAAAGTTATACTATGATTGTGAATATTTTCCATGAAGATAAAAAGTTCCACTTCAATTCTAAATTTTCTCAACGATGTGAAGAAAAGTTCAAGCTCTCTTCTGGTTTTCTCTATGAAAAGAAATAAGTTACAGATCAAATCTATTTTCTTCCAGAGAAAATATAAAATTTCCACTTCCGTTCAGATTTTTCTCAAAGAGATGAAAATAGCTCAATTCTGAATTTTACCATAGAAGAGTTAAAGTTCAATTCTAATTTTTTCAATTAATTTCGACTAGGTTACGAACTCGCACTTAACATAGTCTAAATTAATTGGAAAAATTGGAATTGAACTGTAACTCTTCATTAGTAAAACTTTTTCTATCTTCTATGAAAAATTTGTAACAGTACTTTAAATTTTTTCATCTCTTTGAGAAAAATCTGAACTAAGAAGACTAATTGGGACGTATTTAGTGCTGTTTTACTGAACCGTATTGATGAAGTTTTTGCATGTAATTTGGCTTCAGAAGAAGCAATTGATTCAGCCGTTGATCATTTAACTAAATTATTACAGAATTCTATAAAAGAATTGACTCCTATGTGTCATAATAATTTTTTAAAAAGATACTGCCGCTGGTGGACACCACAGTTAAGTGAACTAAGGAAAGAATATAGACGTAATACGAGAATTTTTAAAATATCAAGATCGATAGAAAGCAAATTAAATATGAAAAATGCTAAAAGTAAATATAAGATGGAAATTTTGAAGACTAAAAAAGAAGATTGGAGGCGTTTTGGTGAAGAAAGGGGGACTACGGATCCGTGGAATACGATTCATAAGATTTGTAGGTTGAAGGGTGGGACTGCAAAGCCTATCCATATTAAAAAGAGTGATGGTACTTTTACGAATTCAATAACTGAAGCTGGGTATGTACTTTTAAATAAGTGGTTCACGAAAGATGAGATATCAGATGACAATAGCTATCATCATACAATTCGACAAGAAGTAAAGCAGATATTAGAAGAAGATGTAGAAAATAGCGAGGATTTTCAGTTTAAAGACCTTTTAGATATTGTAAAAAAATTAAAACCAACGAAAGCCCCAGGCCCAGATTAAATCTTAAATTTAATTTTGAAAAAAATATGAATGTGATTGCACCAACTCTTTTGACAATTTTAAACGCGTTTGAAAGTTTCGTATTTCCCTAAAGAATGGAAAAGGGCTAATGTGATTGTAGTAAATAAAAAGGGTAAAAAAATGACGGTAATGCCCGATCGTATCGCCCTATAAGTCTGCTTTCTAATTTAGGAAAAATTTTTGAGAAGTTAATAATGGGTAGACTGAATAATTTAAGTAATGATAAAAATTGGATTTCTGATTATCAGTTTGGTTTTTCGAAAAATAAAAGCACGGTAGATGCAGCTGATAATTTGGTGACTATGATTGAAAAAAAATAAAAAGAAGAAGTTATTTACGTTGTGTATATCTTTTGATTTAAAATGCTTGGCATCCAGGAATTATTAAAAAGTTAAAGGAAAAAGAATGCCCTTCTGGCTTAATAAAATTAATTCATAGTTATCTATCAGATCGAACAGTCGCATATGAAAATGGAAACTTACATTTACTAGTAAAGTCATGTCCACAAGGTGGAATTCTATCTCCTTTTCTTTGGATTATTAATATTAATGATATTCTTGAAATTAATATAAATGAAATTTTTTGGATTCAAGCATACACTGATGACATATGTGCTATTATTACAGCAAAGAATGTAAGTACACTGGAAAAAGTAGCAAATAAGATTTTCGAGAGTTTTGATAAATGGGCAGTAAATAATAAATTAACATTTGACACATTAAAAACAGAGGCCGTCTTATTCACAAATAGACATAAAACACCCCACGTTAATTTAGTATTTGGAGGCGACATTATTGAAGTTAAGGATAAAGTTCGATATTTGGGTGTAATTTTAGATAGGAAACTTCTTTGGACAGAACGTGTAACATGCAGAATTAATGAAGCTTAGAAATATTCGAGTCGTCTTTTAAGCGCGGCAAGGATGACATGGGGCTTAAAGCCTTTCGCTCTTAGAAAATTGTATAAGTCAGTAATTGAAAGTACTATTTTGTATGCTGCTCCAGTATGGATTGGGGTCTTAAGAAAAAAAATATACAGAATATGTTACAGTCAGCACAAAGATGTTCAACCCTTAGTATTTCAAAGTCGTTTAGAACTGCTCAAAATCATGTTATTACAGCCCTTTCTGGTGTCCTTCCAATCGGTCTAAGAGCAATAGAACTGGCAGTGATGAGGTTTGTTAAAAAGAGACGTCCCCCTTTTTGGCCAGATATTGTGCATCCTAGTTTTCCTTTAAGTAGATACTCCGTTTATCATAGCGTTTTTACCGATTAAGTAGTTGCTGAGTTGCTAGGAGTTGAGTTTCTGATGGAAAATTATTTTTCACCTTTCCAACTGAACCGTAGTGTTTTAAAAAATGCTCTATATAATAAATGGTATGTAATATTTGAAAATTATATGAGTAGTTGGCCTGTTAGATTTTCAAATGTAAAGAAGATTTGATATGTGCGCAAAAACTTGAACCGAGCTATATCTTAACTCAGTTTATAACAGGCCATTCAAAACTGAATTATTTTTTACATAGAATAGGCATGACGGATAGCCCAACGTGTGAATGTGGATGTATATAAAACTGTGAGCATGTCCTGTATGATTGTCCTTTTTATGTTCGTCAGAGGTTTAAAATGATTTTTGAATTGAGAGAACATAAAGTTAGCCTCCCTTTTGATTTTAGTTTGATAATTGGTGATAAAAATGTTAGGAACATAGTGAAGAAATTCCTGTATAACACAAATAGATTTGATGTTTGAGGTTATTGTGAAAGTTTTCTGAGGAGGGTTTAGTGAATGTGTAGTTTTTATTTCCTTTTTTTTTGTAAGTATTTTAGTGTTTGTGTATAAATGTAGTTATATAGTATCGTAGCGTAAAGTACCTGTTTGGTGAAGTCACGTAATAAAATCATTCATTCATCAATATTCAAAATCATAGTATAACTTTTCCTATCTTCTACGCTAAAATTTAGAACAGAGCTTTAAATTTTTTTATGTCTTTGGGACAAATCTCAGAATTAAAGTGGAGCTACTTATCTGCATGGTGAAATATTCACGATCAATGTATAACTTCTTCTATCTTCTAGAAAACATTTTGTAGAAAAAAAGAACTATAAATTTTTTTAAAGTTCTTTAAAAAAGAGAACTTTAAACTTTTTATGTCTTTGGGAAAAATCTGAACTGAAGTGGAACCTTTTTATTTTCTCTGGAAAAAACAGAATTGATCTGTAACTAATTTCTTTTTCATTGAGAAAATTCAGAAGAGAACTTGAAACTTTTCTTCACCTCGTTGAGGAAATTAGAATTAAAATGGAACTTTTTATCTCCATGGAAAATATTCGCAATCATAGTATAACTTTTTCTATCTTCTACGCTAAAATTTAGAACAGAGCTTTAAATTTGTTTATGACTTTGGGGAAAATCTCAGAATTAAAGTGGAGCTCCTTATCTTCATGGTGAAATATTCACGATCAATGTATAACTTATTCTATCTTCTACAAAAACTTCGGAAGAGAACTTTAAATTTTTATGTCTTTGGGAAAAATCCGAACTGAAGTGGAACCTTTTTATTTTTTCTGGAAAAAATATAATTGATCTGTAACTTATTTCTTTTTCATAGAGAAAATTCAGAAGCGAACTTGAACTTTTCTTCTTATCGTTGAGAAAATTTAGAATTAAAGTGGAACTTTTTATCTTCATGGAAAATATTCACAATCATAGTATAACTTTTCCTGTCTTCTACGGAAAAATTTAGAACAAAGCTTTAAATTTTCTATGTCTTTGGGAAAAATCAGAACTGAAGTGGAACCTTTTTATTTCTTGAAAAGAAAATTAGAATTGATCTGTAACTAATTTCTTTTTCATTGAGAAAATTCAGAAGAGTAGCTGTCCTTAACCATTACGAGATAGCCAGACCTTTAAATTAAGTATCTATAAACCCATTTGCGGGTACCATTTATTCAAAATTATCTATGTTATTTTGGTAGAAATAAACATTTTTGGTAGTCCTTAGTAATTACATGATAGCCAGACCTGTAAATTAAGGATCTATAAACCCGTTTGTGGGTACCATTTGTTCAGAGTTAACTATATTTTTTTGCTAGAAGTGAACATTTTTACTGTCCTTATGAAGGATCTATAAACCCATTTGTGGGTACCATTTGTTCAAAATTAACTATATTTTCTGCCAGAAATAAAATTTTTAGCTGTCCTCAGCCATTACGAGATAGCCAGACCTGTAAATTAAGTATCTATAAACCCATTTGTGGGTACCATTTGTTCAAAATTATCTATATTATTTTGGTAGAAATAAATATTTTTAGCTGTCCTTAACCATTACAAGATAGCCAGACCTGTAAATTAAGTATCTTTGAACCCATTTTTGCGTACCATTTGTTCGGAATTAACTATATTTTTTGCTAGAAATGAATATTTTTAGCTGTCCTTAGCCATTACGAGATATCCAGACCTGTCAATTAAGTATCTATAAACCCATTTGTGCGTACCATTTGTTCAGAATTATCAAAATTATTTTGGTAGAAATAAACATTTTTATCTGTCCTTAGCCATTACGTGATAGCCACACCTATAAATTAAGGATCTATAAACCCATTTCTGGGTACTATTTGTTCCGAATTAACTATTTTTTGCTAGAAATTAACATTTTTAGCTGTTCTTAACCATTACGAGATAGCCAGACCTGTAAATTAAGGATCTATAAACCCATTTGCGGGTACCATTTATTCAAAATTATCTATGTTATTTTGGTAGAAATAAACATTTTTGGTAGTCCTTAGTAATTACATGATAGCCAGACCTGTAAATTAAGGATCTATAAACCCATTTGTGGGTACCATTTGTTCAGAGTTAACTATATTTTTTGCTAGAAGTGAACATTTTTACTGTCCTTATGAAGGATCTATAAACCCATTTGTGGGTACCATTTGTTCAAAATTAACTATATTTTCTGCCAGAAATAAAAATTTTTAGCTGTCCTCAACCATTACGAAATAGCCAAACCTGTAAATTAAGTATCTATAAACCCATTTGTGGGTACCATTTGTTCAAAATTATCTATATTATTTTGGTAGAAATAAACATTTTTAGTAGTCCTTAACCATTACATGATAGCCAGACCTGTAAATTAAGTATCTATAAGCCAATTTTTGCGTACCATTTGTTCGGAATTAACTATATTTTTTGCTAGAAATGAATATTTTTAGCTGTCCTTAGCCATTACGAGATATCCAGACCTGTAAATTAAGGATCTATAAACCCATTTGTGCGTACCATTTGTTCAGAATTATCAAAATTATTTTGGTAGAAATAAACATTTTTATCTGTCCTTAGCCATTACGTGATAGCCACACCTATAAATTAAGGATCTATAAACCCATTTCTGGGTACTATTTGTTCCGAATTAACTATTTTTTGCTAGAAATTAACATTTTTAGCTGTTCTTAACCATTACGAGATAGTCAGACCTGTAAATTAAGGATCTATAAACCCATTTGCGGGTACCATTTGTTCAGGATTAACTATATTATTTTGGTAGAAATAAACATTTTTAGTAGTCCTTAACCATTACGTCATAGCCAGACCTGTAAATTAAGTATCTATAAGCCAATTTTTGCGTACCATTTGTTCAGAATTAACTATATTTTTTGCTAGAAATAAATATTTTTAGCTGTCCTTAACCATTACGAGATAGCCAGACCTGTAAATTAAGGATCTATAAACCCATTTGTGGGTACCATTTGTTCAGAATTAACTATATTTTTTGATAAAATAAACATTTTTACTGTCCTTGTTAAGGATCTATCAACTCATTTGTGGGTACCATTCGTTCAGAATTAACTATATTTTTTGCTAGAAATTAACATTTTTAGCTGTTCTTAACCATTACGAGATAGTCAGACCTGTAAATTAAGTATCTATAATCCCATTTGTAGGTACCATTTGTTCAGAACTATCTATATTATTATGGTAGAAATAATTATTTGTAGTATTCCTTAGCCATTACGCGATAGCCAGACCTGTAAATTAAAGATCTACAAACCCATTTGTGGGTACCATGTGTTCAGAATTAACTATATTTTATTCTAGAAATAATTATTTTTAGCTGTCCTTAGCCATTACGTGATAGCCAGACCTGTAAATTAAGGATCTATAAACCCATTTGCGGGTACCATTTGTTCAGAATTAACTATATTGTTTTGGTAGAAATAAACATTTTTAGCTGTCCTTAACCATTACGAGATAGCCAGACCTGTAAATTAAGTATCTATAAACCCATTTGTGGGTACCATTTGTTCAGAATTAACTATATTATTTATATTAGTATTCAAATGAAAGCAAAGGGAAGACATTTGTTCTGATTCTTACATCACTGATGAACCAAATTTTATTAGAGCCATTATGGAACCGAGAACTATTCAACGTTTCACGAACTTCTTCAAACTGTTTCTAGCCATTTAAATTAGTCGATTAGAAAATGTGCTCTGAAAATAGATATTTTCGTTGTGTCTAAATTTTGAAAATGTGCTTTGAAAATAGATGTTTTCGTTGTGTCTTAATTTTTATAGTGACGAAAACTTCTTTTAATAGTGATTTTATTGCTGGATGTATGCATGAATAGCAGAAGTACCTAAGGTTAGTAAGTAGAACAGTCACAATGAGGAAACATTTTAGGCCACTGGGAGACTTTTTTTTAAAAATGATAACATTCTAAATGATATATTTGATAATGTGAGGTAAAAAGTAACAGAATTAGATGTTCAAAGCATCTGCTTGTCTAAATCACGAAAGATTAGGTCAGAAATGACGTTCTGTTACCTTTTTTCTTACACATTTTTAACTCTTAATGGCGCCTCTATAATGAAAATTGGGGGTGTCAAAAAAAGTTGGAAGGGTGGAGGGGGGCCCTAGGAGATTGGGGAGAGGTGACCCTTTGAGGTTGAGGTCCCTGGTGTTTGTGGTCCTTGATGGTTCATACTCATAATCACCTCACTAATCCCATATTGTGTACATGTCTATTATAGCGACAACAGTCGAGAAATAATGCCAGGTCATCTTGAAGAGTCTATTACTTTCAACTTTTTTTAACGTTAAGTCCCAAATTTATATCTCTTTTATTGCATATTTTATATTGACAGCACTGCTCGATGGTACTTGTGTATTAAACAGAATGCACTCGAGTAGTAAAGCTAGGTCATCTTGATGAGTCTATTACCTTCAACTTTTTTAGTATACTAGAATGTTAAAGCATATTTTATATTGACAACGCTTCTTAAATGGTACTTGTGTATAATAAGGAACACAGTCGAGAACCATGCTATGAATCGTACTGTTATTTTAGCCTCGAAACTCGAGCAATATAAGCAATATCCCAATGCGGAATTGTGTCATCACTGATAACACAATGCTTTGATTTCAATAACATCCTGTTACGTAAATTCGGGGTAAATTCAACGAAGGTCAATGGTCATGTCATGGCCGTATTCACTGAACATATTACGTTACTCCCGTTATTATTTCTGACTCCCTGATTGGTCTAGAAAGAGGCTCGTGGTCTTATTGGTACACAGATTGTAAGCCTCTGATTGGCTGTCATCCTGTTCATACCGTTGCTCGTACCGTTAGTAGGTCAATGATCTTGTTCTACTCGCGCTGGTACCCCTTCTTCTACTGCAATATCTGAAGAACAACTTATATTATTAATTTAGACCTTTAAGGGTAAGTTGTGGGGGATTTTGAACTAGCCAGTAGGCACTATATGTATATTTTTAATGCTGTCAATACAGTTAATGTAACTAATGACGCTAAAGGTAGGCTATTAAGATGAAGCTTTTAGGGAACGTTTAGGACTTTCAATTAAAGGAAAAAAACGCGTGCATGCAGGTTTTCAAAAAGGTATATAAGCAATAGCATAGGCAGCACCACTCTATAGTAGCTAGAAATATCATTGAAACTATTAAATGAGCTAATTCAACACAAAATTAAAAGTTCTGATGCCCTTTTTATGAGTAACAAGAGATTGGAGGGCAAGCATTTCTTCTCTCAAGCTCCTTGAATTGAAAGAAACGCATCCAGTCAAAATTTGGAGATAATCATTTTGTTGAGCATAGTAGAACGGTCCAGTAACTATGTCTTTATGGATATTAGGCATGTCAACCCCCCCCCCCAAAAAAAAAATATTAAATTGGTCCATTATGCTTTAAAATTAGATGTTACTTTAAAATGAATCGAAAGGCATTGTGTTAATGGTTAGCAAATAAGTCACCTCAGCATTATACTGAGAACGACTTGGGGTAATAAGTTGAAACTCTTGGAGACACTACTATTACTACTTCTGCTCTTACAATTTAAATCAATAAAAAGAATGTAGGTGTATCCTGTTTGTCAAAGAGCATGGATGGAATCTTCTGGGAGCAATAGTAAGTTTTATTTTTTAGGTCAACTTCAGAAACTGTAAATTAAATTTAAAAAATTCTGTTTGTGCCAGGATTAAAAATTTTTGAAAAAGTTGCTCTAACATACAAATAGTAACCCATACTATGGATTCTTTACAGAAAAAAAATGAAAAGTTATAAATACTATTTTTCCCAAGAAAAAGACTTATGTCAATAAAAAACGAACAGAAATTTATTAAAAAATTTTTTTTCACAAAACAAGTTTTTCAAAAAAAGTCAAGAGCTCCATTAAGCCAAGAATGATCAAAAATAAAGTCAAATAATCTTCCAAGTGTAGAACTACCACAGATCACTATCTATAAATAATTGAAACTCAAAAGCGAACAGAAATTACAAAAAACAGCCGAGTCAAACTTAAAACGAGCAAAATTAACATGAGTAGGGCCGATAACCCCCATGCCTTCTCAAGACTAGAACACAATTTGCACTTTACTGAAAACAAAATATGATTGAAATGTTTTTCACTTTTCTTGCTTTCATAGATAATAAATTATTAAAACTTTTCAGGAATAAATATCAGTATATGTCAATTAAACTGACAATCCATGGTCATTTGTTGTTTTTTTTTTTTTCAGTAAAGCGCAAATTGTGTTCTGGTCTGGTCTTGAGAAGGCATGGGGGTATCAACCCTACTCATGTTAATTTTACCTCGTTTTGAGTTTAACTCGGCTACTTATTGGAACTTTTGTTCGTTTTGAGTTTTATTTACTTATTGATAGTGATTTGTGGTATTTTTTACGCTTGGAAGATTATTTGACTTTATCTTTGCTCATTCTTGGCTTCATGGAGTTCTTTACCTATATCAGAAAAACTTGTTTTGTAAAAAAAAATTAAATTAATATGAAACATATCCTCTTCCATTTCCGAGATTTTTGTGAAAAACACTTCCCATTGCATTCTAATCACCCTTTTTCTAGAGCAGTCGTTCTAAAGGTACTGAGGATGAAATTCAAATTTTTGGGATATAGTGGAGGTATTGGTAAATATCTGTAAAAATATCTCATTTGCAAAGCAGAATATAAAGACACTCAATATTATAACCATAGAGCTTTACCACACAAGCTTTTAAGCAGTATCATAGGCAGCGCGCTAGCGCTGCCTAATTAAAGAACGATATGACCACAATGTATTCTTCTTTCTTCGGCAGGCACTTCGTATCGAAGGAGTTATCGTAGAAACTTTGAAAAGGGCTCATTTGATTGGAAATTGGGGTGGCTAGTGCCCTTTTTAATAGTCAAAAGTGATTGGAGGGCACTAGCCCCCCCCACGCCCATCATTCCCCCCAAAACATCCAATCAAAATTTTGAGATAGCCATTTTGTTCAGCGTAACTGATTTCCAGATAGAAAATATCTTTTTGAGGAGGACACTCCCCCACAACCCGCAGGGCAAGGGTTTTAAGTTATGCCCTGAGGACATATAAGAACAATGTTGGCACAATGTACCATATATTATTTTTTTACTTTAAAGCAGGCCACTTCATATGGAAGGGGTCGTCGTAGAGACTTCAAAAGGGGCCCATTCGATTGGAAATCGAGAGTTCTAGGGTCCTTTTTAATAGTCGAAAGTGATTGGAAGGCAACTAGCCCCCCACGCCCATCATTCCCCAAACATATCCAATCAATATTTTGAGATAGCCATTTTGTTCAGCGTAACTGATTTCCAGATAGAAAATATCTTTTTGAGGAGGACACTCCCCCACAACCCGCAGGGCAAGGGTTTTAAGTTATGCCCTGGGGGCATATAAGGTTTTTATATAAGGAGTTGTCGTAGAAACTTCAAAAAAGGCTCATTCGATTGGAAGTTCAAAGGGCTAGTGCCCTTTTTAATAGTCGAAAGTGATTGGAGAGCAACTAGCCCCCCCCCAAGCCCATTATTCCCCCAAAACATCCAATCAAAATTTTGAGATAGCCATTTTGTTCAGCGTAGTTGATTTCCACATAGAAAATGTGTTTTTGAGGAGGACACTCCCCAACAACCCTCAGGGCAAGGGTTTTAAGTTATGCCCTGGGGCATATAAGGTTTTTATAGAAGTGTTGTCGTAGAAACTTCAAAAAAGGCCATTCGATTGGAAATTCAAAGGGCTAGTGCCCTTTTTAATATTCGAAAGTGATTGGAGGGCAACTAGCCCTCCCCATGCCCATAATTTCCCCAAACACATCCAATCAAAATTTTGAGATAGCCATTTTGTTCAGCGTAGTTGATTTCCAGATAGAAAATATGTTTTCGAGGAGGACACTCCCCCACAACCCTCGGGGCAAGGGTTTTAAGTTATGCCCTGAGGGTATATAAGAACGATGTTGGCACAATGTACTATTTATTATTTTTTTCCTTTAGAGCTGGGCACTTCATATGGAAGTGGTCGTCGTAGAAACTTCAAAAGGGCTCATTCGATTGGAAATTGAGAGTTCTAGCGCCCTTTTTAATAGTCGAAAGTGATTGGAGGGCAACTAGAAACCCTCCCCCCCCCCCAGGGCCATCATTCCCCTGAACACATCCAATCAAATTTTAAGATAACCATTTTGTTCAGCGTAGTTGATTTCCAGATAGAAAATATGTTTTTGAGGAGGACACTCCCACACAATCCTCAGGGCAAGGGTTTTAAGTTATGCCCGGGGGGCATATAAGGTTTTTATAGAAGGCGTTGTCGTAGAACCTCAAAACTGGCTCATTAAATTGAAATTCGAAGGGCTAGTACCTTTTTTAATAGTAGAAAGTGATTGGGGGTCAACAAGCCCCCCCCACGCCATCATTTCCCAAACAATCCAATAAAAATTTGAGATAGTCATTTTGTTCAGCGTAGTTGATTCCAGATAGAAAATATGTTTTTGAGGAAGAAACTCCCCCACAACCCTCAGGTGCAAGGGTTTTTAAGTTATGCCTGGTGGCATATAAGGTTTTTATAGAAGGTGTTGTCGCAGAGAAACTTCAAAAAAGCTCATTCAATTTGAAATTCAAAGCGCTAGTGCCCATTTTAATAGTCGAAAGTGACTGGAGGGGAACTTGCCTCCCCCCCCAACGCCCATCATTTCCCCAAACACATCCAATCAAAATTGTGAGATAGCCATTTTGTTCAGCCTAGTTGATTACCAGATAGAAAATATGTTTTTGAGGAGGAAATCCCCCACAGCCCCCAGGGCAAGGGTTTTAAGTTATGCCGTGGGGTCATATAAGGTTTTTAAAGATTAATTGGTTATTAAATGATTGATGATTATATCTATTTTATTCGATACTCTAGTGTGTTACTTTAATGCTTTAAAAAGGTTACTTTTTTTCAAGTCTTTGCTTACCAACGTCATTGCGCTGCCTATGATTCAGGAAAATAAATGATAACACGAATCCTTCACAAATTGCGTAATGCTGTAATAATAAATAATTTTTTTTAAATGAAATTTAAGCTTTTTATTTCTAACCAAATAGTTTTTTCATTGTTTCGGCTTAAAACTCATACTGCTAATTGGATTAACATTTATACAAATTCATATTTTTAAGATTTCATCTAACTTCAATGCGGCTTAAAAAATATTGCTAATATTTATACGAATTAATATTTCTAAGAATTTATTTAACTACAATGACGGACAAAGGGTCATAAGAATTTTCAATACATTTTTGAGGTTAGGTAGACATTTTCTGCTACTATTAGCAAATCACTGCCGATCAAGCCCTCTGGGATCAACACAGCCAATGAACAACAGGGACTGCAACAAACAGGCAGCCATCCCGAAAATATTGAAATGATACCATTAGAGGAGAACCCTCAAATCGGCCAACCTGGCCGGATGGGAGTTTAAGTAAATAATATTCTGGAGAAAAGCTATTTCAGTGGCGGATCAAGGGGGAGGGCAAGGGGGCGCGTGCCCCCCTAGCGTAGTCTAAAGTAGTGTAATTTACTTAATTAACCCAAGTTTGCGTTAATTAAACTTGCTCCTAGCGCAAGTTTTTCGGATCAACCTATTTTGCGCCCCCCCTAAACTTTTTTTTTCTATCGGATCAACATATTTTGCCCCCCCCCCTAAAAAATTCTGGATCCACCCTTGTGTTATTTAGCTGAAAATTAGAGAGGAGTGTGAAAATATTCATCAGTAATTTCATATGTGTATCGTAATAAATAGTAAACATAGATATACTTACATTTGAGTATGACATTTTGGCCTATCAATGTATGTTAGCTTTTTGTGAACTAAAAGTTGACTGGAGAGATTTCTTTATAGATCAATAATTCAAGTTTTATAACAAAATGAAATGAATTTTTCATTAGTTGTCAAAGAATTGTCTTTCAAACATTTTTCTGATCTTTTTGTTGTTGGCCTAAAACCTCGGATCAAGGAACTAATTTAAAATTCTAGGCCAATTCAAATATCAATTTTAATTAATGTACTTTAATTTTCAATTTCTTTCATTTAAATTTTATTAATTATTTTTTTTTTACCAGAATGAATAAAAAACGAACATAAATAGACATGATATTAGATATGGCCGTACTAGAAAAATTCAGAAATAAATATGTTAATTATGATTTTAAAACTTACTTTTATTTTACTAATTAAAAATTCATGGCTTATTTAGATATCAGCTGATATTAGATATTAGATATCAGCATGTCTTAGGATGAAAGGATTAGAATGGCTTTTTAGTCTTTGACGGAAAGTTAATACAAAACAGAATGCAAACAGGGGTTAATGCTAAACCCTATGCTTTCATTTTTAAAATATGAAATTAAAATATGTCAAACTCAAAACGAGCAGAAATTAATCTGATTAGGGTTCTAAACCCTATGCATTCTAAAAGCTAGAATATAATTTTGTACTTTATTCAAATTTTTTTTTTTTTTAATATTTTTACTTTTATAACCTTAAGAAATCAAAATTAATTAAGATTTTTGGGAATAAATATCAGCCTATGTACATTAAACTGACAATGCATATCTTTTTCAGTAAATTCATTTGAATTTTTTCATTTCTTTACTGAAACTAAGAGACTAGACACTAAGAGCTCAAAATCCTATTCTATGGCCAAAAAAAATGTATTCTTTTTCTTTTTAATTCTTATATAGCAATTCTTAAAAAAATTCTTTTTAATGTTGTCACTTTTATAACAATAAGAAATAAAAAATTAATTAAGATTTTAAGGAATAAATATCAGCATATGTATATTAAACTGACAATGCAGATTTTTTTTCAGTAAATTCAATTGAATTTTTTTCAGTGAAGTACAAATTATATTTTGGCTTTTAGAAAGCATAGTGTTTAGAACCCTATTCAGATTAAGTCTTGGTTACATCATGTGTCGGTTAAACCTAGGCATGAATGAAAAAAAAAATCAAAATTAAATTAAAAAAAAAGTATTTTCAGCTATGACTGGGGGAGGGGGTAATTTTCCTCAGGGAGTATACTTAATGGGGTTTGAGAATTTTCTAAGAGAAAACGCCTAAACCTATAGATAATAGCCTAAGCAATTAAAGTATTTCTGAAGGATATATTGTGTTTGGACTCATCAAATTATTAATGTCTAAGCTGTTAAAGACGAAAAACGCGCCGAATCTAATGAACTAGCTTTGCTGATTTTTTGCACCGTAGTAATTTAGACGAAAATGTAGCATTTCCCTTGAAAGTTTTGAATGAAAATTCTGTGAATGCGGAATAAAAACACAATTGAAAAATTAAAATGAAAAAGAAAAAAATTAATACCGTTTTTGACACATTTTCTTGACTAATCATAAATGTAATAATAATTTAAGCTCGAAAGATAACTAACTTACAATAATAATTCTTCTCATGTTAAAAATTACCTTATTTGCAGTCATGTTAAAATTACTGGGAATTACAAAGTTGAATCGGAGCTCTCAAGAAGGAATGTAGCTCCAACAGTTTATTGGGGGGAGGGGGCAAGAGGGGTCTCAATCCGAAAATCAAGAGCATGGCTATAGACTCATTTTTTCTCCAATCATTGCCTGCCTGAAACAACGCCACGTCTTGGAATGGTATTTTTAGAAATAGAATTAATTATGATATATTTTTCAGTAAATTCATTTGAATTTTTTTCAGCTCTTTACTGAAAACGTTTGACACTAAGAGCTCAAAATATTATTCTATGGCAAAAACAATTATTCTTTATCTTTCTAATTCTTATATAGCAATTCTTTAAAAGAAAATTCTTTTTAATGTTTTGAATTTTATAACTTTAAGAAATCAAAAAATTAATTAAGATTTTAAGGAATAAATATCAGTTTATGTATATTAAACTGACAATGCATATTTTTTTCAGTAAATTCACTTGAATTATTTCAGTAAAGTACAAATTAAATTCTGGCTTTTAGAAAGCATAGGGTTTAGAACCCTATTCAGAGTAAGTCTTGGTTACATCATGTCTTGGTTAAGCCTTGGCATGAAAAAAAAAAAAAAAAAATCGAAATTAAATTAAAAAAATAATATTTTCAAATATGACTGGGAGAGGGGGTAATTTTCCTCAGGGAGTATTCTTAATGGAGTTGGAGAATTTTCCAAGAGAAAACACCTAAACCTATAGATAATAGCCTAAGCAATTAAAGTATTTCTGAAGGATAGATTGTCTTTGGACTCACCAAATTATTAATGTCTAACCTTTTATAGACGAAAACGCGCCGAATCTAATGAACAAGCTTTGCTTATTTTTTTGCACCGTAGTAATTTCGACGAAAATGTAGCATTTCTCTTGAAAATTTTGAATGAAAATTCTGTGAATGCGGAATAAAAACACAATTGAAAATTAAAATGAAAAAGAAAAAATTAATACCGTTTTTGACACATTTTCTTGACTAATTATAAATACATACATAGGTGGGCGTCTATTAATAATTTAAGCTCGAAAGATGACTAACTTACAATAATATTTCTTCTCATGTTAAAAATTACCTTATTAGCAGTCATGTTAAATTACTGGGAATTACAAAGTTGAATCGGAGCTCTCAAGCAGGGATGTAGCTACAACACTTTATTGGGGGGGGGGGGGGCAAGATGGATCTCCATTCGATAGTGGTGGATCCAGGGGAGGGGGCACGCGCCCTCCTATCGTAGTCTAAAATAGCGTAATTTACTTAAATAACCCAAGCTTGCGTTAATTAAACTTGCTTTTAACGCAAGTTTATCTGATCAACCTATTTTGCGCCCCCCTAAATTGTTTTTATAGGATCAACCTATTTTGCCCCCCTAAAAAAATCCTTGATCTGCCCCTGCCATCCGAAAAGTAAAGAGCATGGGCTATAGAATCATTTTTTTCCAAATCATTGCCCGCCTGAAACAACGCCACTGCTTTCAAGGTTATTTTTAGAATTATAATTAATTATGAATAAATTTTTTTGGCCATAGAATAGGATTTTGAGCTCTTAGTGTCAAACATTTTCAGTAAAGAACTGAAAAAAATTCAAATTAATTTACTGAAAAAAATATGCATTGTCAGTTTAATGTACATATGCTGATATTTATTCCATAAAATCTTAATTAATTTTGATTTCTTGAGGTTATAAAAGTGAAAACATTAAAAAAAAAATTGAATAAAGTACAAAATTATATTTTAGCTTTTAGAAAGCATAGAGTTTAGAACCCTACTCAGATTAATTTCTGCTTGTTTTGAGTTTGACATATTTTAATTTCTGTTTGTTTTGGGTTTTATTTTTTTACTGATACTGATTTGTGGTAGTTGTATGCTTGGTAGATTATTTGATTCTATTTTGTCCATTAAACTGATCACACACACATTTTTTTCACTAAATTCATTTGAATTTTTTTCAGTAAAACACAAATTATATTCTAGCTTTTAGAACCCATGGGGTTTAGAACCCTACTCACATTAATTTCTGCTTGTTTTGAGTTTGACTTATTTTAATTTCTGTTTGTTTCAGCTTATATTTATTTATTGATACTGATTTGTGGTAGTTGTATGCTTGGTACATAATTTGATTCTATTTTTGTTCATTTTGGTTTAATGGAGTTCTTTACTTTTTTTGGAAAACCTTATTTTGTGGAAAAAGTTTTTTTTAATTAATTGCATATAAAAGGTAAAATGATGCACTTAAGCTATGGCTTTTACTGTTGAGACAGCCTGGCTCCATATTGTGCAATGAATAGGCCATAAATCTGATATTTTACTTACTGCCGTATTGGGTCGCTAAATAGGCGTTTGGTCAAAGTCAAATGGAATGACTTGTTACAAGTTGGCCGAACTATATGCTGTTGCTGCACAAGATAACATAAATATGTGCTGGCTACTAGTTTTTTAAATGTGTCACTGTTGAGACATTGAATGGAATTGAATAAAAAAATATGTTTTTCAAATGAAAGTAAAGAGCAACATCAAAACTTAAAGCAAACAGAACGTTTTCCGTATATGAAGGTTTGCCCCTATTCTCAATCCCTCGCTTTTTACGCTAAGGTTTGACTTCTTGTCTTAATTCTTTCAGAACGGCAGTTCAAACACATATGCTCTTTAATTGGAATAAGTGGTTTTTCAAGTAATATATAGGTAATTTTGAAGACAACACTGTCTTTCCATGACGATAAATAACAGTTCGAATAGGGATAAATCCTTTTATTAGACAGTGAAAAAAATAAGAATTTATTCCTATTCGAACTGTTGTTTATCGTTAAGTACTATAAACCTTTAGCGCAGAGAGCAAGAAGTTAAGGAGGGGCAGATCCCTTCATATACGGAATAATTTTTCTTGATCTAAATCTTAATATCGGATTTGCTTTTATTAAAAAAAAAAAAAATATTTTTCTGTTTAATTATTGTAAAAAAACTTTCCGAATAAATGAAACCAAAAACGAACAGAAATTAAATAAACAATCATAGCGAGCATAGAGATAGTGGCTACTAAAATTAATGAATAAATAAATCCATAAAACTGTGTAAGTCTTAAGCCTATTTCGTCATTTGCGTTTTACTGAAAACTATATGTGTCTTGAACAGTTCTTGGGAAGAACTATTATACGATCACCCTTTCTATATAAACCTTATATGCTCTCAGGGCGTAACTTACAAACCTTGCCCAGAGGGCTCTGGGGTTGGGGGGGGGGGTGGTTGTGGGGGATGTCGTCCTCAAAGACATAATTTCCGGATCTTTCAACTACGTTGAACAAAATGACTATCTCAAAATTTTGATTGGATGCGTTTGAAATGGTGGGTGTGCGAAGGGGAGGGGGGGGGGGTTGCTGCCCTTCAATCAGTTTCGAATATTAAAAAGGGCACTAGTCCTTTCAATTTCAAATCGAATGAGCCGTTTTCGAATGAGCCATTCTGCCCACATAGCTCCTTACTTTAGGCAGCGCTATTGTGCTGCCTATGATTGTTTATTTGATTTCTTTTCGTTTACGTCTATTCTTTAATAGTGCATTTTGGTTGTTTTGAGTTTTATTTATTGTAGGAATTTATTTCTTCAGGCCTTAAGTTTAATATGGCTGTTTACCTTTCTTTTCTTTTTTGGGAAGTTTTTTTTTATTAATTTTTGTTTGATTTTGTTTGCTATTTTTTTTTTTATTGCTTAGTACAATGGATACGTCTCCAGTTTTTCACGTCTCCTGTGCAAAAACTGAAATATCTGACTCTAATTTATTAGTTCTAATCAGTCTCTTTTCATTTATTTCAGCATCCCATCAACATCTCCTAGAAGTTTTGACCAAGTGCCATTAACCGTTCCTGGGATATTGCAGATGTTCTTGAAATACTGAAGATATGCCGTTTCGACAACCTAGATACAAATGGTGTCTTTAGGTTTGTTTAAAATCCCCCTTAATTTTTCATGAAAATTTCAACTTAATACCTGTAGCCATTCCTGAGATCAATATAGACGATCTCAGATATGCCCTTTAGACAACTTTGATGCACATAGAGTCTTTTAATTAGCGCGACATCCCCCTCGGTATTTTATAAAATTTTATGATATGATACACTTAGCCGTAAGATCTTTTTGACAACGTGGATGCAATATGCCATTTTGACACGTAGGATGCCATTAAACTCTTTTGATGTAGTTCAATAGATTTAGTTGTAATAGTTGAAGTTGTAGTACTATTTACAATCTGAGTTGCAATCACAGTAGCAGTAGCAGTCACGAGTTGTCACGCTTGTCGCAAGTTGTCGCACTTGCAGTTGTAAGTAGTTGCAGTTGCAAGTACTCACAGTCACAATTAGCCACAGCAGCAGTCGAATTATTTTGTAGTCGCAAGTAGCCGCAGTCATAGTCGTAAGTTGTTGGGATTGCAAATAATCCCCAGTCGCAATTATTCGTAGGCTTAAGTACTCAAAGTTACAAGTAGTCATAGTGGAAAATTATGACATTTTCAAATAATGTCAGTCGCAAGCAGTTGTAGTCACATTTGCAATCACACGTAGTCTTAGTCATAGCCAAAAGGAATCACATTCACTAGTATTCGCAGTAAGAAGTAGTTACAGACACAAATAATCAAAGTTGCAAGCAGTCACATTAGCAGATACAAATAGTCACAGCCACAGTAACAAGTAGTCTCACTTACAGGTAGTCCTAAGTAGTCATTGTCACAGTTGCAAAGAGTTGCAGTCGGAAGTAGTAGCAGTTGCAGTAAAAGTAGCAGTAGCAATAATGGCCCAGAAAGTATAAATTTATTACCCGTATCCACTCCTAAGAGAGTGCAGATATACCCTTTTGATATCCTGGATGCACATAAAGGGCACCATACCGGTCTCAAGTAGAGGTAGTTAAAGTAACAAGTAGTCACAGGTACAGCCACAATAGTTGTACCAATAGTCGTTCTGAGAGTGTAAAATTAATATTCTTAGCCATTCCTAAGGTATAGCAGATATGCCCTTTTGATAATATTAATGCACATAGTGTCTTTTGATTTAATGTAACAGTCCCCTCAGCATTCCCTGAAGTTTTACATTGATCCTATTGGCCTTTTCTGACAAATTCAGGATAACACATCCCCCTCTTTCCCAATGATAAATCCTGTGTGTTAACAATTACACATTCCATAGCCTACGACCTTTTCTCCAGGAGCTGTGGGAGGCACCACATTTACAGAGGCATAGTTACTAGACCTATTGACTAATTTGAACAAAGTGGTTATTTCATAACTTTGACCTGTGCTAAGGGGATTCTAAATAGGACAAAAGGGACCCTTATCCCTCCAAAAACTGTTCAACATGCCCTGAAAGTTCCAACGTAATGCTACCAGCCGTTCCTAAAATGGCACTGATTTGCCCTTTTGACAATGAGCATGCATATAGTGTGTTTTGATTTAGTTCAGTATCCGCCTCAACATTCCCTGAAAGTAGTCACAAGTATATGCTGGAGCAGTTGCAGTCATGGTTGCAAGTTATTCAGTCGGAAGTAGTCACAGTCGCATTTGCAGCCACAATGGTGGTAGAAGTCGTGGCCATGAAAGTTTCAAGTTAGTACCCTTACCCGTTCCTAAGATATTGGATATACCCCTTTAGAAGACATATCCCTTTTTGATAACATTGGTGCAGTCAGTTTGTTTTAATTGAGCCTAAACCCCCCCCCCCCAACACTTTCCGAAATTTCCCCTCAATGCCCTTAGTCATTTTGGACACGCTCAAAATCAAACATTTCCCCCTTTCCCATGATAAATCCTGCATGTAAAAAATGTTATAATCACATGTTTTTCTTTCCCTGGCCCGGGGGCTGTGGGGGCACGGCGTCTCCAAGGGCATATCTAATAGATGTTGTGACTATTTTTAATAAAATGACTTTTTAAAGTTTCCATCAGTGTCAAAGGGAACTTCTAAAAGGGCAGGAAGGGGGGAGGGCGATCCTTTTTAAACATCCCTCTCAATATACCTTTGAAGTTTCAACTTTGGTATCCTTAGGTATTCCTCAGATATCAATTTTATGTCCTTTGAGAGCCATCTTGCATAAAGTCTGTTTTGATTTTGCTTGACATCTGTCTCAACATTTTATAAAAGTTTTATCTTAATACCTTTAGCTTCATTGGAGACTCGGGGCCTGGCTTCCCCCTTCCACCCAATAACGAACCTTGTATATAAACAATATGCAATTTACCAGGGCTGTAGAGGGTTTTATCATCCCGGAGTTATAGTTATCTGACTTTTCGACTATACCGAACAACATTACTATTAAAAATTCGGATCATACATCTTTTGGGAAATGGCAGCTAAAAAGGGAATGAAGGTGGACTGGTTACTCGCCCACAACTTATTACTACCCCCCCCCCCTCCACGTGTCCTGAGAGTTTAAATTAATAAACTTAGCCTTTATTCAGATATTTCAAATACGCCTTTTTGATAAACTGGATGCAAGTATTATCTTTTGACTTAATTTAACATACCCCTCAATCAACATTCCCCGAAGTTTTGCCTTAATACCCTTGGCCTTTCCAAACACACCCAGAATCCAATATTCCCCTTTTTTTAATGTTGATTCCTGTATTTTAAAAAAGGGTAAATTGCATAATTTAAAATCCTTGCCCTGGGGGCTGCAAGGGGCATTTCATTCCTTAAATCGTAGTTGTTAGGCCTTTTGACTGTTTTGAACATAACTGGTTTTTCAAGATTTTGATCAGTGATTATTGAAGGGAGAATCTAAATAAGACAAAGGGGGCTGGTTGCCCTCCGACAGCTCTTCAACATCACCCTCAACATCCCCTGAAAGTTTCAACTTAATACCCTAAGCCATTCCTTAGATGTTGCTGATGCGCCCTTTTGACAACCAACATGCACAAAGTGTATTTACTGTGTTCCACATACCTCTCAAAAGCTACGAGGGGTTATGGCACCCCCATAGACATTGCTATTTTACCTTTAGATTATTTTGAACAAGATGGCTGCTTTAAAATTTTGATTGCATGTCTTTGGAGGCAGGGAAACTAAAAAAGGCATGAGAGGGAACTGGCAGCCATCTAACCACTTTTCTACATCTTTCACAACATGTCCTGAAACTTTCAACTTAATACCCTCAGCCGTTCTTAAAATGCTGCAGCACCTCCTTTCTGATAAATTGGACAAACATAGTGCCTTTTGATTTTGTTCAACATACCCCTCAACATTCTCCAAATTTCCACTTTAATAGCCTTAGCCTTTTCAGATACACCCAGAATCAAACATTGTAAAAATAAACCAATTGTATAATTTAAAATCCTTTCCAAGGGGCTATTTTGGGGATAGCGTCCATGGAGGCTCAGTTATTACACCATTGGCCTGGTTCGAACAAAATCCCAATTTCGAAAGTTCGATTAGTATTGAGCATAGGGGGCACCTGAAATGGGAAAGGAGGGAAAGGAGGAACTTGTTGCCCTCCAGTCTCTTTTCCATATACCCTCAACATACCTTGGAATTCTCTTTTCACAGCTTGGATATTCCTTTTCCACAACCAGCAAGCACATAGAGCGTTTTGATTGTGTTCGGAGTTACTCTCAACATTTCCTTTAAGTTTCGTCTTAGTACTCTAAGGTTTTTCGGAGACCCAGGATACATTATGCCCTCTTTTCTAATAAAAACCATTATATGTTAACAATGGGCAAATTGCATAATATATAGCCCTTGCCCGGAGACTGGGGGAAGATGGGTCAACGGGGAGACATAGTTATTTGGCCTTTGAACTATTTTGAATAAAATGACTATCTAAAATTTTGATCTGATACATTCAGGGAAAAAAGCATAAGGGAGGGTGGGGGACTGGTTGCCCTTTGCTGGTTTTTTACTTTAAACATGGGTACTAAAACGCAAAGGCACGCATGAATTTTTACGGTGATACGAGCGTACTTCTCGGTACTTATCTCCATGTCTTTACACCACTAGTAGTAAAAAACGTAACAAAACCTAATAAGGATGTAATCAGTACCCAAAAAGTTTCTTTGTCCTTACAGGCGCAAAAGACATGAGGAAGCATAAAGTTTTTACGCTGATTTCTTACGCTAACTAGCATACTTCCTTTTTCTTTAATTTGTGAGGTTTTATTTGGAAGAAATCCATAACGTTTTATCTACAAGGCTATGGGAAATTATGACACAACGTACATTGAGTTTTCATAAAAATAAATTAACATGTTTGTGGAATATGCAAGATTTCAAACGGAAGTGGTTATTTGTTCTATCAATTGGAAACTAGAATCCCTAGTTCTGCTATTTGGACAATACAGATCATTGTGCCAAGTGTGTTGTCGCCTCAACATAGGACGTTCTTTGTCTTTTTTTATAATTTTTTCTATCGAAGAAACACTTTCTACTAAGTTTCTGCTAGCATGATTCAATGTTGTAAATAGATCTGGGTCACTAACTGCCATGATTTCTGTCCTTCGAAATTTTGGTGGGCTTGGAGGGGGAGGAACATTTGAAATTTTCGGAAGGGAGAAAATTCTTTGCAATGGCTCTTCCTTATAATAAAACTTTTCACTTAAGTTATGTTCTTCGAACACATCAAATTTTTTTAGATTCTGTTCTTCAGTTATGCATATTGCGTGTTTCTCGTCAATTTCACCAGTATGAAAAACACCTTTTGTATCCTTGCATGTGCATTCAGGCTGTGGAGAATCATAGTGATAAATCCCCGAAGTAGAACCAGGTAGAGATGCTCGGTGTTGACTGCAAGGAAACTGAAAATTATCAGGTACATCTTCCTGTCCTCGTTTGCCAGTACCAATAATAAAAAATAGGAGGGAACCAGTTGCACTAAATATAGAACTAAAATAGTATCCAGATCTCTGACTAGACTGACTGATATAACCTAAAAAAAAAGAAAAGAATAAGTAAATAAAAAAAAAACCTAAGTCAAACAAATGTCAAATGCTGTAAAAACTTTAGCTCTTAGTTTTTTAAGAAAAAGCCATGAAATTTCAATCATATGAACGCAATCCATTTGCAATATGTGACGCAAATCACTCATGACGGCTGAACGAGTAGTCTCTGTTTATCTCTGTGTATCTGTTTATTTATCAATCCATGCGTCCTACAAATGATTTAGATGACATTACGCTAATAGCCCTGCTAGGGCCAAAAGCCCCTGCTGCCGAGCGTAGCTCACAAACGCCTTGGCGTAAAATTTCATATTAAAATATTTTAAGTAAGTAACCACTATTTATTATCTCCATTTTTAAGGAAATCCAGTTAAACTAGAATAGCTGCTAAATTTGTAGATGACGTGCTTACTTTTATAAACTTTTAAAATTGGAGTGGAAGTTGGCACTGGCCTTCACAACGAGCTTGGTATCAATGGTTTTTCTAAAAAGAGTGTGAACAGATAAATTTTCATTTTTTATTTTGTTTAAATGATCCTTTTCAAAAATATTGCTTCAGAAAATTACCTTCTTAATTAATAAGCACAGTAATATAAGGGAGAGACGTTACTATTTACTAGTTCTATTACAAAACATAACAGAAATTGGATGTTATATCCCAAAGTTATTGCTTGGTTCAGTTTATATTGAAAACCAAGGACTATGCAATAAATTTCAATATACTGTGAAAAACATGATGAATATTCAGTGAATTATAAGAACAGAATATTCATAACACTTTGGAATGAGTGTTTTCGGTATATACTGTAGTCAACATTAAGTAGTCAAGGTCTGCGTAATATTTCTGCGACAGAAATCCTACTTTACAGCTTGTTATATTGAAAATCAAGCAATTGCAGTGTTTGATTATAGAATAATTAATGTTCCTTATACGGAGCCTTTGTTGTGGGATTTTATGTGAGAAGGGACGTAATAGTCTGAAAAATATCAGTAACATAAGTTAGGCATCATGATGTAATTCTTGTGTTTTCATGTAAAAAATTTCCTCAATCAACGAAGCGAGTGGAATAACAAGAAAGGAAAAACTTAAGAGACGATGTCTTCCTCGTGATAGTTGAGTATTTGTGCCCAACCTTGTACTGACAGAAATAGAAATGTAAAAACAAAATTATGAGTAATGAACAAAACTGCCACAGAATAGGAATGTTTATCATCTGGCCTGCACTTCCCCACACACCTCCCTATGGAATAATTTTCTCTTTGCACTTGACTGAAGATATGGTATATTTTGAACAGTGGCTTCTATTTTTTCTAATAAGAAAAAAATTAATTAATCTTCAGCAAACTTACTGCTTGATATCAACATTCCCGCTAAAATTGACCTAGTTTTCCGATTTTAGACACAATTAGCAATAGTCAGTGTTTACTTCCTTTCAAATCAAATCACTTCAAAATTATAGAAAATTTAAACTGGAAATCGATTGGGTTTCACCAGTATGGTAAAAACGAGACCTTTTTTATAAGAAATTTAGGGTACATGTATGATGTAACCCCCCTCTAATATTCTTCATCTAATTAGAAACTTTGGATTTTCCATAATTTTGGGATTAGGGATCAAAATACTTTGTTAACAAAAAAATGGATAATCCCAAAATTATGAAAAATCCAAGGTTCGACTTAGATGAAGAATATTAGGTAAGGGGTATATAATATGAGTACCAAAAATTATTGTGATAATCAGGTTATTTCAATATTCTTAAGAAGAAACTAAAGTTTTCAGCATTATCCTACTTATTTTCTGTCAACTCCTTCCAAATGCTTGAACACAATTTTAATATCGCTCTTTACTTTTGCTAAAAAAATGTTACATTTACTTAAGATGAAAGCACCTTCTTGCATCCTGTTTTTTGCACCAGGATAGGAATACAGTTGACCTTTTGAAGACTATTTACTTTGAGCAAGACTTAAACAATCTGCTCAGCTATGTGACGCTGTTACATCATAAGATATTTATAACCAGAAACGGAAAAATCACTGGCATTATCACTTCAGATAGTCTGCCATGACCCATTTTTAAAAATCAACTTAAATTTCATCAGGCTACAAAATCACCAACTTACTTATTTTCTAAGTTTTAAAATGTATAAAAGTTTAGGATTGAAAAAATTTTTTTTAAAGAAAGTAACAGCCATATAAAACTTAAGATCAGAAGAAACAGAAACCTACAATAGTTCAAACTCAAAACGACCAGAATTTACTGTTAAAGAATAAATGAAACCCAACACAAATACAAGTTAAGTAAGCAATCATTGCAAAAAAACATATAACAGGTACTATTATAAATGAATAAATAAATTTTAAAACAAGTAAAGTTTAAACTGAATATGCAAATCAAGCTTAAAACGAATAAAAATATTTGGCTATTGAAGCATGAATGAAACCTAGAACGAACAGAAATTAAATGATCAATCATAGCAAACAAACATACAATATGTAGCCTACTAATATGAATGAATAAATAAATCTTAAAACGATTGAAACTTAAATTGATTATGCAAATCAAGCTTGAAACGAAGAAAAATCTCTACAAACAATAGTTTGGGTTTTGCCTCCTTCTCTCTCTGTAAAAGTCTAAAATCTACTGCGTCAATGGCGCTTTGCTGAAAACTATGTGTCTTGAGTAGTCTTGAAAAATTCTTGGAAAGTACAAATAAAATCAAACTGAAAGCTTGATATAATGCTATTAATTGTTGAAAGATAATCACTTCAAAATTTTATTTTTATTTTCAATGCTGTATTAGCTGGAAAAGAGAATATTTGTAATATAATTCGTTTTCAGTGAAGCACCAATGACGCAATAGGCTTTATGCTTTTACAGTTAGGGAAAGGGGCAGTATCCAACTCTTTTTTGTAGTGGAGCTACATTTGTCTTGAACAGTCTCGGAAAGAACTAATAAATTAAACTGAATATTTGATATACAATGATATCAATTGCTGAAAGTTCGTCAGTTCAAAATTTAATTTTACTGTAATTTTCATGTTTATTTTTAACATTACAATAAAAACAAAAGAAATATTTGAATAATCCACAGAATCACCATAAAAAACCAATTCTTTTATGGTATGTATTATTATCAAAATTCCTAGTTTATAAGTTTTGGTCACTCTTGGCATGAGTCGTTTCTTACTTACAGTTGGTTGCCGTGAACTGTTTAACGTCTAAAAAGAAAAATAAAATAGTTTTAAGTTTTGATATTGCTCCTTGCTTTTAGTTGAAGAAAGTATTTTTTTTATTTTATTTAGACAAGTGCGAGTAGATGAACAAGAAAAAAAAAATTATTTACCGGCTATAGGAACTCCAAGAAGAACTGGTAAAAATCGAATGCCTTCAACAAAACTCCAAGCTCTGGCGAAGTTCTTAGCTCTGAGTCTCTCTAATACTAAAATAGGCAAAGCATACTGAAAACCTCCAAGGCAGTAGCCATACATCCACGCAAAGAGAGTATATCCATTGTATCCATGAAGCGCTGTCATTGCTAGCTCGCTAACTGCTAAAAAATTCAGAATTTCTTAAAATACATTATTTATTTCAAAGTTTAGGTTGAAAAAGGGACGAAGAAAATAAAGATAATCTGTGCTTATAACAAACGTGTAATTAAATTGTCACGTTTAATTTTCTTTTAGCGAAAAGAAAATAAACGAAAATTTTTATTACGATCAGCTGATTTTGCTGACTGCTCAAGGCAATATTGAGACTTCTTAAGCACAACCTTCATGCCCTCAGCTATGTTATTGTGCTTATTGAACAAAATTTGTTACAGAGCTTGGATGGTTTCACCAAAATTTTAATTCCTTAAGGGTGAAGATGTCGAATGATTTTTAACCCAAACAGTGAGTGTAGCAACGAAAAGCAGGATCATTCGAAAATAATTACTGAAAATGATTTTGTCTCTCCAGCAATGTCAAATGAAGCGTGTTGCTCTATTATGATAAGACTAGCTTTCAAAGATCTTCTAGTAGTAAGATTTTTTTTTTTTTTTTTAAAGATTAGATAAGATTTATTCGTAATTAATTAATCACACAATGAATACATTCTTCTAATCCCCCAAAGGCTCCTAGGCTGTAAAAGAGGGGATACATACATTTCAATTAAGCACTATATCAATAGAAGAAAAATGTTAAACACATTAAACAAAGCCAGAGAAATACGGGAAAAAATTAAAAAAACTTGACTTAGCAACATTTAGGGCAAGGCAATTTGCATCAAACCAAAGAACGACTCTCTCAAAAAGGTCAGCTAATTTGGGAAGAATCTCAGACTCAGTTCCTACTACAGCACCAATGGTACTGTCATCAGGTTATCAGCTAAAGCAACGAGAGTGTCCTCAGTGTGTCCACGAGAGTACTAAATTTCAATTTGAAAGTGAAGAAAAATAATAGAAAGAGTAAGGTACTGGTGCGTGGACTGAAGCCAGTTAATATAAAGAATTTTAAGGAAAAAGTTATTGTTATTGATTAGAGAACATAACTGATCGAAGATCATCTGTCGGAAGCATTTGAAAATTTGATCAATTAGTGACAGATTTCATACGTAGCACATGCTCACTTAGCATTAAACCCAAGAAAGAACAAACTCTTAAGCTATTTGAAAGAGAAAAATGGGCGTGTGAGGAGTGTGTGAACAATCCACGGAATAATGATCTCCATGTAGGGTATAAAAAACTTAGGAGCAGGACAAACACCCCTAGAAAGCCAAAAAAATTTCAACTTATTTTGTACATGTGTTTTAAGAAAATAAACATAATCCTAAAGCTACATGATAGGTTGTGATTGTCACCTGGAAGATCCTACTGGGCTAACGGAGCCTAGCATTGTTAAATAATTGGACATATCAAGAAACTGATGAAACATGCAACTCATTTGAAGAATTTTCTCTGATATTAGCAGCAAGGTCCAAGAAAAATAGAGTCTGGCAGTCTTGGCAACGAGAGAGGAAAAAGTTTTGAAATGAATTTTCATCCTTGCACTCAAGAAGAGACCCGCAAAATTGTTACAACTGTCAAGTCAAATTGTACACCACTGGAGTGAATGAGCCTTATAGCACTTGAGTCGGTTTTGGTTTATTTGCTTCCTCTTTTTGTATACCTGGGTAATACTTTTCCAAAAACGGAGTATTCCTGAATGGACTCAAAATAGCCGAAAGTTAAGTCATTGCATAAAAAGAGGAGTCAAAGTTGACATAACAAATCCAAGGCCAATTATCAAGTTTGCCGATTTGTTAAAAAAATCATGAAAGATTGTTTTGATGAGAATTGGGTTTCTACATGATGGTCAATTTGGCTTTTAAAAAGGACGTTCAGTGAGACATGCCGTGTAATATTTTTTGGAATATATTAGCTCAGTACTTGAGAAAGATGAACCGCATATGGGTTGTATTAGTTATTATAGAAAGGCATTTGACACAGTTGAACTTAATTTTGTATTCGAAAGTCTACGCTTTTTAACCATAAATAGTAATATATTAAACTACTGTGAATAATTTTTGAGCAAAAGAAAGTTTTGTGCGACTTTAAATAAGAGGTTATCTTTATTTTTCACAGAGTGTGCTGTTTTTAAGGGGCCAGATGTAGGTCCTCTGTTATACCTGACGATAGCATCAATACACGAAAATCAGTTTTATGATGTTTTATGATCATATATGATCAGTTATATGTTTTATGAAAATCAGTTTTATGAAGTTCTGGTCCTGCTCCCAATTTTTCTTACATCGTTCTATATAATGGCCTACCGCTTACACAAGTCAAAAAGATCTGGTGCCTGGGATTGATTATCGATCAACATTTGGGTTGAAGAAAATGCTGTGGCATCAGAGCATACATGCTGGCGAAATATCTTGAAGTTCTGAAGCGTCATCAACATTTTATACCTTAATAATATTTATTATTATTGTACTATTCCTGAGAAGCAAAGATTATGAGACAGGAGCATTTGTAGACTGGAGCTTTAATGCCATTGCATCAGGTTTTGTTATGATTTTTGTAGCTTAATTCGTTTAATCATGATTATTCAACTAGGAGTGTTGCTAGTCTTACATCTCAGCCACAGAATACAACGAGAGCGAGTCATGTGACAAGACACATAGGCCCAGTTTAAAATCTATTCCCAGATTCAGTTTGCCAAGCTGAAAGTGTACTGCAACCTAAAAGTTATATTAGAAAATTTGTTTCCAGTAATTTGTTAATGTTAAAGCTTAATTATTTTTTCTTCTCTACTATTATTGTACTTACTCCCCCTTTTTTGATTTGAATTTTTAAAACAAATTGGAATAAATTTTTTCAAACCAGGTACTTTTTCCAGCTTTTTTTTTGTTGATGTGTAGCTAATATGATGACGAAAATGCATGTATTTGTTGCAGTTTTTCTGCTGCTTTGCCGCAAAGAATTTTGAACTCCTCATAATAAAGTACAGTTTTCTTAATTTTGTTTCTTGGACTTAAAATTTTAGTTAATTGAATTAAAAAATCGTCGGAGCTATTACTTTTTACTAAGATTACTTAAAATTTAATATTATTTGGTACCATTCAAACTATGATAAAAGTCAACCATTTTTTGTGGTAATCTATAACACACATACCACTCTGAAAACAAGTTTACGATAAAATTTCAAAGAAAACGACAAGATTTCAAGGAATAATATACTAGAAGAGAAATATGCGTTTGGCTTTTGGCCTCCGTGTGTAAGGGTGGCTAAGCTAACGGAGTCACACCAATGACTCCCATCTAAGCTAAAGAATTTGCTATACCAAGACTTTGAAATGTCACTCAAAATGACATAGGGTTAGAACTCCATCGTGCAATCCGCCTGGGCAGGGTGGCCCAGGAATGAGGTAACGGAGTCACTCAAATGTGACATCGTACCCCAGAGAAGCAAGAAGGCTGTCCCAGGTATAGATATACAGGCTACCTACGATACTTTGCAGCTGTTAATTTGTTAGACTTCGTTTTGCAAAAATATACGCTAGTTCGTTAATTTTTGTTGTTGTTGATAGACAGATGGCTTGAGTGAAATACTTTTTCAATATTTTTGGAACGGTAAAGATTAAGCAGAGAGCGATATTGGAAGGGAGCTCTGCAAAATTATTCAGTGTTTTGTTAGATGGTGAGCTCAAAACCTTTTGTTTAGAGTTTTAAACCATTAAAAATCAAATTGCCTCTATTAGAATTTGCGTCCCTGTCATTCTGACAATGTTTGTGCTAAAATTGATGCTTTTTGGCATAAAATGGCATAAAAATCCCCTTTGTTGTTCTTTATCTATGCAGGTGGGCGGAGGGTCAAAAATCCTCTTAATGGCTCTAGACCATGAAAAATTCATTGGTTATATTAAAATTTCTATTCTATGCCAAACTGACTTTCCTTCAACAAACAATTATTTCTGTTTGCCTCTGGCACGATCTTTTTTGCTACTAAAAATACCTCTAGATATGGAACTTACTTTCAAATGAGCCCCCTACGAGGATTCAATGGTATTGAATGCTTCCGTCCGGTTCAAGACGGGAGACAGTAATTCTCCTATGCAAATTTTAGACCATGGTGATTTCAATGGTATGGCTTTTTATTTAGATCCAACACTATTATTAAGGGGTATAAGAATCTTTTTTGAAATTCTTGCATTTCTCTATTAAGATTAGCCAAAATAAAAGTTATTCTTCCTTAATCAGCTTCAGACAGCTATTCATCCTCACTTAACAGTTTTTTTGAAAATGCCTGTATAACTTTGGATTACTGTTGGTTGTGGTTCAATTTTACTAGGTTATACTCACAGCTGCAGATATGATAGATATTGAGAGTGTAATAATTACAAAAGTAAAATAACTACAAGATTGTGCATATGATTGTTGAATAGTACAAAAACCAGTTAATCTTCATAAAAAGCTACTGCGAAACGATTTTTCGAGAATTTTGAAAAGAGTTTAAAACTCCTCAAAAATGGTGACGCATTGAAACGGAAAAAAGAAAATACACATTGTTAGAATCACCATGGTCAATACCCTAAAATAGAAGCTTTGAGCCCCTAATCGTGGAAAAAAGCAGCTTCTTTGCATGGGCAGTAGTGACGTGTCTCCTTTTTGTCTATTTTTTTTGCCAAGGCTGGTAGGCTACTGCAACATCTTAAAAATGCTTAATTACTCATTTAAGAGCTACTGCTCATATCTGTGTGGCTTTTATAAGCTCGTTCTGATACCACTAAACAAAACTTTGGCAAAACAATGCTTAATTTGGTGCATTTCGTTCATATTGTTTTCTATAGGGCGTTAATCATAATGCTATGACATCATGCACGATCAACAGCACTCCATCTGCACGATCAACAAGGTGTAATAGATCTTCCAGCAAGACGAAAAGTTACACATGAGGAAAAATTTGCCAGAGCAGTAAAAATCGAGCTACAGCTAATGGTAAGTGATAGTTTTTGAAACGTGCTTTGAAAAAAAAGTGTAGCGAAAAAAAATTAATAATACCAAAAGCCTTACCAATACCCAATAACGTCACCTGGCAGAGGTATTGAAGCGATATTGTGCAATGAGACGATGGCCTTACGACTACAAGCCCCGTGACTACAGCACCCAGTGAGATCGCTAATCCAAAAAATGTCTGCACAAGAAGAATATTACCCTCCTCGATTCCTTCGTCTTCTCCCTGAAGACCCTAAAAAGATAAAGGGAGATTATATATCTACTAAACAAAAGTCATATACAATGAGTTATATAGTAGATCGCAAATGGATCACTTCATTTTGATGGAAATTTAATAACTCAAAATTATGTGAGTTTACTTTATCATTGCTGCGGCGTCAGGCATAACCTAGTAGAGAACAAACTCTAGCCTTTAGTAGCCGAGCCTTTAAAACACGCTTCATAAAAAAAAAACTGTCAAGTGAGGAAGAAACGCAACTTGAATCTGATTCAGGAATAGTCACTATTCTTTCGATTATTCTTAATGGTGAAATTTTATTGTAAAACAGATTTATGTTATTTTCAGAAGACAGACTTAAATATTAAAAAAGTAGTTTCGTATTGAAATGAAAACTGCACCACTGGAATCAACGTTGCCAAAAACCTCAGATAGGAGAATTATAGTCCCTTATCTAGAGCAAGAAGGGTAATCACTTTTTCGCATGGGAAGCAGCGATGCGGTCTCCTTTTTTCTTCTTCTTGTTTTTCATTAATATACGCTCTTTGCTTATCTCTTAATTTTCTCAAAGATTTCCCATTTATAGTGCATCATATTCTCGAATTAGAGATCTCCAATCTTCACTGTTATTTACCGACATTTTAGCGCACAAAATGCTCGTGTGGTTTTTTTTTGCCTGTGGGCATCTCTTCTAAAGACATTAAATAAAAACAAAAAAAAAACTTCAACTGAAAGTAGGGACCAGCATTAAAATTTAAAACGAACAGAAAATGGTCCGTATATGACGGGGGCTGCCCCCTTCTCAGTCCCTGCCCTTTACTCCAAAGTCTTACAGGGTTTTATAAGTATCTCTTATTTGAATTCAACAGTTCTTGTGTTTCAGAAGTCGCTCTTAAGGAACTGGGACAAAAAAAGAAGAAAAAAAAATCCAACTTTAGTGTTAAAAGCAAGGTATTCAGGAGGGGAGCCCCCTAATATGCGGAATGATTTCTGTTCGTTTCAACTTTTAATGCTACTCCTTACTTTCAGTTGAAGAGACTTATTTTCTTTTAATTTAATTGCTGGTCGTTTTTCAAGTCATGACTTGGCCTAACCAAGATACGATATGGGCTACAAGACCCATAGCCCCCCCCCCCGATATCTTGTTGCTAAATTTTAGATATCAATATGTTGTTTCCAAATGTTGTAAATTGATTGGCAGAGTCCCACTTTTCCAGGTTTTCTGCTTTAGAATTAAAATGTTGGATTGTCATTAGAATTTAGGACAAAATTTGAATATTTAGTCAAACCTTTCAATGAACAATAGTTTTGTTGACTAATTTCTTTATAATATTTTTACTACAGAATTTTTGGTGGATAGAGATGGGTATTATTGTTCGTATTGATGGAAATTCTGCACGACTTTTGATTTTCTAGGCGGCTGAAGCCATCGCAGAACTCTACTATAGGGCTCTCTGCTGTTATAATATATTGTATACGTACTCCCCCCCCAAAAGAAATTTCCTGGCGAGACTCGCTATGTCCCGTCTCCCCGTGTCCACCTCTGCGCTGGTAGGCATGTAAATGTAGCATTTATGCTACATAGAAAAAGATTGTCGCAGTGGAAGGGTTACTATTACCAAGCACTAATAACAATGGTGTAAACCAAAAAACATTCCAGGTAATCCAGCGGAACTAGATATTAATTTCTACCCAAAAACCATTGTGTATTCATCTGAAGGCACAGTGAGAGTTAGTATATTTGGACATTAAAATTCACTCTCTGAGGCATCTGCCCCCCCCCTTTACAAAACAATCCAACAACCCTTAGTCATAATGGCTGATGCGCACTCACATATCATTGTATAATTTTTAATTTTTGGTTCCTATGGGTCGTGATTCGTCTTTTACTAGGTTGCAGCCACCACTGCGACCCTTATTTTATGAAACACGAAGAAAATCAGTTTAGTCAAATATAACTTTAAATTAAATTCTTACCCCATGGGTGATACGATCGACCCTGGAAAAAAAGCACACACAACCCTCTGGGTTGTGTGTTGTGATATTTCTTCTGGGAAAAATGCAAAATTTTACATTACTACAGATAGAAACTTGAAACCAGTAAAGTGGAGTTCTCTGATATACTGAATCTAATTTGTGACTTTTTCATTAAGATCACTTTGACTTTTTGGGGGCATTTTTGCCCTTTTGAAATAATCAGGCAAATTTTCTCAGGCTGGTAGCTTTTGATGGGTAAAATTAAACATAGTAGCGAGTTTATACATTTGAAATCAGTATAAAAAACCAATTAGTTTGACTTATTAGTTGCTATTAAAATTCCTGTTTTTAGAGTTACGGTTACTATTGGCCCAAGTCACTCCTTACTTACAGTTTTTTTTACCATGAACTGTTTGAAATCTACTTTTAAGTAAAATAGAGTGTCAAGCATCAGTAGTAAGGCATCTAGTACCACTGGACGTGATTGCGTAATATGCCTTACCACGGGTCAGTCACCTATTACTACGAACGGTACATGCCTTACCAGACGGGTTTCTGGGCTAATAGGTGTATGGAAATACTGGGTATAGCCTGGTTTGGTGGGTATAATCTGGTTTGGTGGGTATAATCTGGTTGGTGGGTACAGTCTGGTTTAGTTTTTCAAAGAGAGTGAGTATTTGACATTTTTGCAAAAAGGGATAAGGAATTCGCAAATTGGATACTATGAACGATATTAATTAATGTTTTGAATAATAGGAGTGTGAATGATTCTAATTAGTAATTGGATAATTTTTAACAAGAAATGACTGAAAAGTGTTTTGGAGGAGATGGGATGATTGTGTACTGTATAATACACAAGTGATGGTTTTGCACAGTGTTGTCAATTTTAAATAGTTTAGAAATAAAAAAAAATTAACAAGAAATGGCTGAAAAGTGTTTTGACGGAGTTGAGTTGCACGAGGGTTGAGTTGCACGAGGGTTCAGTTGCATGCGGATTCAGTTACATGGGGATTAGTTAAATGGGGTCGAGTTGCACGAGGGTTCAGTAGCACGGAGGTTCAGTTGTACGGGGTTTCGGTTATACAGGGATTCAGTTACATGGGGGGTTCAGTTGCACGGGGGTTTAGTTAAATGGGGCTTGAGTTGCACGGGGGTTGAGTTTGCACGAGGGTTCAGTTGCACGGGGGTTCAGTTACATGCGGATTCAGCTACACGGGGATTAGTTAAATGCGGTTGAGCTGCATAGTCTCGTTGGAAAAAATTGGAGTTCATACTTAAACAGTTCTATTAAGAGCTATTGCTATGGAAATGGCTCATTTTTGAATCAAAACTATGCTTTTCCGACTGAAGATACACATTTGAATCAGAAAATGTGAAAATGTATACAATTGAAACAGAGAAGTGTGTTTTGACGATATTTTCTATATTTTCGTCTGAAAAATAGGAGTTCACGCTTAAAAAGTTCTATTAAGAGCTATTTTTATGGAAATGCTTTTACAATCGGAAATGTTCGATTAAAATTTGCAAAAAGGGGTAATGGGATTTGCGAATTGGAGGAGATGGGGTGATTGTGAACTGTATAATACACAAGTGATGTTTTGGAGAGTATTGTCAATTTAAAATAGTTTAGAAATAAAAAAAATTAACAAGAAATGACTGAAAAGTGTTTTGAGGGAGTTGAGTTGCACGGGGGTTGAGTTGCACGAGGGTTCAGTTAAGGGAGTACAGTTACACGGGGGTTTAGTTAAATGGGGTTGAGTTGCACGATGGTTCAGTAGCACGGGGGGTTCAGTTGTACGGGGTTTCGGTTATACAGGGGTTCAGTTACATGGGGGGTTCAGTTGCACAGGGGTGTAGTTAAATGGGGCTTGAGTTGCACGGGAGTTGAGTTGCACGAGGGTTCAGTTGCACGGGGGTTCAGTTACATACGGATTCAGTTACACGGGGATTAGTTAAATGCGGTTGAGTTGCATAGTCTCGTTGGAAAAAATTGGAGTTCATACTTAAACAGTTCTATTAAGAGCTATTGCTATGGTAATGATTCATTTTTGAATCGAAACTATGCTTTTCTGACTGAAGATACACATTTGAATCAGAAAATGTGAAAATGTACACAATTGAAACAGAGAAGTGTGTTTTGACGATATTTTCTATAATTTCGTCTGAAAAATAGGAGTTCACGCTTAAAAAGTTCTATTAAGAGCTATTTTTATGGAAATGCTTTTACAATCGGAAATGTTTGATTAACATTTGCAAAAAAGGGTAGTGGGATTTGCGAATTGGAGGAGATGGGGTGATTGTGTACTGTATAATACACAAGTGATGTTTTGGAGAGTATTGTCAATTTAAAATAGTTTAGAAATAAAAAAATTAACAAGAAATGATTGAAAAGTGTTTTGAGGGACTTGAGTTGCACGAGGGTTGAGTTGCACGAGGGTTCAGTTAAGGGGGTATAGTTACACGGGGGTTTAGATAAATGGGGGTCGAGTTGCACGAGGGTTCAGTAGCACGATTGTTCAGTAGCACGGGGGGTTCAGTTGTACGGGGTTTCGGTTATACAGGGTTCAGTTACATGGGGGGTTCAGTTGCACGGGGGTTTAGTTAAATGGGGCTTGAGTTGAACGGGAGTTGAGTTGTACGAGGGTTCAGTTGCACGGGGGTTCAGTTACATGCGGATTCAGTTACACGTGGATTAGTTAAATGCGGTTGAGTTGCATAGTCTCATTGGAAAAAATTGGAGTTCATACTTAAACAGTTCTATTAAGAGCTATTGCTATGGTAATGATTCATTTTTGAATCGAAACTATGCTTTTCTGACTGAAGATACACATTTGAATCAGAAAATTTGAAAATGTACACAATTGAAACAGAGAAGTGTGTGTTTTGACAATATTTTCTATAATTTCGTCTGAAAATAGGAGTTCACGCTTAAAAAGTTCTATAAGAGCTATTTTTATGGAAATGCTTATACAATCGGAAATGTTTGATTAACATTTGCAAAAAAGGAATAATGGGATTTGCCAATTGGAGGAGATGGGGTGATTGTGTACTGTATAATACACAAGTGATGTTTTGGAGAGTATTGTCAATTTAAAATAGTTTAGAAATAAAAAAAAATTAACAAGAAATGATTGAAAGTGTTTTGAGGGAGATGAGTTGCATGGAGGGTTGAGTTGCACGAGGGTTCAGTTAAAGGGGGTACAGTTACACGGGGGTGTAGTTAAATGGGGTCGAGTTGCACGAGGGTTTAGTAGTACGAGGGTTCAGTAGCACGGGGGTTCAGTTGTACGGGGTTTCGGTTATACAGGAATTCAGTTACATGGGGGGTTCAGTTGCACGGGGGTTTAGTTAAATGGGGGTTGAGTTGCACGGGAGTTGAGTTGCACGAGGGTTCAGTTGCACGGGGGTTCAGTTACATGCGGATCCACTTACACGGGGATTAGTTAAATGCGGTTGAGTTGCACAGTCTCGTTGGAAAAAATTGGAGTTCATACTTAAACAGATGGAAAAATGGTACTTGTTAAACATTCGGGTAGACATACGACTAAGAAACGCTTCACTATAAATAAGGCTATCGTGTTTTTTCCGAACTTTCTAGGGCGGGGGCAACTATTTAGTTTAAATAATTCTAGGAGGAATTGAGTTTTATGTCTGGTGTGGAAAAATGGTACTTGTTAAATATTCGGGTAGACATACGACTAAGAAATGCTTCACTATAAATAAGGCTATCATGATTTTCTGAACTTTCTAGGGCGAGGGTAAGTATTTAGTTTAAATAATTCTAGGAGGAATTGAGTTTTATGGATGGTATGGAAAAATGGTACTTGTTAAATATTCGGGTAGACATACGACTAAGAAACGCTTCACTATAAATAAGGCTATCGTGTTTTTCCGAACTTTCTAGGGCGGGGGTAACTATTTAGTTTAAATAATTCTAGAAACAGGTGACTTGAAATGCTTCATTAGAAATAGTTTATTGCTAATGATACCTCCTCGACAGGTATTTTTTTTTTCAAAAAAAAATATGTTAATACGTTTAAGCAATAAATATCTTTAAGCTTAACCCGTCTTTATTCTTTAGAATAGTTTTATTCATTTCATTAATTATGAAGAAATTGTAAGTAAGTAACAATAGCTTTCTTGAATTCGCTTCCTGGACACAATACAGATATTTAATTCAAGAAATCATAATAAAATCGCAAGTAAGTAATAAAGTCTTTATTGTTTTCACCTATTGGATACACAATACTGAAATTTCATTCAAGAAATTATGAAGGAATTGTAAATAGGTAACACACTCATTCTTGAAGTCACCTCTTGTATACACAATGCAGAAATTTCATTTAAGAAATTATCAAAAATTGTAAGTAAGTAGCAAATTCTTTCTTGAGTTCGCCTCCTGGATAATAAAAAAAAGACATTTCATTCAAGAAATTATGACAAAATTCTAAGTAAGCAACAAACTCTTTCTTGAAGTTACCTCATGGATACACAATGCAGAAATTTCATTTAAGAAATTATCAAAATTGTAAGTAAGTAGCAAATTCTTTCAAAATATGTTAATACGTTTAAGCAATAAATATCTTTAATCTTAACCCGTCTTTATTTTTTAGAATAGTTTTATTCATTTCATTAAATTATGAAGAAATTGTAAGTAAGTAACAATAGCTTTCTTGAATAGGTAACACACTCATTCTTGAAGTCACCTCTTGTATACACAATGCAGAAATTTCATTTAAGAAATTATCAAAAATTGTAAGTAAGTAGCAAATTCTTTCTTGAATTCGCCTCCTGGATAAATAAAAAAGACATTTCATTCAAGAAATTATGACAAAATTCAAAGTAAGCAACAAACTCTTTCTTGAAGTTACCTCATGGATACACAATGCAGAAATTTCATTTAAGAAATTATCAAAAATTGTATGTAAGTAGCAAATTCTTTCAAAAATATGTTAATACGTTTAAGCAATAAATATCTTTAAGCTTAACCCGTCTTTATTCTTTAGAATAGTTTTATTCATTTCATTAAATTATGAAGAAATTGTAAGTAAGTAACAATAGCTTTCTTGAATTCGCTTCCTGGACACAATACAGATATTTAATTCAAGAAGTCATAATAAAATCGCAAGTAAGTAATAAAGTCTTTATTGTTTTCACCTATTGGACACACAATACTGAAATTTCATTCAAGAAATTATGAAGGAATTGTAAATAGGTAACACACTCATTCTTGAGGTCACCTCTTGTATACACAATGCAGAAATTTCATTTAAGAAATTATCAAAAATTGTAAGTAAGTAGCAATTCTTTCTTGATATCCGCCTCCTGGATAAATAAAAAGACATTTCATTCAAGAAATTATGACAAAATTCTAAGTAAGCAACAAACTCTTTCTTGAAGTTACCTCATGGATACACAATGCAGAAATTTCATTTAAGAAATTATCAAAAATTGTAAGTAAGTAGCAAATTCTTTCTTGAATTCGCCTCCTGGGTAAATAAAAAAGACATTTCATTCAAGAAATTATGACAAAATTCTAAGTAAGTAACAAACTCTTTCTTGAAGTTACCTCATGGATACACAATGCAGAAATTTCATTTAAGAAATTATGAAAAAATTGTAAGCAAGTAACAAACTCTTTCCTGAAGTCACCTCTTGGATACACAATGCAGAAACTTCATTTAAGAAACTATGAAAAATTGTAAGTAAGTAACAAATTCTTTCTTGAAGTCACCTCTTGGATACACAATACAGAAATTTCATTAAAGAAATTATGAAAAAATTGTAAGTAAGTAGCAAATTCTTTCTTGAATTCACCTGCTGGATAAACAAAAAGACATTTCGTTCAAGAAATTATGACAAAATTCTAAGTAAGTAACAAACTCTTTATTGTTTTCACGACTTAGATATACGATGTAGAAATTTAATTCAAGAAATTATGAAAAAATTCTCAGTAAGTAACAATTTCTTTCTTGAAGTCAACTCTTGGATACACAATACGGAAATTTCATTCAAGAAATTATGAAATATTTGTAAGTAAGTAACAAACTCTTTATTGATTTCACCTCTTGGATATACAGTACAGATACTTCATTCAAGAAATTATGAAAAAAATTGCAAGTAAGTAACTTTTTTTTTCTCTTTATCACAAACAATTTTCACTTAGCTACACGATGTAGAATTTAATTCAAGAAATTATGAAAAAAATTCTCAGTAAGTAACAATTTCTTTCTTGAAGTCAACTCTTTGAAACTACAATCTATTTGCTTGCCTTTCCTTGGCACCTTTCCAAACGAGTGGGGATTCCCCCACTGGTTCCCACACATTGCAAAAAGACACACAAACAGAATCATAGTGAGAGAGATATCCAAAAAGTTGGGTTGATCTAGGTTCACTTAGAGTGGCGCGCCAAGAGGTGAAATCAATAAAGAGTTTGTTACTTACTTACAAATATTTTCATAATTTCTTGAATGAATTTCCGTATTGTGTATCCAAGAGTTGACTTCAAGAAAGAAATTGTTACTTACTGAGAATTTTTTCATAATTTCTTGAATTAAATTTCTACATCGTATATCTAAGTCGTGAAAACAATAAAGAGTTTGTTACTTACTTAGAATTTTGTCATAATTTCTTGAACGAAATGTCTTTTTGTTTATCCAGCAGGTGAATTCAAGAAAGAATTTGCTACTTGCTTACAATTTTTTCATAATTTCTTTAATGAAATTTCTGTATTGTGTATCCAAGAGGTGACTTCAAGAAAGAATTTGTTACTTACTTACAATTTTTTCATAGTTTCTTAAATGAAGTTTCTGCATTGTGTATCCAAGAGGTGACTTCAGGAAAGAGTTTGTTACTTGCTTACAATTTTTTCATAATTTCTTAAATGAAATTTCTGCATTGTGTATCCATGAGGTAACTTCAAGAAAGAGTTTGTTACTTACTTAGAATTTTGTCATAATTTCTTGAATGAAATGTCTTTTTTATTTACCCAGGAGGCGAATTCAAGAAAGAATTTGCTACTTACTTACAATTTTTGATAATTTCTTAAATGAAATTTCTGCATTGTGTATCCATGAGGTAACTTCAAGAAAGAGTTTGTTGCTTACTTAGAATTTTGTCATAATTTCTTGAATGAAATGTCTTTTTTATTTATCCAGGAGGCGAATTCAAGAAAGAATTTGCTACTTACTTACAATTTTTGATAATTTCTTAAATGAAATTTCTGCATTGTGTATACAAGAGGTGACCTCAAGAATGAGTGTGTTACCTATTTACAATTCCTTCATAATTTCTTGAATGAAATTTCAGTATTGTGTGTCCAATAGGTGAAAACAATAAAGACTTTATTACTTACTTGCGATTTTATTATGATTTCTTGAATTAAATATCTGTATTGTGTCCAGGAAGCGAATTCAAGAAAGCTATTGTTACTTACTTACAATTTCTTCATAATTTAATGAAATGAATAAAACTATTCTAAAGAAAAAAGACGGGTTAAGCTTAAAGACATTTATTGCTTAAACGTATTAACATATTTTTGAAAGAATTTGCTACTTACTTACAATTTTGATAATTTCTTAAATGAAATTTCTGCATTGTGTATCCACGAGGTAACTTCAAGAAAGAGTTTGTTGCTTACTTAGAATTTTGTCATAATTTCTTGAATGAAATGTCTTTTTTATTTATCCAGGAGGCGAATTCAAGAAAGAATTTGCTACTTACTTACAATTTTTGATAATTTCTTAAATGAAATTTCTGCATTGTGTATACAAGAGGTGACTTCAAGAATGAGTGTGTTACCTATTCAAGAAAGCTATTGTTACTTACTTACAATTTCTTCATAATTTAATGAAATGAATAAAACTATTCTAAAGAATAAAGACTGGTTAAGCTTAAAGATATTTATTGCTTAAACGTATTAACATATTTTTGAAAGAATTTGCTACTTACTTACAATTTTGATAATTTCTTAAATGAAATTTCTGCATTGTGTATCCATGAGGTAACTTCAAGAAAGAGTTTGTTGCTTACTTAGAATTTTGTCATAATTTCTTGAATGAAATGTCTTTTTTTTATTTATCCAGGAGGCGAATTCAAGAAAGAATTTGCTACTTACTTACAATTTTTGATAATTTCTTAAATGAAATTTCTGCATTATGTATACAAGAGGTGACTTCAAGAATGAGTGTGTTACCTATTTACAATTCCTTCATAATTTCTTGAATGAAATTTCAGTATTGTGTATCCAATAGGTGAAAACAATAAAGACTTTATTACTTACTTGCGATTTTATTATGATTTCTTGAATTAAATATCTGTATTGTGTCCAGGAAGCGAATTCAAGAAAGCTATTGTTACTTACTTACAATTTCTTCATAATTTAATGAAATGAATAAAACTATTCTAAAGAATAAAGACGGGTTAAACTTAAAGATATTTATTGCTTAAACGTATTAACATATTTTTTTTGAAAAAAAAATATCTGTCGAGGAGGTATCATCAGCAATAAACTATTTCTAATGAAGCATTTCAAGTCACCTGTTTCTAGAATTATTTAAACTAAATAGTTACCCCCGCCCTAGAAAGTTCGGAAAAACACGATAGCCTTATTTATAGTGAAGCGTTTCTTAGTCGTATGTCTACCCGAATATTTAACAAGTACCATTTTTCCACACCAGCCATAAAACTCAATTCCTCCTAGAATTATTTAAACTAAATACTTACCCTCGCCCTAGAAAGTTCAGAAAAACATGATAGCCTTATTTATAGTGAAGTATTTCTTAGTCGTATGTCTACCCGAATATTTAACAAGTACTATTTTTCCACACCAGGCATAAAACTCAATTCCTCCTAGAATTATTTAAACTAAATAATACCCCCGCCCTAGAAAGTTCGGAAAAACACGATAGCCTTATTTATAGTGAAGCGTTTCTTAGTCGTATGTCTACCCGAATATTTAACAAGTACCATTTTTCCATCTGTTTAAGTATGAACTCCAATTTTTTCCAACGAGACTATGCAACTCAATCGCATTTAACTAATCCCCGTGTAAGTGAATCCGCATGTAACTGAACCCCCGTGCAACTGAACCCTCGTGCAACTCAACTCCCGTGCAACTCAACCCCCATTTAACTAAACCCCTGAACCCCCCATGTAACTGAATCCCTGTATAACCGAAACCCCGTACAACTGAACCCCCGTGCTACTGAACCCTCGTACTACTAAACCCTCGTGCAACTCGACCCCATTTAACTACACCCCCGTGTAACTGTACCCCCTTTAACTGAACCCTCGTGCAACTCAACCCTCCATGCAACTCATCTCCCTCAAAACACTTTTCAGCCATTTCTTGTTAATTTTTTTTTATTTCTAAACTATTTTAAATTGACAATACTCTCCAAAACATCACTTGTGTATTATACAGTACACAATCACCCCATCTCCTCCAATTCGCAAATCCCATTACCCCTTTTTTGCAAATGTTAATCAAACATTTCCGATTGTATAAGCATTTCCATAAAAATAGCTCTTAATAGAACTTTTTAAGCGTGAACTCCTATTTTTCAGACGAAATTATAGAAAATATCGTCAAAACACACTTCTCTGTTTCAATTGTGTACATTTTCACATTTTCTGATTCAAATGTGTATCTTCAGTCAGAAAAGCATAGTTTCGATTCAAAAATGAATCATTACCATAGCAATAGCTCTTAATAGAACTGTTTAAGTATGAACTCCAATTTTTTCCAACGAGACTATGCAACTCAACCGCATTTAACTAATCCCCGTGTAACTGAATCCGCATGTAACTGAACCCCCGTGCAACTGAACCCTCGTGCAACTCAACTCCCGTGCAACTCAAGCCCCATTTAACTAAACCCCCGTGCAACTGAACCCCCCATGTAACTGAACCCCTGTATAACCGAAACCCCGTACAACTGAACCCCCCGTGCTACTGAACCATCGTGCAACTCAACCCCATTTAACTAAACCCCCGTGTAACTGTACCCCCTTAACTGAACCCTCGTGCAACTCAACCCTCGTGCAACTCAACTCCCTCAAAACACTTTTCAGTCATTTCTTGTTAATTTTTTTTTATTTCTAAACTATTTTAAATTGACAATACTCTCCAAAACATCACTTGTGTATTATACAGTACACAATCACCCCATCTCCTCCAATTCGCAAATCCCATTACCCCTTTTTGCAAATGTTAATCGAACATTTCCGATTGTAAAAGCATTTCCATAAAAATAGCTCTTAATAGAACTTTTTAAGCGTGAACTCCTATTTTTCAGACGAAAATATAGAAAATATCGTCAAAACACACTTCTCTGTTTCAATTGTATACATTTTCACATTTTCTGATTCAAATGTGTATCTTCAGTCGGAAAAGCATAGTTTTGATTCAAAAATGAGCCATTTCCATAGCAATAGCTCTTAATAGAACTGTTTAAGTATGAACTCCAATTTTTTTCCAACGAGACTATGCAGCTCAACCGCATTTAACTAATCCCCGTGTAGCTGAATCCGCATGTAACTGAACCCCCCGTGCAACTCAACCCTCGTGCAACTCAACCCCCGTGCAACTCAAGCCCCATTTAACTAAACCCCCGTGCAACTGAACCCCCCATGTAACTGAATCCCTGTATAACCGAAACCCCGTACAACTGAACCTCCGTGCTACTGAACCCTCGTGCAACTCGACCCCATTTAACTAATCCCCGTGTAACTGAATCCGCATGTAACTGAACCCTCGTGCAACTCAACCCTCGTGCAACTCAACTCCCTCAAAACACTTTTCAGCCATTTCTTGTTAATTTTTTTTTATTTCTAAACTATTTAAAATTGACAACACTGTGCAAACCATCACTTGTGTATTATACAGTACACAATCATCCCATCTCCTCCAAAACACTTTTCAGTCATTTCTTGTTAAAAATTATCCAATTACTAATTAGAATCATTCACACTCCTATTATTCAATACATTAATTAATATCGTTCATAGTATCCAATTTGCGAATTCCTTATCCCTTTTTGCAAAAATGTCAAATACTCACTCTCTTTGAAAAACTAAACCAGACTGTACCCACCAAACCAGATTATACCCACCAAACCAGATTATACCCACCAAACAAGGCTATACCCAGTATTTCCATACACCTATTAGCCCAGAAACCCGTCTGGTAAAGCATGTACCGTTCGTAGTAATAGGTGACTGACCCGTGGTAAGGCACATTACGCAATCACGTCCAGTGGTACTAGATGCCTTACTACTAGCATCCACTCTTCAAAATAATTAATAAGTTTCTTGGGCCATGTTACTCTTTGAAGCTTCTCACTCAATCATATTGTAGTCAAAAAAGAAGTGAAATTAAGAATCCATAAAACTAAAATACTTCTGCATTTTAAAATTTCATTGAAAAATTCTGTTTTTCAACATTTAAAATTTTTATCAGGAACTTTATTAGAATAAAGTGATAGAATTTCATTTGACAGCACATTGCGCGTTTATGTCATATTTATATAAAAAAGAAATTTTCAGAAAAAAAGTTTTCAAAATAAAGTAAAGAGCTAGGATAAACCAATGAAAAAAAATAGAGTCAAATACTAATTCAAACTTAAAACGAACACAAGTGACTATTAACGAACAAATGAGACCCAAAAAGAACAGTAGCCTAATCACAATGAATAATGAAGTCAAGCTTAAAACGAACATGAATTACCATAAACACGAGTAAGGCTAACGCCCTGGAGCCTTTTAAAGGCTAGAGTGTCAATTTTGATTCATCGAAAGCAATTTTACTTTGGACAGTATTTTCATTTACCATATCATCAACAAAAAAAGAAAGAAAATCTAGATAATAACTAGGACTACCGAAAGCATCTAATGAAAATAGACTGACTGTTTAGTATATAATGGAAAATATTCGTGGATATTTTGGATTTAGTGACGTTGTAAATGAAAAAAAAAACGTTTAAAATATATTTTGTTTTCATTAAAGAGCGAATGATGTTCTGAGCTTTAGATGGTATTGGTTCGTTTTGAGTTTGACTTAATTATTCATTGGAATTTTTGTTTGTTTAGAGTCTCAATTATTTATTGATAGGGATTTCTGTTCGTCATAAGTTTCAACTGTAATTTGACAATTTTTTTCTGCTTGTCTTTGGTTTAATGTAACTTTTTACACTTTTTTGAAAAAGTTTTTTTTTTAGAAAAAAGTTTTTAAAGTCTGTTTTAGCTCGTTTGCAATTGACACATTTTTTTTTTTGGTATAAAAAATTAATATTTGTAAAGTTTTTTTGGTATTTCTAATTAAACCTTTGGCTTGATATTTATATTCTAAAAAAGATTTTTGCAACAAATTTTAATAATGGTTTTGCTATAGAACTTTGGATGGATGGAAAATGGGAAGACTAAAAAACTAATTTGGACTGAAAATCTGCTTAACTTTTGGCCTTCTATAGGACCAAAGCCATCTTGACCCCCTTCCTGTCATAACTTTGAATATAGACGAATATTGATTGATCACTTTATTACAGGGATCTTATCCTGTTATATTTTGTTTTACATACTTGTTTGTTTAAATCAATGCATTTTGAGGTCATTTATGAAAATGAATTCCGATTTGCTATTTAAAAAAAGCTGCGGAAAACATTAATAATATCCAGTCTTAAAGGTTCTTACGTGATATTTACGTTCATTGGCTCTGTTCTTCTATAT
>CM051257.1:40692719-40781404 GCA_027921565.1 Artemia sinica
GTGCGCGAAGGCGAAGTATGAATCTTGCGCGGTTTTAAATGTGTTTCACTTTTTTTTTAACGGAGAGTATAGTCTTTGTCGATACTGTATTTTTTTTTGTATTCTCTTTACTGTGCTTGCGATTGACAACCCGCCCACTAGGTTTTCCCGTGTGAAATAACTTTATTCGGATTTTTAAATATTATTTTAAATAACGTAGTGGCAATGCCCTATATCCTATGCCCAAACACTCTAATTCTTTTCGAGCCTTCAGATAAATTAAAAGTGAGTTTGGAGAAAACAGGAGGAGGTGATTAGAAATTTATATCCAGTCCCTCTCGATTTCCAATGGTATTTTTGGTCTAAGCCTTTATTATTGGGGATAAAGGCGGAGGGCTAATAGTGACCTCCACTGCGACAATCTTTTGCTATCTAGGATAAAATAGTATATTGACATGTCCACCGCCACAGAGGTTTGAAATACGAGGGATCACGAGCTTCACCATAAAGTTTCTTAGAGTTAAAATTTCTTATGGTTTTAACTGGTAATATCTATTTATATTGATTATATACAATGTTTCAATGTATTTAACACATATACAATGTATTTAAACATCAGAAAGCGCTATTGTAAAGGTCACGATAGCTTGGGCTGCGTAGAAGATCAAAAGTCCAAGAGAATTTGAATCTATGTGAACAATAATACCCTTTTCAATTCTCTTGAAATTATGTTGTAGAAATATTATTAAGGACTCATTCAACAAAACTACTATTCATTGAAAATTTTGACTAAATATTCAAATTTTGTTCAAAATCTTGATTACAATCCTATAAATTTAGTTTCTAAACAGAAAAACTTAAAAAGCGGAACACCAATCAACTTACACATACTAACATACACAAATTAACAGTAAAAAATCGGGGGTTACTGGGTCGTTACCCCATCATATTTTGGTTAGGCCTGGGCATTATTTGAAATACCATTTGTGGAATCCATTTACGCTGCAAAAAGCATATCCAATCCAACAGTTCCTTAGCGAACTGTAAGTAAGGAGCGACCCGCCTCAATGGTAACTGAAAGTCTAAAAACGGATACCAATAGATACATCAAAAGAATCAGATTTTAATGCTGATTTCAAATATATAAGTTTTATCAAGTTTAGTCTTACCCATCAAGAGTTACGCGCCTCAGAAAATTTGGCTGATTTTCGAAAAAGGGGGGAAAGACCCGCTAAAAGTTTATAGAACCTTAATGAAAATCACTGTGGAAGTTTCAAGCACCTATCTACAAAAATGTGGAATTTTGCATTTTTTCCAGAAGAAAGATCACGGATGCGTGTTTATTTGTTTTTTTTTCTTTTCCCCAGGGGTGATCGTATCGACCCAGTGGTCCTAGAATATCGTAAGAGGGCTCATTGGAATGGAAATTAAAAGTTCTAGTGCCCTTTTTAAGTGAACAAAAAAATGGAGGGCAACTAGGCCCCCTCCCACGCTCATTTTTTCCCAAAGTCACCGATCAAAATTTTGAGATAGCCATTTTGTTCAGCATGGTCGAAAATATGATAACTATGTATTTTAGGATGACTTAGTCCCCCGAGGTCCCCGGGGGGAGGGCTGAAAGTTATGAACTTTACCCAATGTAACATATAGTATTGGTTATTGGGAAGTATGCAGACGTTTTCAGGGGGATCTTTTCTGGTAGGTGGGGGTAGGGGGGGGGGTTCGGCGGCTATATGGAGGATCTTTCCATGAAGCAAGTTTTCATGGGGGAAGGGACATTGCTATGAAGGGGGCGCGGATTTCCCATCATTATGAAAGAAAAAGATCAGAAATTAAATAAATAAAAAAGTTTTTCAACTGAAAGTAAGGAGCAACATCAAAACTTAAAACAAACAGAAAATATTACGTATATGATTGGGTTCACCCCCTAGTCAACATCTCGCTCTTTAAGCCAAAGAATTTTTAGTACTTTCATAAGAGCTATTTATTCTAATTAACGGCCTTTGTGATAAGGGGTCATTTTTAAAGAATAGGGACAAAATTCGAACTTTAGCTTAAAGAGAAAGGTATTGACTAGGGGCGAACCCCCTAATATACGTATTAAAAATCTATGAATATAGAAGTTCGTTACGTAAGTTTAATTCGTAATTTACGTATATTTATTACTAATAAAAACGTTCGTAAATAAAATTAAACAAGTTTCGAGAAAGCCATTTAACCAAATAAAAGTGAAATTAATATGCAAATTTTGTTTTAATTATTCGTGTACGGTGAGCCAAAATCAAAACCTGCGTTAATTCAAAAACGTTCAAAAATTAAATAAAAAAAACAAGTTTTTTTTAACTGAAAGTAAGGAACGACGTTAAAACTTAAAACGAACAAAAATTATTCCGTATATGAAAGGAGCTGTCCCCTCCTCAACGCCTCGCTCTTTACGCTAAAGTTTGACTTTCTCACAACTCTATTTTTTTTAAACAATAAAAAAACTTTAGCGTAAAGAGCGAGGCGTCGAGGAGTGAACAGCCCCTTTCATATACGGAATAATTTCTGTTCGTTTAAGTTTTAACGTCGTTCCTTACTTTCATTTAAAAAAAACTTTTTTTTTTATTTAATTCTAGTAAAAGGGTGGGATTCCTGCCTAAACAAAGTTTGTACTTATCATGCTAAAGCATATTTATGCTCAAACTACCATTATAATAAACATGAACAATAGTAAAATAGCTATCCTGCCTTAGATTAAATAAAAAAACAAGTTTTTTTTCAACCGAAAGTAAGGAGCAACATTAAAACTTAAAACAAACAGAACTTGTTACGTATATGAAGTGGGTTCATCTCCTAGTCAATACCTCGCTCTTTACGCTAAAGTTCGAATTTTGTTCCAACTCTTTAAGAATGACCTCTGAATCACAAAGGCCGTTTAATTAGAATAAATAGCTTTTTTGAAAGTACTAAAAAAAACTTTAGCGTAAACAGCCAAGTATTGACTAGGGGGCGAACCCCCTCATATAGGTAATAATTTCTGTTTGTTTTCAGTTTTAATGTTGCTCCTTACTTTCAGTTGAAAAAATTGTTTTTTTTAATTTAACTTCTGATCGTTTTTTAAATAACGATGGGAAATCCGGCGCCCCCTTCATAGAAAATTGCCTTCCCCCTTGAAAACTTCCTCTATGGAAAGATCCTCCCACGTAGTCTCCACCCCCCTCCACCAGAAAAAAATCCCCCCTGAAAACGTCTGTGTACTTCCCAATAACCAATACTATATGTAAACAATTGGCAAAGTTCATAACTTGCAGCCCTTCTCCCAGAGACTGTGGGGGATTAAGTCATCATCAAAGACATGGTTATTATATTTTTCAACCATGTTGAACAAAATGGCTATCTCAAAATTTTGATCGGGTGACTTGGGGAAAAATGGGCGTGGGAGGGGGCCTAGTTGCCCTCCAATTTTCTGGTCACTTAAGAAGGGCACTAGAACTTTTAACTTCCGTTCAAATGAGCGCTCTCGCGATATTCTAGGACCATTGGGTCGAAACAATCACCCCTGAAAAAAAAACAACAATAAATAAACACGCATCCATCATCTTTCTTCTGGCAAAAATACAAAATTCTATATTTTTGCAGATAGGAGCTTGAAACCTCCACAGTAGGGTTCTCTGATGCGCTGAATCTGATGTTGTGATTTTCATTAAGATTCTATGAATTATAAGGAGTGTTTTCCCCTTTTTCTAAAATAAGACAAATTTTCTCAGGCTCGTAACTTTTGATGGGTAAGACTAAACTTATATATTTGAAATCAGCATAAAAATCTGATTCTTTTGATATATCTGTTGGTTTAAAAATTCATTTTTTAGAGTTTTGGTTACTATTATGCCGGGTCGCTCCTTACTTACAATTAAATGAAAAAAACAAGTTTTTTTTTAACTGAAAGTAAGGAACGACGTTAAAACTTAAAACGAACAGAAATTATTCCGTTTATGAAGGGGGCTTCGCTGTCCCCTCCTCAACGCCTCGCTCTTTACGCTAAAGTTTTTTTATTGTTAAAAAAAATAGAGTTGTGAGAAAGTCAAACTTTAGCGTAAAGAGCGAGGCGTTGAGGATGGGACAGCCACCTTCATAAACGGAATAATTTCTGTTTGTTTTAAAATTTAACGTCGTTCCTTACTTTCAGTTAAAAAAAAACTATTTTTTTTTCATTTAATTTTTGGACGTTTTTGAATTAATGCACTTTTGATTTTGGCTCACCGTACATGAATAATCAAAACAAAATTTGCATATTAATTTTACTTTTATTTGTTAAATGGCTTTCTCGAAACTTGTTTAATTTTATTTACGAACGTTTTCATTAGTAATAAATATACGTAACTTACGAATTAACTTACGTAACGAACTTCTATATTCATAGATTTTTATACGTATATTAGGGGGTTCACTCCCTAGTTAATACCTTGCTCTTTAAGCTAAAGTTCGAATTTTTTTCCAGTTCCTTAAAATGACCCCTTAATCATAATCAGTTGATCAGTTGAAATCAGTTGAAAAATTTGTTGTGTTTTTACTTAATTTCTGATCTTTTTCTTTAATAATGCTGGGAAATCCGGCACCCCTTTCATAGCAATGTCCCTTCCCCCATGAAACTTCCTTCATGGAAGGATCCTCCCATATAACCCCCGACCCACCCACCCCCCACCTACCAGAAAAATCCCCCCTGAAAACGACTGTATACTTCCCAATAACCAATCCTATATGTTAACATTGGGTAAAATTCATAACTTTCAGCCCGTCCTCCGGGGAGGTCGGAGGATTAAGTCATCCTAAAAGACATTGTTATCATATTTTCGACCATGCTGAACAAAATGGCTATCTCAAAATTTTGATCAGGTGACTTTTGGGAAAAAATGAGCGTGGGAGGGGGCCTAGTTGCCCTCCATTTTTTGGTCACTTAAAAAGGGGCACTAGAACTTTTAATTTCCGTTCCAATGAGCCCTCCCACGATATTCTAGGACCATTGGGTCACTACGATCACCCCCGTGAAAAAAAAAACAGACAAAAAAACAAATAAACACGCATCCGTGATCTTTCTTCTGGCAAAAAATGCAAAATTCCACATTTTTGTAGATAGGTGCTTGAAACCTCTACAGTAGGGTTCTCTGATACGCTGAATATGATGGTGTGATTTTCATTAAGGTTCTATAACTTTTAGGGAGTCTTTCCTCCTTTTTTCTAAAATCAGCCAAATTTTCTCAGGCGCGTAACTTTTAATGGGTAAGACTTCATGAAACTTATATATTTGAAATCAGCATTAAAATTTGATTCTTTTTGATGTATTTATTGGTATCAAAATTCCAGTTTTTAGAGTTTTGGTTACCATTGAGCCGGGTCGCTCCTTACTTACAGTTCGTTACCACGAACTGTTTGATTCGCTACCACGAACTGTTTGATTGAAATAAACTCTGCTACATCTTTTAGATTGCCCTTACGAGAATAGTTTCGAAGATATTTCAAGTTGGTGCGGGTAAAAAACCATGTTTCAAAGACCAATTGATAGGATAATCTCATCCCACTGTCACCACATCTCTAAATCTTTTCAATGCAGAAAGTGTGGATGTCAGTGTAAAACATGGGTACTATGAACAATTCTATCCACAGCAACCCCTCTCTGAAAACATACATTTTCAAATTTATTCCAATGAAGACTACTTCATAGATTTATCATCCACATTTATCGATTTAAAAGTTGTGGTGAGGAAAAAGTCTGACAATTCACCTCCCTCCAACGTCGATGGACTATCCTATGAGAATGGTATACTACACAATTTATTTAAACAAATATGTGTCTACATAAATGGAACATTGGTGAGCACCAGCAACAATCTATCAAACTATGCTAGTTACATACAATTTATGTTGATGACTCCAATGGCTATAAGAAATTGAGAGGTCTGCCAATGGGCTATGACTATAGAACAAATGTTGATACTGACGGTGAACTCACTTGGGCAGTGAGCAAGGAGTATCATTTAGTTGGTAGACTCAATCATGAAATATTCAATATATCCCAATGGATGCCCCCAATGTTAAAATTGATATAAAGTTACAACTTGCACCGTCCAATTTCATATTGAGAAAAACACTTGATGCAGCACCCGATGCTAATGTCAATCTCACTTCGGCAATACTTCATGTGCGAAAACAACAGGTTATGAGTTCTGTTGCTTTGGCAATTGAAAAACTAAGAGCCTCTGGAAATAATATCAAACTGCTCGTTCCTCACACAATCGCCAATCAACGTCATATTGCCACTGGATCAAGTACCTACACCGATTTTTCATTTATCAATGGTGAAATTCCATCGAAACTCGCCTTGGCTTTTGTAAAAAGTGCCAGTGCCATAGGATCGTGGACAACCTCGCCACATGAATTTGAATTATTTGGACTTTCCTCTCTTGTCTGTAAAGTAAATGGAATTCCTCTCTACAATTTGTCCTTTGATAAATCCTATAGGACCCTATATGAGTTGACAATGCAATCCCTAGATCGAGATTCTCAACTATATGAAAATGGTATTACCGATTCAATGTTCGCAAAAGTCATGGTATCATTGTTTTGGACTTGTCTGGTACTCAAGATATGAGTATTGTCCGAACGGGTACTGTACGTTTGGAGTGTACCTTTGACAAACCATTGACAGAGAGTGTAACATTAATCTCACTCAATCAATTTGAAACCTACTGGGAAATTACCCCCGATGGTAGTGTTCTTTTAGACTTGGCACCATGAACACCAATCAATAATCAATGTATTTAACATGGATCCTTTTATGTCCAAATACAAATCCTATTGTATACCCTCAGATTTCCTTCAATATATTCATACTGTTAACAAAACCATTATCATTGTTAATAGTAGTCCATCGACTGTGCAGACGGTCATTGGCTATGCATCTATCAAACAGCGAAGAATATAGAATTTTTTGATCCTCTTGGTCTACCATATGCATTCTACACGCCACACATCAAAAACTACCTTGAAGGAAGTGAGAAGACAATTATTCAAAATCGGATGCGAGTACAGATTTATCGACCAAAAGCTGTGGTTTTCATGCATTACTTTATTTCATTTTTCGATGTCGTGATTATACTTTCAGTGAATTTCTCAACATTTATGTACACAGTCCACGTTTGAATGACTTTCTAGTAGAAAATACCCTCTCAGACCTGTACAGTATTGATTTCAGTGCCCTAAGAATAAAGTGTTTTAAAAATGTATGTGAATTTGTTTATTAATAAAATATATATGCACTATAAAAAAGTCTATTGTCTTCATTTGTTTAGATTTCTTCTTCTTCATAGTCATTTAGATTGTCATCATCATCTCATAGTCATCGTCGTCGACAACGATTAGTGGTGGCAGATCATTTGGATTCAACTTGTACTGATCCTGTTGTGCAAAGTCAGGGTCACATTTTCCACAATATATTGTAACTTCATTTTTATTAAATCTTCTTGTGAAGTCAATGATACTATTACGATTCATATTGAAAAATTCACCTGTTTCTATCTGATTATTTGAAGTAATGTCGCACACAATATTCTCATATGAAGAATCACTTTCTGTCACAGCCAAATAAAAATCGCTAGGTTTATAATCATTACTTGCATTGTCCTCACAACGATGACGCAGGAACCATACTCTCTTCATGTTTTTACAATTGAAACGTGCTCCAAATTCTTCTTCCCAATACAATTTAAAGCCGCGACGATACCAATCCCTTAGAAATAAACTGAAGTCACGTTTAGGGTTTTTTCCAATCATACCAGGGTAAGTATTTTCCCACTGGTCACACTTATCAAAATGACAATTGGAGCATAGATATCCATTAGGATGAGAGTCACAAGTCTCTTCAAGACAGGTATTACAGTCCTTAATTTGTACAGCATATCCTTTATGCAATTTACACGGATTGCATAGTCTACACTTTTCATTATAGTCATCAACTGTAGTACAGTTCTTACATGAAGACCAGCTGCCCAATGTATATAAACATAGTGAACATGTATGATACATTTTTTCCGATGTTGTCCGTCTCACTGCCAGAAAGAAACTGACTCAAAATCAATAAAAAAATAACATTGTCTTCTAGGAGGAGGAGTAATCGAGCATCGTCACAAAAAACTTATTTCCTACTGTTTTAAAGAATGAATTTCTAGGTAGTGGTTAAAAGCAGAATCACAATGTCATTTTGCTTCGTTTCAATTAATATATCAATAAATTGAGTAAATGCATTTGATTCGCAATGCATAAGCTTCATACAATAATCCAAGGATGGAGAATCAGATCCCATTATACAGTTAAGTATTTCTAGAGAAAATATTTTCCGTTGAAGAGATAATTCCAAAAAGTCATCATCTAACACTAAACATTTTTCCAATTTGACTAGATTCCGTAAGATCTTCTGTTTCTCAAATCCAATCATTCTTGATACTCCCACTACCAACTATAGACTAAAATAACAATTGCAAGTTTCTACTTTGTGCATAATCTCAATACCTATTGGACACACCACCACCACCACCACCCACCATAGAGAGAGAGAGAGTGGAGTAAAAGATCATCTAGAGTGTCTAATCAAAAAAAAACATTATAAGAAAAACATTTTTATTGACAGAAATGTAATAAAAGAATATATTTTCACTCTCTTTGCGTTAGGTGAGTCAATCCATTTTCCTCAATGTGCTTCATAATAGCATTCAATCCATGCTGTAGTCGTGATAAATACATTATATTCACTTTTGCAGCAAAGCATAATTGTTCATCTGACTTAAATTTACTCAATGATATAACGTATCTGCCAAACATCTCATCCCACTCAAATGTTAGTCGGGAATCCTTTCCAATTTCAACTGCTACATTGGGGGCCCTTGTCTTCACAACATCACTGTCGGCTCCTTCGAGGTGTAATAGTGTGAAACAACTCATTTTAACAATATTTGAACGTTTATTTCTCCAATTTGAAATAATGTCAACTAATCAAATTCAACTTATTGACTGAGATACTAATTCGGTATCGGACTTTTTATATCCACGCTCAATGTTAGAGTGAACGAATCACTACCATGAAAACATCACGCACTTTGAACAGAGATCAGCACGAATTTTCACGGTAGTTGAATCCGGTCATTACACTGTCTGCTTGTATTGGCAGGTGTACTGTCCGCTACTTATCCATTATAGCTATATGGGGAGACATACTGCTACCTTAGATTGTAGCTATATGGGAAGACACTCTGCTACCTTTAGATTGAACCAGTAATTTCGTATTACCTCCGTACCTTAGATTGATACAGTAATTCCTACCTGTCTTGTACCTTTAATTGATACAGTAATTTCCTACTTGTCTTGTACCTTAGATTGATACAGTAATTTCCTACTTGTCTTGTACCTTAGATTGATACAGTAATTTCCTACCTGTATTGTACCTTAGATTGTACCAATACTGCTGCTGCGGTCGGAGGGTCGAAACTTCCGGCCCACTTTTACCCATGAAGATAAAGTCGGAGGGGGGGGGGTAAAATTTTGCACGTTTCTTAGTTGGAGCTTGGGCTACAAAATGCGATCACCGCTGTCTCTCGCGACCGCTAGGACCGGAAATCGCTTAACATTGTGGTGGGTCGCCTCTTTAAAGAGGCACAAGTGTGCCTCCTTGATACACTTTCCTTGTTTTTCAAGTCATTATAATTTCCTTGCTGCTCAAGCCAAGGGACAGTAATTTTCATTTATAGGGCTTTCGAAGACATTTATAATTAAAATCTCTGACATTTTTCGACGATAATTAAAAACAAGAATTGGCCAGGTTCGGCTTTAAATAGGTTTTAGCTATCACTGCAACCACGATCTTGTATACGAAAATACAGTTTTCAGTAAAAAATTGATTTTAATTCAAAAATAGTTTTTTCTCACGTACAAAGTCACTAGATGTAGCATTTTCCTTTAAAATGAGCCATTAAACATCTCTCTATGACATTCTGTTATTCCAAGAACCCTGGTAGAAAAGAAAAAAAGGGAGATACATCAGTGCTACAAATGTCAAAAAGGGATTTTTTGTTGTTTTTCAAGGTTGGGAACTGTAATTCTCCTGTATAAGGTTTTCGACCACGCTGATTTTGAAGGTGCTGTTTTCGTTTCGTTTGGACACTAATGTCGAGAAACTGCCTAATGAAAAAAAAACTGCCTAATGTGAAACAAATGCCATCTGACATTGATTCAGGAATGGTAACTATTTATTCCACTCACAATAAAAATAAAAGCCTATAACGAAAAGAAAACTATGGTGATTTTGAAAAAAAAACTAAATTTCTCGACATAAAACATCTCTCTATGACATTCTGTTATTCCAAGAACCCTGGTAGAAAAGAAAAAAAGGGAGACACATCAGTGCTACAAATGTCAAAAAAGGGATTTTTTGTTGTTTTTCAAGGTTGGGAACTGTAATTCTCCTGTATAAGGTTTTCGACCACGCTGATTTTGAAGGTGCTGTTTTCGTTTCGTTTGGACACTAATGTCGAGAAATTTAGTTTTTTTTTTTCAAAATCACCATAGTTTTCTTTCCGTTATAGGCTTTTATTTTTATTGTGAGTGGAATAAATAGTTACCATTCCTGAATCAATGTCAGATGGCATTTGTTTCACATTAGGCAGTTTTTTTTTCAGAACGCGTTTTTCATTTTTGGTTACTATGGATGTGGTTCGCCTCTTACTGGGTTGCAGCAACTGCTGCAACCACGATTTACTGTACAAAAGGAGAAATATCAGGGCTACCCTTCCCAAAACGTGATTTTCCTTGTTGTTCAAGGTGAAACACTGTAATTCTCCTATATATGGTTTTTGCCAATGCTGATTCCGATAAATAGAGATGACCCTAAAGGTCCTACGCGAACACCATATATGGGCATAGAACCACGTGGTTTATGGACTTTGTCAGTGAGAATGAAAAAACAGGAATTTTGTCACATTTATGGATGGTTTTATGGACTTTGTCAGTGAGAATGAAAAAACAGAAAGTTTGTCACATTTATGGATGGTTTTATGGATGGTTATGTGTGTTGATTATTTGATGGTTTTATGGATTTTGTCAGTGAGAATGGAAAAACAGGAACTTTGACACTTCCTTCCTGTTCAAGCCAGATGTTGTTGTTGTTATTTGAGCCAGATGTTGTTGTCGTTCGAAGCAAAGTTAATGACATTTCTTTCCTGTTTGAGGCAGATGTTATGATCCAATTTGTTGTTGTTATTTGAGCCAGATGTTGTTGTCGTTCGAAGCAAAGTTAATGACATTTCTTTCCTGTTTGAGGCAGATGTTATGATCCAATTTGTTGTTGTTATTTGAGCCAGATGTTGTTGTTATTGTTATTCGAGGCAGATGTTATGATCTGGAAATAGTATTTGTTTCCGAGCCAAATGTTACGAGTTCCCAGAAACAGTTAGATCCCTCTTCTCAGCCAATCAGCGACTCGGTTACATCCTCCTTCTCAGCCAATCAGAGGGCTTTGTTTACATAACAATTCGACCTAGATATTTCGTATATAACGGGCATGCAATGCGTTTCAATTATCAGAAACTATTGTGACACAGTGCAAACAACCTGACAATGGATAAATTTGATGAGCTTGAGATCTTGGCAGCCGCAATTAGCAATGTAAGTGCATTTTTATTTTCAAACAAATTTTCCTTGGACACCCTCCAATATATTCAGCTAAAACGCAATTATGTTCTTTTCATCCTTAACCCCCCCCCCCCAACAAACCATACAATCTTTATAATCAATGTAAATATATTCCTATACAAACATCATTATAATCAATGTAAATATATTCCATTACCCTCAAAACCTAACCCCCCCCCTAACCTTACAACCTCATCGCAAAAAGAAATAGCATTTCCTTAAATTCCTTCCCTATATATTTCCAGCTAAATCCCCCCCCCCCAACAAACCATACAATCTTTATAATCAATGTAAATATATTCCTATACAAACATCATTATAATCAATGTAAATATATTCCATTACCCTCAAAACCTAACCCCCCCCCCCCTAGTCTTACAACCCCATCGCAAAAGAAATACTTTTTTGATAAATTCCCTTCCCTTTATATTTCCAGCTAAATCCCCCAAATTCTCACAAAAAGAAATACCATTTCAATAAACTCCTCCCCTCTATATTTCCAGCTCAACCCCCCCCCCCCAAATTCTCACAAAAAGAAATAGCATTTCAATAAATTCCTTCCTTCAATATCCCAGGTAAAAGCGACCATTGACTTCCGTCAATTTCTAATGAAAATGGCGCTCTGGTTTTGACAATACATTTCCGCACGTGCACATAAACCCCCCCCCCCCCCTAAAAAAAAAAAAAAAAAAAAAAACCATACAATCTTTATACTCAATGTAAATATATTCCATTACCCTCAAAACCTAACCCCTCCACCATTGTCTTACAACCCCATCGCAAAAAGAAATAATTCTCTTTTCGTTAAAGTTTGACTTTTCTCAATTGTAATCTTTTCTCTAACTGAGACATCCAGCGCTTTAGCTCGCTCTGGTTTTGACAGTACATTTCCGCAGGGTTATAATTACTTTGTCGTCCCCTCTTCCGGTTTACAAACGCGGTCAAGTCAAAGTGTTTCTCCGTCAAAATTAAAACACTGAGGCAATTGTAGTTTCGTAACCTGTATGGAAGGAGAGAAACAGATTAAGTTTAACAATATAATATTATTTGAAAGGGGGACAATACATCGCTTCTAACAGCTTCGTTGTAAGTAAAAGTAAGGATGATTCTGTGTATAGACATGTACGCCCATTGACAAGAAAACTAATGTGTAAATTTATAATCTTTTCAAGCCTTCAATAAAGTTTCTTTTATATTCCCAGGAGGGGTGCGTGAAAATTATGCTTTTTAACTTTGATATGCAAGGCTAGAAAGAAAAGTCTGTAGGAGTTGCATAAAGCTTATATTATGCGTACATTTTAACCAATGTTTGCAAAATATAGGCCTACAGGTCGATGGGTTAACGATCTAATTTAAAGCATATAGACTAGAACATTTAAATGGTAAAAATAGAAACAATTATTTCTATCCTATTGCTATAGACTACTGATTGTCTAATAAAAACGCTTGATTTCTAGGCCTAATATATTTCTCGCGAAATTTTTACTTTCTTAGTGATAAACTAAACAAAATTATGTTTAATAACTTTCTTTCTGTAAAAAGGGAGAAATTATTTTGATTTTTCTTCTCTTCTTTAAGGCAAATTATGAAGAATTTGCGGACCCTATGTCTGACGCAAATAGCGATGAATGCGTGCCACCTCCTGCTAAGAAAGCGAGGGCCAATAATGCGGCCCCTGCGAAGGCGACAGTTGTCCAATATGGTCGCTGGCCGAAGCCCCCCAGCTCCACACTGCCTGCCCAAGTGCAGCCATCCATGCAAGCCCCTGTCCCGGCAATACAAGAAATTAACGTCGGCCCCTCCACCCTCCAACAGACGTTACCTGGGCCTTCAAGACAAGCCGTAGGCCAAACATTGGCTCCTTCTCACGCAATATCTGAGCTATCAGCTCCCCATCAAGCGCCAGTGCACTCTCCGTCAAGTCCTGAGCCTTCCATGCAAGATAGAAGGGTTGGCTCCTTCAAGCAAGTCATAGACCAACCAATGGCTCCCTATCATGTAATGGTCAAGCCTCCAGCTTTCTGTCAAGTGGTTGATCAATTTGAAGACGTGAGTATTTTTTTTTTTTCAATCAAGTAAGCTATTTTTTAGCTGTTAGAGAGCCTTTACTTTTGTCTTTTCACTTTTTTCTATCATTCAGGACCAAGAAATATCTAAACAAACCGATTTTTCAACACTGTGTAAAAGTATATCTCAGAGATTTATTAACCCCCTCCCAACCCTTATTTTCTCTGCCCTCCCCTCAGAGATATCTAAATATATTTTTTTGCAGAGAAACCATTCTTTTCTAATCTTTGCTATCGCATCGATAACTCATAAGCGAATATTTTTAGGTAATTTAAATTAATGCTCACCTTTTGAAACTCTATTCCATTCACATAGTTTTAAGAGAGAGATTATTCTATTTGTCACATATTGACGTTCTAATTTACACTGAATATTTCTATCGTGCCAAAGATTTTAGCGAGGGGAAACCAACTTAACGGTTCAATCCTGGAACACTCACGCGGTGGCTTACAATAATTGAGAGCTAATGAAGAGTTCGCTGAACTTATAGAACGGGATTAGAGAGAAACTTGGACTTATGCAGTCTAAGCAAATATTTTTTCTGGGACATTATGTAAACGGCCGGGGCAAGGTTAGGGAAGCGCCCGGGGAAGTGCCACGGGTGAGGGAAGCGCCACAGAGACGCGCCACGGGCCAGGGAAGCGTCACAGGGTCGAGAAGCATCGCGGGAAGCGATGCGGGCCCCGAGAAGCGCCACAGGGATGCGCCACGAGTCAAGGAAGCGCCACGGGGTCGAGAAGCATCGCGGGAAGCGATGCAGGCCCCGAGAAGCGCCACAGGGATGTGCCACGAGTCAGGGAAGCGCCACGGGGTCGAGAAGCATCGCGGGAAGCGATGCGGGCCCCGAGAAGCGCCACAGGGATGCGCAACGAGTCAGGGAGGTGCCACGGGGTCGAGAAGCATCGCGGGAAGCGATGCGGTTCCGAGAAGCGCCACAGGGATGCGCCACGGGTCAGGGAGGCGCCACGGGTCAGGGAAGCGCCGGGGGGTCGAGAAGCATCGCGGGAAGCGATGCAGGCCCCGAGAAGCGCCACAGGGAAGCGCTGCATGGGGATGCCCCCCCCCCCAAACAAAAAAAAAAAAAAAAAAAAAAAAAAAAAAAAAAAAAAAAAAAAAAAAAATCCTATGTCATATCTTAGATCGTCGTTAAGCTATTTTTTTCATTTATAGGTTGTCCTGGTCCCCTACTCGCCATCTAGTGAAGAAGGGGAAGAAGATGCATCTTTGGAGTCCCCCAACAATTTAACATGGGATGATAGCATTGAAGTACCTGACAATATTGATGAGTTTTTAGATGATTTTTTTAAAGTAGATAGTGGCACAGTTGAACAGAGGGACTTGAGCCCAAATACCTTGCAAATTTTAGACGATTTTACCCGGGAATTGGCAGGGAACCCTCCTCCCACTGATTACCCACTTCAAACAACTAAAGTGGAACAGAGTCCGAATATTGTTGAACAAGTAGGGGGAGGGGATACATCATTCCCAGACTTTCAGCTGTCCAATACGATTTTGAATAATATAGTTGTTTTCACTGCAACGTTTGGGGATCCATTTAATACACTAATGGGGGGAAATTTTGCTTTTGATCCTGTAGAAATAGTGCATGCCTATGTAGATAAAATTCGTGCACTACTGGAGAACCAAATTCTATTGTGGGGGGGTAGGGATTCAATAAAGGTTTCAATTGTTTTAAAGGTTTTTTATTTGAATGAGGGGAAAAGTGAGGTTTACTATCATTTTATACATTCCGAGATGCGTGTAATTTATCCAAATTTAGAAAATTTTGAGGGTGTTTTTAGTGAGTGGGTAGGGCAAATTATCGCGCATCTCGAGAACTATAATGAAAATGGAAGTGGCTCAGTAGTTTTATTCATTGAAAATTTAAGTGTAAATATTTGTAAATTTAAGAAAGATTTTATTTTAAGAGGGGGGGCAGGGTCTGAGAGGTCAGTAGTCTTAAATTATAATCCAGATCTAGAGGGTTGCAAAGGTGTCCAGAAGATCCGTTTTGAAACAGATCAAAAGTGTTTCAAGTATGCTTTCCTCATATCAGCCTTTCAGCCTCTAGCAGATGACGCTACCAAGAAGAATTTAGATCACTGGGCTGTACATGGGAAGGACGGGTCCGATTTCCCAGTTGTAGATTTTTCTTGCTTAGAAGGGAAATACCCAGTAACGCTTCGATCCATTGACATTTTTGAAAGGGCTAATGCTCATTTAAATATTGGCGTTACTGTGGTACAATACGAAACAGAATTTAAAGATGGGGTTCGTTCTAAAAAGAAGGGGGTGGTATTCCCCGTAAGGGGCCCGTCAGTTGATTTGGTTAAACACTGGGTTTGGTTGCTTTACACGCCACCTAGTCAACCGAACACAGTCGGACATTTTAACCCAATCACTGACATTAGTAGAGTTCTGGGGGAGGGTAAGGATAGGGGGACACGTTTCTACTGTCCAACCTGCCTGTCTCGATTTTGGACTGAACTAAAGCTCCGAAATCATATGAAGCATTGTAGACGGCATGGTTATCAGACAGTGGAAACGGTTTCAGGGGATAGGGCCATTTTACGATTCAAAAATTTTCAAAATACTCTTCTCCAATGCAACAAAATATCTTTAGACTGCGAAGCTAAGCTGGTGGAGGTGAATGACCCACAATATCCAAACCGTATCAAAGAACACCAGGCCATTGCAGTCTCCTATGCCCATGCGCAAAGAGATAATTCTAATACCATGCGGTTGTTAGAAGTAGTGGAAACATTGGATGAGGGCGATGAGTGCATGGTCAAGGCATTGACTAAACTGATTGGCACGGCTAATGGTGCTATTTCTCGTTTGAGAAATACGCATTATCCAATGGTGCTGTCTGCAGAGGATCGTCTCGCGATTAAAAATCAAAAAATATGTTGGGTATGTAAGGGGGAGTTTGTAGAGGAGGATAAGGGGACTAAAGGGAAAAGAGGGGGGAGGGGGAAAGTCAGAGACCACGACCACTTGTGGCAGGAAATATCCTCGGGGGGTAGTAATTTTAGAGGGGTAGCGCATCAATCGTGTAACTTAAACGTTAGCCAACAGTTTTTTATCCCTGTTTTTATTCATAACTCTAACTATGACTTAAAATTTATTTTACCAGCACTGGCACGTATGCACAGGGAGGGAGGGGGAGTAGATAGTCCATGGGTAAATAATTCATTTACCTACAACATCATTCCCAAATCAGCAGAGAAGTTGTTGGTTCTCGAACTGAAATGGCAGGTAGTGGATAATGAGCGTACGTGCTGGAATAAAATTAGGTTTTTAGATTCTTTTAGTTTTTTCCCCAAATCCCTTAGTCAACTAATTCAAGTGCAGAAAAGCGACAATTTTGATAGCTTTCCCTTGCTTAAACAGCACTTTCCAGACAGTGAAATGTATGACTTATTAACCAGCAAAGGTGTATATGCATATGATTATTACTGTTCTGGCGCTCGCTTAAGCGAGGAGAAACTACCTCCAATTGAAGCTTTTCACAATTCACTCACCAACAGTGAATGCACAGTCGAGGAGTACGAGTTTGCCAAGAAGGTGTGGGCTAAGGGGGATTGTAAAAATGGGTGGGATTATTGTAGACTGTACTTGGCCAGTGACGTTCTAACTCTGTTGGATATAGTCTGTAAGAATACAGACCAGATCTATTCAGAGTTTGGGCTAGATATAGGATATTATTTTTCTACACCACATTTAGTAATGGATTTAATTTTAAAAATTAGCAGGGAGGAAATAGGCCTAATCACGGATGTAGACCAACACCTTTTTGTAGAGCGTTCAATGAGGGGGGGGTATGTTTTTCACGGGGACCGGGTCTTATCAACCGATCCAAGCGGACAAAGCACCGGTGTAAAGTCAAATGCAGTGTTCTTGGACATGAACTCGTTGTACCCCTCGGCAATGTCCCACTACTCTTTGCCATGTGGGAACTATCAATGGCTTGAGAATCCTTGTGAGTTCCCCGACATTAACACTGTCGAGGACAACGGGCCACAAGGATGGTTCTTTGAAATTGACGGTCACATTCCACTGGCCCTTCACGACGCAGTCAAAGATTTTGTTTTTCCCTGTATCAATCGACCAGTGACCAGGGACTCGTTGAGCCCCTACAATCGGTCATTGGTTGAGGATATGGGGATGCATTGGACTCCCTCTAAACAGAAACTGATTGCTGATTTGGACCCTAAGGAGAATATCGTTGTTCACCATGTGCTTTTGCACTGGATGGTGAACAATGGCTTCAAAATCACCAAAATACATAGGGTCCTTCAGTTTAATCAGAAACCTTATTTGAAAACGTTTATCGATACTTTTGTCGATAAACGTTCTAGGGCAAATTCAAAGGTGGAGAAGGAATTGTACAAGCTCATTCTAAATTCAGCGTTTGGCAAAATGTGCGAAAGCGTACGTAACAGATCTCGCTGTGACGTCGTGACTGACCCTCTAGAGTGTGCACGAATTATTGCCGACCCTAATTTCACATCATTCACGAGCATAGAGGCCGGCATGGTTCTTCTACACAGGAAAAAGCGAAATGTAGTACTGAACAAGAATATCGCAGGAGGTAGTTCAGTACTAGAAATTTCAAAAAAGCTCATGTTGTCGTTCTTTTACAATGTGTGCAAGGTGCAATGGCCACGGGAGGGGGAGGTACAAGTTTATTATGGGGATACCGATTCTCTACTGCTAAAAGTAAAAACTGAAGATTTATTGGGTGATTTGCAAAATGGGGTGCACATCAGCTCGCGGATGGATTTCACCAACTGGAATCCATCCCTCTATCCCGAGCTGGTGAAACGTCAAGCCCCCAACCAACTATTAAAATTAAAATCTGAAACGGGGAGTGACTTGATATCTAGGGGGGTGTTCCCGGGTCCCAAAGTTTATTGCGTGGAAACACATAGTGGGGATGAAAAGAAAACATGTAAAGGGGTGCCTACACACTTTGTAAAGAGCAATTTTAACATGAGCGTATACAAAGACTGTGTAGAAAGTAGCCTAGTGCCAAGAGCACAAGTGCTTGCAATTCGCTCTCTACAGTATAGAAATTATACTGTGAGAGTGGAAAAAAATGCAATGTCGTGTATATCTGACAAGGTCTATGTGCTCGAGAATGGTGTGAGTGTCCTGCCACATGGCCACTATCGTATTTCAGATCGAGTTGAATGCGTAGACTATCGTAATCAACTTGGTCTGGATAAACTAATCTGACTAACCACCACTCAACCTCATCTAACCCAATCTCACTACCTTAACCACTAACCCATAGCAGTGACGACAACTATTTTTCCATCGCGGCTCCAGGGGGGTGGGGGACCCTTCCCAAGGCCGGCTCCCGGGGGTGGTGGGCCACCAATCACTCTACTGTTCAACTGTGCTAGTTCCAAGTGTATTTTATTGTATAGAAAAGTGTTGTATAGAAAAGTGCTGTAGATGGACAAAGGTGTTGTACAGAAAGTGTTTAAAGACAATAAGTGTTGTACAAAAAGTGTTATTATTGTTCATGTTGAAGAAGTTTTCATGTTGACCATGAAATTTTGTCAATTGTTCTTGTTGAACAAGTGTTTATCGTAATAAATGTTGCCATGAAATATTGTTTTTGTTGTTCTTGAATAGACGGGAAAATTACTACTTATTCATTGGACACATATGATTTACAGTTAGTCATAGTCCGACTGTTGTCAACAGCATGTATCAATTTAAAACACCCTTCAGATCGTTTCTGTGTGGACCCTCAATGTCGGGGAAAACAACGCTTTTAGCTAGAATAATTCAAAATTGCGATAAAATGTTTTTGGAAAAACCGAAAAAAATCTACTATTGCTATAGTATTTGGCAAGAGTCCTATGATAAAATAAAAGCTATTGCCACAACCATACCAATACAATTCATAAGAGGACTTGATGTTTTCAACATTATTGAACCAAACTCTTGGCTGATTATTGACGATCTGGCTGAATCTATTGAACAATGGTCCCAGGAAATGCTGCAATTGTTCACTGTCCGATCTCATCATGAAAACATTTCCATAACCCTAGTTCTACACAATCTGTTTCATCAGAGCAAATGTATGCGAACCCTTGCTTTGAATTGTACTATCTATATTATATATCGAGTCGTTCGTGATTCTAGCTCGCTCATAACTCTCAATAAACAGATATACCCCGGCGCTCCAAAATTTCTGTTGTCAGCGTACACTCAGGCGACTAGCAAGCCCTACGGTTACATTTTATTGGATCTTAATCAGAGCACGCCCGAGGATCTTCGTGTAGTCACCGACATTTTCGACAATGAAATTACAGTATATCTTCCGGTGAATAGTAGAAAAGGCTATTAGTCGCTATCATGACACTGAAGAAACTACATGAACAACGGCATCTGTTTTCCGTTTTAAGCACTTCAAAACCATTGCTTAGGAAGGCAATACTCAAACATGGGGTTGACAATGATTTCATTAATTTAATATCTGAACTTTGTTTAAATTTAACTGAGGGCAATGTTCAATTGCCAGAAGGTGTTAGACAACAGACAAAGCAACATCGTTCCACTGTACGTGCCTTGGCTTGTAAAAACAAGGGAAACAAATTTAAAAGAAAACGGCTCCTTCAAGCAGGCGGTAGCTTTTTCACACTTTTGCTGCCAATAATCGCAGGACTTGTAAACAGTTTTCTCTAGATGGCAAAACCCTATAAATTGACACCTATAGAACTCGCTCTCTCGCCCGTCGAGCATTTTGAAGATAATCTAAACAAGTTCATTAATGATGAGAATATTGCCGATGATAAAAAACTGCTTTTACTTCAAGATGCTTTGCGACGTATGGACAAACATAGACCTTATCGCGAGAGACCCGTCGCCTCTAAACAAGAAACATCTCAAGATTCTGCACAATCAAAGGAGAAGGAATTGAATTCGATTGTATTGAAAATTGGGAACCTATTGCCACTGTCCTATCGAGAACAGAGTAAAAGAGTATTATCTTATCTCATGTCGGAATCTGGTGATCAAGTTCAAGTCGACAGCATAGGGAAACGAATTATAATTCGGGGAAAAAGTTATAATCTAGTTGATTTAATTTGTGATATGGTGACGAATCGTAAAGGACTCTTATCCTTTGACGATAATCTATACACCTTTCTAAGTGTATCAAACTTTCCCAAAAGTCTTATTGGCAATAAGCAAATTCTAAAGAAACTAAATGAACATTCAACAACACCATTTAAAAAAGAAGAAGGAGAAGAAGATACTAGCACCACTGATTTTACAACGCCTGTGGCTGCTAGTCAAAAGCGAAGACGAATTGATTCACCCACCAGTGTGCAAAAGGGGAGTGGACATTACACTACGTGTTTACGTTCAAAATGGATGAAGTTTTGAAAGGTATCTATGAAAATATTGGTGAAGCGGAAGTTTAAGTTCTCCCAAAACGCTTTCCAAAGTCTCCGACGCCACATTGAAAAAAGCAAAAGAGTATCTAGAAAATGAACCAAGTTACACACTACATCGGAATCATAGACTTCGCAGTAAACAATATCGTCAAACTAAAGCCTTTTTCCCTCTGCATATAATGCAAATGGATCTTTTAACTTTAGACGCAGTTCAACGACGTCACAATACACCCTACAAATATATTCTAGTGGCAATCAGTATTTTTAGTCGCTATGCCTATGCCATTCCGCTGCGATCAAAGAGAGGTGTTGAAGTTGCTCGGGCCATTGAAAGTATTCTCGAACAGGATTCCTATAGAAAAATTCAATCGGATCGTGGTAGTGAATTTGTTAACCCTCATGTGCGAAAGGTTCTTTTGAAATATAATACAACACTATATCACAGTCATAGTCCGATAAAGGCTGCATTGGCTGAACGATTAATAAGAACGATTCGTCTATTAATTTCAAGATATTGCACTTTAAAAATACAGCTGCTTTTATTCATGATTTAGATAAAATCATGCAGATATACAACCATCGACCACATCGATCTCTGTCCAACTCTAGCCCTCGGGATGTTCACTACAGTGAGAATACATTTGATGCTTTTCTAAAGCAATACTCCAATGACAATGAGAAGAAAAAGAAGAAGAAATTCAATGTTGGTGATACTGTTCGAATTAATAGAACCAGCAATATTTTTGAAAAGGGGAATTATTTATGGAGCACCGAACTTTTTAAAGTGTCCAAAATCCTAGACACTATACCCATAACTTATCGACTGCGAGATACCAAAGATGATGAAATTCTCGGTGGTTTTTATGAATATGAACTGCAAAAAGTTAGAAACACTAGTGAAATTTATCAAATTGAAAAGATATTAAAGAGTCGTACTCGTAGGGGCAAGAAGCAGTTGCTTGTTCGCTGGCTAGGATACAACTCGGATTTTGATTCTTGGGTCAGTGCTGAAGATATTAACAATGCCCAATGATTTCTATGTGACTTTCATGTCCAATGTTTCTGATCCTCTCTACAATGACTTGAATAAAACAAGTGATTTTTGGACAAAACTCTCCCCCACCATCAAATTCGACGGAAAGTATGAAGTGGCTCTTGTCGACTGTATTCTCAAAAATACCTATGACATCCTGAGAAAGGATCGTAAATATGAAATAAAAATTAGACCCTATGATTGGCCACCACCACCAGGTGATCAAGAACAAATTCAAAAAATCAATTGGTTGGATTATCCATATATTGAATTACCCTACGAGGAACTCACCTGTATGAATGATTTATGTCGTACTATTAATAAAAGAATTTCCGCTCGTAAAAAAGGAGCTTTTCATTTCAACTATTCAAAGGAGGAGGGCAAGATCTACATTAGTTCACCTATTGCCAGTGAAAAGATTATTCTCAATGATAACCTAAGGGATGTTCTTGGCTTTAGGCTCAATATAATCAATGGTAAAAGTGCCGGAAACACTAATTTCATTTTTGCCGACTACCCGCCTGCCTTCTCCACAGACACTTGTATATTTCTCTATGCTTCATTTGTGGAAACATCTCGGGTTGGTAATTCAAATGTTCCCCTCCTACGAGTTCTTGAACGAAAAACCAATCAAGAACATATTCATCACTACAATATAAAGCATCTTCAGTATATTCCAGTAAACACTTCCTATTTGGAACTCTGTCAGTTAACATTAAGAACTGAATTGGGTGATCCAATAGCAATTTCAAAGGTTTGGCTGTGATTACATGTCATTTTCGACCCATCGTTCATCAGCAAGATGTCTAATAGAAAAGTGGTATTCACTTGTCCTGATATTGACTGCTATGTTAATACTCTTGGCCCAAGACAACAGGGCAATGGAATGGACTATTACAAGGGTCGCTCTTCAATGTCTGGCTATGGTCTTGGTAGCTGGTTTGCTAAGCTGTTTCGCTCTTCACTACCACTGGCTAGAAAATATCTTGTACCGGCTGCGACAGATTTTGCAGCGTCTACACTATATGATTGGGGCTCTGGCAAGGATTTTAAAAAAAGTGCTTCGGAAAATCTTAGGTCCAGTGCGCGAACCCTTGGCGAGAAATTAAAACAGAATGGCAAAGGTTTAAAAGGTTAAGAAACAATGCATCACTCATCAGTCTCTACTCAGGACGGAAACGAAAGACATCCCTTTTGTCAAAGAAAAGAAAGCCAACACGTAGTGTAACCAGAAGGCCCAGGAAGAAAATTGTTAGATCGAAACTTGATTTCTTCTCCTAAAATGTCCTACCTACCGCATAAGGATTCTCAACCTTCAATCACCGCCTCATTGAATCTGTTCAATGCTGAAAATGTTGATGTGAGTGTCAAGCATGGATACTATGAACAATTCTATCCACTACAACCCCTCTCCGATAATATCCACTTTCAAATTTATTCCAATGAAGACTACTTCATAGATTTATCGTCCACATTTATAGATTTGCAAATGAAAGTGCGGAAATCCGATAATACAATGCCAGTTCGAGCTGATGGGATATCCTATGAAAATTGTATACTACATAATTTATTTCGTCAAATTAGTGTCTACATCAATGGCACGCTAGTGAGCACAAGCAACAATCTCTCCAACTATGCTAGCTATATCCAATTCATGTTGATGACGCCCAAGTCATATAAGGAATTGAGAGGCGCCTCCAATGGATATGAATATATTACTAATACTGATAGTACAGATGCACTTAAAAATGCTACAACTAGTGAATTACATCTAGTTGGAAAAATATATCATGAAATATTTAATATACCCCAATGGCTACCACCCAATGTTAAAGTGGATATAAAATTGACGCTTGCACCATCCAATTTCATATTGAGAAAGGAACTTGCCGCCAATCCCGATGTAAGCCTCTCCCTCACCTCAGCAATACTTCATGTACGCAAACAGCAGGTTATGAGTTCTGTTGCTTTGGCCGTGGAAAAATTGAGAGCCAATGGAAATAATATTAAACTACTTGTTCCTCATACAATCACCAATCAACGTCATATTGCAATGGGGTCACGCACCTTCACCGATTCATCCTTTATCAATGGCGAAATCCCCTCGAAATTGGCTTTGGCATTTGTAAAGAGCGCCAGTGCAATAGGATCATGGACTGAATGCCCACATAAATTCGAGATGTTTGGACTTTCATCTCTTGTGTGCAAAGTAAACGGTATCCCACTCTACAATCTATCTTTTGATAAATCCTATAGAACATTGTACGAGTTGACCATGCAAACCCTAGATCATGATTCGCAACTATTTGAAAATGGTATAACCGAAGATATGTTTGCTAAAACACATGGTATCATTGTATTGGATTTGTCTGGCACACAGGATATGAGTATAGTACGTACGGGGACTGTGCGTTTAGAGTGTACATTTGCCAACCCATTGGCTGAGAGTGTTGCCCTAATCTCACTAAATCAATATGAAACCTATTGGGAAATCACCCCCGAAGGCAGTGTTCTACTAGACTTGGCGCCATGAACACCAGTCAAATAATCAGTGTATTTAATATGGACCCCTACATGTCCCAGTACAAATCCTATTGTCTACCCTCAGACTATCTTGGAAAAATTCAAAGTGCGAACAATACCTTGATTATTGTTAATAGCAGTCCATCGACTGTGCTGACGGGTCATTGGCTGTGCATCTTTCAAACAGTGAAGAATATCGAATTTTTTGATCCTCTTGGTCTACCCTATACATTCTACACGCCACACATCAGCAACTATATTGAGAGCAGTGGGAAAACTATTATTCAAAATCGAAAGAGGGTGCAGGATCTAACGACTAAGAGCTGTGGCTTCCATGCGCTACTATATTTTGTGTTCCGATGCCGTGGTTATACTTACAAGCAGTTTCTCCATATTTATGGTGACAATCCACGTCTGAACGACTTTCTAGTGGAAAATATACTTACAAGTGTATTTAATATTGATTTCAGTGCCCTAAGAGTAAAGTGCTTAAAAAATGTTTGTGAATTTGTTTATTAATAAAATGTATATATACAACAATGTTTTTAAATCTACACTTTTAGATTTCTTCATCGGTGTATAGGTAACTGTCGTGAACCACTAATGCTGGTAAATCATTTGGATTCACTGTATATTGATCTTGATTGACTGCAAAGTCAGGGTCACATTTTCTGCAGTACAATGTAACTTCACTCTTGTCATATCTCTTTGTATAGTCAATGATACTATTTGCATTCATATTATGAAATTCACGAGTTTCAATCTGTCTATTTGAAGCAATATCACATACAGTGTTTTCAAGTGGTGAATCACATTCGGTAACTGCCAAATAAAAATCGCTTGGTTTATAGTCATAGTAGGCAGTGTCGTCACAGCGATGACGTAGAAACCAGATTGTCTTGTTACCCCAACAGTTGAATCGTAGACCAGATTCCTCTTCCCAGAATAATTTAAATCCACGACGATACCAATCTCGTAGAAATAAACTAAAATCACGTTTAGGATTCTTTCCAATCATAGCGGGGTAAGTATTCTCCCACTGATCACATTTATCATTGTGACAATTGGAGCATAGGTGCCCGCTGGGGTGTGAGTCACACACCTCCTCAAGACATGAATTACATCCTTTAATTTGTACTGCATAGCCTCTATGTAATTTGCAAGGATTACATAATTTACACTTTTCATTATAGTCATCAATAATTGTACAATTCTCACATTGAGTCCAACCGCCAAGAGTGTACATGCACAATGGGCATATATAGAACATTTTTTATGTCAACTCTCTCACGGCTAAAACGAAACTGATCCTCTTCGCTCGATAAATTCAAAGTGTAGGAAAGGGGAGAGGAGTAACTCTGTGACGTTGCCTCTTTCGAAGGAGGAGCCATCTACATGGCAATGAAAGTATATCCACGATATCATTCTGACGTGTCGTGATCAAGATATCAATAAATTGAGTATAAGCATTTGAATCACACTTTAAAAGTTGAAGAGATAAGTCGAGAAAATCATCATCCAAAATCAAATGTTTTTCCATAAGAACTACATGATTCTCTCTTTCTCAAATTTATTCATTTTTCAATCCTTTCACTCTGACTGCCAACTCTAGACTGAAAAGAAAGTTGGCTCGGAAACAATAACAAATACTATTTTCGGATCATAACATCTGCCTCAAACAGGAAGGAAGTGTCATTAACTTTGCTTCGAACGACAACAACATCTGGCTCAAATAACAACAACAACATCTGGCTTGAACAGGAAGGAAGTGTCAAAGTTCCTGTTTTTCCATTCTCACTGACAAAATCCATAAAACCATCAAATAATCAACACACATAACCATCCATGAAAACAGACATAAATGTGACAAACTTTCTGTTTTTTCATTCTCACTGACAAAGTCCATAAAACCATCCATAAATGTGACAAAATTCCTGTTTTTTCATTCTCACTGACAAAGTCCATAAACCACGTGGTTCTATGCCCATATATGGTGTTCGCGTAGGACCTTTAGGGTCATCTCTACTGATGAAGAGCTTTTCAGTGCAATCAAATGCTATTTTCGAGGAGTTTCAAGCTTGTTTTGAAATTGAATAAAAAAAAACAATTTTTTTTAACTGAAAGTAAGGAACGACGTTAAAACTTAAAACGAACAGAAATTATTCCGTATATGAAAGGGGCTATTCCTCCTCAACGCCTCGCTCTTTACGCTAAAGTTTTATATTGTTTAAAAAAAAATAGAGTTGTGAGAAAGTCAAACTTTAGCGTAAAGAGCGAGGCGTTGAGGAGGGGACAGCTCCTTTCATATACAGAATAATTTTTATTCGTTTTAAGTTTTAAAGTCTGTCCTTACTTTCAGTTAAAAAAAACTTGTTTTTTTTTATTTAATTTTTGAGTGTTTTTGAATTAATGCAGGTTTTGATTTTGGCTCATCGTACATTAATAATTAAAGCAAAATTTGCATATTAATTTTACTTTTATTTGGTTAAATGGCTTTCTCGAAACTTGTTTAATTTTATTAACGAATGTTTTTATTAGTAATAAATATACGTAACTTACAAATTAACTTACGTGACGAACTTCTGTATTCATAGATTTTTAATACGTATATTAGGAGGTTAGCCCCCTATTAAATACCTTGCTCTTTAAGCTAAAGTTCGAATTTTGTTCCAATTCTTTAAAATGACCCCTTAATCACAAAGGCCGTAAATTAGAGTAAATAGCTCTTATAAAAGTACTAAAAATCTTTGGCTTAAAGAGCGAGTTATTGACGAGAGGGTGAACCCAATCATATATGTAATATTTTCTGTTCGTTTTAAGTTTCGATGTTGCTCCTTACTTTCAGTTGAAAAACTTATTTTTTTTATTGAATTTCTGATCATTTTTTAAAAATAATTTTAGGAAATCCGGCACCCCCTTCATAGCAATTTCCATTCCCCCATGAAAACCTCCTTTATGGAAAGATCCTCCTACATAGCTTCCAACCCACCTCCCCCCACCTACCAGAAAAAATCTGCCCTGAAAACGTCTGTATACTTCCCAATAACCAATACTATTTGTTAACATAGGGTAAAGTTCATAACTTTCAGCCCTCCCCCGGAGACTTCGGGGGATTAAGTCATCCTAAAAGACACAGTTATCATATTTTCGAGGATGCTGAACAAAATGGCTATCTCAACATTTTGATCGGGTGACTTTGGGAAAAAATGAGCGCGGGAGGAGGCCTAGTTGCCCTTCATTTTTTTGGTCACTTAAAAAGGGCACTAGAACTTTTAATTTCCGTTCTTATGAGCCCTCCCACGATATTCTAGGACCACTGGGTCGATACGATCACCCCTGAGAAAAAAAAAACAACAAATAAACACGCATCCGTGATCTTTCTTCTGGCAAAAAATGTAAAATTACACATTTTTGTAGATAGGTGCTTGAAACCTCTACAGTAGGGTTCTTTGATACGCTGACTATGATGGTGTGATTTTCATTAAGGTTCTATAAATTTTAGGGGGTCTTTCCCCCCTTTTCCGAAAATCAGCCAACTTTCTCAGGCGCATAACTTTTGATGGGTAGGACTAAACTTGAAAAAATATATATTTGAAATAAGCATTAAAATATGATTCTTTTGATGTACCTATTGGTATCAAAATCTCAGTTTTCTAGAGTTTCGGTTACCATTGAGCCGGGTCGCTCCTTACTTACAGTTTGTTACCGCGAACTGTTTGATCACCAAAAATTTGCTTTCGAAATAACCTTTTCAAACAGTTTGTGGTAACGAACTATAAGCAAGGAGCGACCCGGCTCAATGGTAACCGAAACTCTAGAAAACGGAATTTTGATACCAATAGCAAAAGAATGAGATTTTAATGCTGATTTCAAATATATAAGTTTCATCAAGTTTAGTCTTACCCATCAAAAGTTACGCCCCTGAGAAAATTTGGCTGACTTTCAAAAAAGGGGTAAAGACCCCCTAAAAGTGGTACAACCTTAATGAAAATCACACCATCATATTCAGCGTATCAGAGAACCCTACTGCAGAGGTTTCAAGCTCCTATTTACAAAAATGTAAAATTTTGTATTTTGTGCCAGAAGAAAGATCACGGATGCGTGTTTATTTGTTTTTTGTGTTTCTTTTCCCAGGGGTGATCGTAATGACCCAGTGGTCCTAGAATATCGTGGGAGGGCTCATTAGAACGGAAATCAAAAGTTTTAGTGCCCTTTTTAAGTGACCAAAAATGGAGGGCAACTAGGCCCCCTTCCACGCTCAAATTTTTCCCAAAGTCACCCGATCAAAATTTTTAGATAGCCATTTTGTTCACCATGGTCGAAAATATGATAACTATGTCTTTTAGGATGACTTAATCCCCCGAAGTCCCCGGGAGAGGGCTTAAAGTTATGAACTTTACCCAATGTTAACATATGGTATTGGTTATTGGGAATTATACAGACGTTTTCAGGGGGGATTTTTTCTGGTAGTGGGGGGGAGGGCGGGGGTTTTGTGGGAAGATCTTTCCATGAAGAAAGTTTTCACGGGGGAAGGGACATTGCTATGAAGGGGCGCCGGATTTCCCAGCATTATTTAAAAAAAGATCAGAAATTATTTATATAAAAAAAAGTTTTTCAACTGAAAGTAAGGAGCAACATCAAAACTTAAAACGACAGAAAACACTACGTATATGATTTGGTTCAGCCCCTTGTCAATACCTCGCTCTTTAAGCCAAAGATTTTTTTTGTACTTTCATAAGAGCTATTTATTCTAATTACCGGCATTTGTGATTAAGGGGTCATTTTTAAAGAATTGGAACAAAATTCGAACTTTAGCTTAAAGAGCAAGATATTGACTAGAAGGCGAACCCTCTAATATACGTATTAAAAATATATGAATATAAGTTCGTTACGTAAGTTAATTCGTAAGTTACGTATATTTATTACTAATAAAAACGTTCGTAAATAAAATTAAACAAGTTTCGTGAAAGCCATTTAACCAAATAAAAGTAAAATTAATATTCAAATTTTTGTTTTAATTATTTATGTATGGTGAGCCAAAATCAAAGCCTGCATTAATTCAAAAACGTTCAAAAATGGAATAAAAAAAAGTTTTTTTTTAACTGAAATTAAGGAACGACGTTAAAACTTAAAACGAACAGAAATTATTCCGTATATGAAAGGGGCTGGCCCCTCCTCAATGCCTCGCTGTTTACGCGAAAGTTTGACTTTCTCACAACTCTATTTTTTTTAAACAATAAAAAACTTTAGCGTAAAGAGCGAGGCGTTGAGGAGGGGACAGCCCCTTCATATATGGAATAATTTCTGTTTGTTTTAAGTTTTAACGTCGTTCCTTACTTTCAGTTAAAGAAGCTTGTTTTTTTATTTAATACTTTTAAGATTGACCGAAGAAGTAGTTACCATTTCTGAATCAGTGTCAGGCGACGATTTTTCACATTTGGAGTTTCTTTTCAAAACGTATTTTTTTTTCTTTTGGTTACTATGGGCTCATGGTTTGCCTCATACTAGGTGGCAGCAGCTGCTACAACCATGATCTAAAAAAAAATTATTCTATTTTCTTTTCGAAAGATAAGTGTTTGCCGCATCATCATGTGTGTAATCATTTATTTAAATTTTCAGTTGCTATGGGATATAGCTCGTCCTTTAATATAATAGTTTATTTGATTAAAAAAGGCACTAAAACTTTTAGTTTCCGTTTGAATGAGCCTCTCACGACATTCTAGTACCACTGGGTCGATACGATCCCCCCTGGTAAAAAAAGGCAAACAAATAAACACGCTTCCGTGATCTTTCTTCTGGCAAAAAATACAAAAATTCCACATTTTTGCTGATGCGAGCTTGAAACCTCTGCAGTAAGGTTCTCTAATACGCTGAATCTGATGGTGTGATTTTCATTAAGATTCTATGACTTTTAGGGGGTATTTCTCCCTTTTTTCAAATATTATATATTTACCTCTGTTTCTCTCTGTCATATTTCATTTCCTTAAAACCTGGATCATAAGACAGCATAGTAACCATCCTCACGTGTGATAGAGCTTTATCCCTTTCAGCGGATTTTTTTTATCTCGTTTAAGTAGACTTTTCTGATATATTCTCTGATATTTCAGAATGTTATCTCAGTGTTTTTTGTAGTACTGTTTTTTTAAAGTAGATATTTGGATTGTCGGCTCTGATACTTTTCTCTTTTTTTGTCTTTTATTTTGTTCTCTTGAGACCATATCTTTTCAATGTAAAGTTCTACCCATAATATGACGTATCGAGTTCATTAAATTGAAAAAATGAAGTAAAAAACAAAAAAAAATTTCTCAGACACCACAAATATTTTTGCAGTTTACATAATAAGTTTAGCGATTCTGAATTGAAAACTAAAATAAAATGAAATTTATTTTGATTATTTTTTTCTATAGAAATATAGAAAAACCTCATAAAGATGCTTAGTTTAGAAGTTAAATCAAAAAAAGTTTGGTTCCAGGAGACAATTATGACTTTGAACTGAGTGATTAAATAAATTTATTTTATTTAAAATTTTCAGGAATTATTCTAGTTTCAATTGACAAATCAGATTTTTCGTTAAAACCCTGAAAAAATTAGTGCAATTTATACAACTATATCTACATGATTTTCATAATTTAAAAACCAAATACTATTTTGATCTTCGTATGCAAGGTGGTGTTAATAAAATTTACTACTCCAGTGTTATACAAATTCGATTTTTCGTAAAAAAAATTATTCTATTTAGAAAATTATCCTTTCAATTACAAAAGGCTGGACGTGATCGTCTCTTACTAGGTTGATATGTACCGCTGCAACCCGAATGACGCATCGAGTAGATTAAACCAAACAAAAAATAAAACTATTTAAAACAATTTCAGGTATTTTTCTACTTGGAATTAAATAATTAAAATTGTTGCTGGGACACCATAAATATTTTTGCATTTTACATAAAAACTTTAGCGATTCTGAACTGAGAACCAAAATAAAATAAAATTTATTTTGACTTTTTTTTATATGGAAATATAGCACAACTTTATAGAGATACGCACTAAAAGAGTTAAGCCAAAAAAAGTTAGGTTCCAGGAGACAATTATAACTTTGAACTGAGAGATGAAATAAAATTATTTTATTTAAAATTTTCAGGAATTGTTCTAGTTTCAAATGACAAAGATTTTTTTGTTAAAATCCAAAAAAAAATACTACGTTTTATAAAACTATATCTACACGCTTTTCGTAATGTTAAAAATCTTATTTTGATCTTCGTATGCAAGAAGACGTTTATAGCATTTGTTACTCAAGTATTATACGAAAATGCAGTTTTTCGTAAAAATTCATTTTATTTTACAAAACTATTTTTTTTTATTACAAAATGAACTAGATATAGCAATTTCCTTTCAAATGAGACATTAAACATCCCTCTATGATTTTAAAGTGTCCCACTAGCTGCGAAGAAAAAAACGAAAGAAAAAAAGATGCCATCGATGCAGAATATCGTGCTTGCAGCCACTTTTCTTGTTTTTCAAGCCAATGGATTTTCCTCGTTTTTCAAGCCAAGGAGCTGTAAGTTTCCGGTATAAGTGCTTCAGACAAGGCAATTCTAACAATATACTTTGGGTTTCGATCTGACTCTATTTTTAGGAGTTATGGCTTTTTTTTACTATAGAACGTGATGGTTTCTCACTTGGTTTGCTAGCTACTGCTGCAGTCCGGATAAAAAAAAAGTCTTATAGACTACTAGACATTATAAAACGAAACAATGCTCAACTGTCAAAAACGTGACTCTTAATTTTCACAACAAGGTGAGTATTTTATAAATCCAGACATTCTACCAAATCCTAGTATTTATGATAAAGTCTTCGGCATAGAAGAAAAGTGACTTACATAAATATTACTGCCTTTCATATATATATTTTTTGCGATTTATTCTGTTTTCTTGAGTTGTTTGGATAACTTTGAGCAACAAACATGTTTAAGCTTAATACGGTTTTGAAAATGATTAATTAAAAAAACTTGTTCCACAATATAAGTTTTCAAAGAAAAGTAAAGACCTCCATTAAACCAAAAATGAGCAAAAATAAAATAATCTACCAAGCGTGAAACTACCACAAATCAGCATCGATAAATAAATGAAGCCCAAAACGAACAGAAATTACAATAAATAACCGAGTCAAACTCAAAACGAGCAGAAATTAACATGAGTAGGGCTGAAAACCCCTATGCCTTCCCAAGGCTAGAACATAATTTGCACTAAAACAAAAAAATTATTGTTTTTCCTTTTATAACTTTAATAAATCAAATTAACATTTTAATTACTAAATATCAGCATATGTATACTAAACTGACAATGCACATTCATTTGTATTTTTTCAAAAATTTTGATTGCATGTTTTTGGGGAAAATGTCTGCGTGAGAGGGGGGTTAATTGCCCTCCAATCCCTTCGACTATTAAAAAGGGCACCAGCTCTTTGAATTTTCAATCGAATGAGTCATTTTTCAAGTTTCTATGACAAAGCTTTCAATGAAAACCTTATATGCCCCCAGCGCATAGCTTACAATCCTTACCCGAGGGCTTTGGGGGAGTGTCATCCTCAAAGATACAATTTCCGGGCATTGCAACTACTTTAAACAGAATGGCTGTCTCAAAATTTGATTGGATGTGTTTGGATAAATGGTGGGCGTGGAAGGGGTGTTAGTTGCCTTCCAATCACTTTCGATTATTAAAAAGGGCACTAGCCATTTCAATTTCCAATCAAAAAAGCCCTTTTTGAAGTTTCTACGACAGCTTTCTATAAAAACCTTATATGCCCCCACGGCATAACTTACAACCCTTGCTCTGAGGACTGTGGGGGGGGGGGGGGGGTTGTCATCCTCAAAGACCTAATTTCCAGAACTTTCAACTACGTTGAACCAAATGTCTATCTCAAAATTTTTATTGGATGTGTTTGGGGAAAAGGTGGGCGTGAGAGGGGGGTTACCCTCCAATCACTTTCGACTATTAAAAAGGGCACTAGCTCTTTGAATTTCCAATCGAATGAGCTCTTTTTGAAGTTTCTACGACAAAGCTTTCTATAAAAACCTTATATGCCCCCAGGGCATAACTTACAACCCTTGCCCTGAGGGCTGTGGTGGAGTGTCGTCCTCAAAAACATATTTCACATATGGAAATCAACTACGCTGAACAAAATGGCTATCTCAAATATTTGATTGGACGTGTTTGGGAAATGGTGGGCGTGGAAGGGGTATTAGTTGCCTACTAATCATTTTCAACTATTAAAGAGGGCACTAACCATTCCAATTTCCGATCAAATGAGGCCCTTTCCAAGTTTCTACGACAACTTCCTCGATACGAAGTGCCCTGGTCTAAAGAAAAAAAAATTATACATTGTGCAAACGTCGGTCTTTACTTAGGCAGCGCGATTGCGCTGCCTATGATAGTCTCTGGAACTACTCTGTTAGCAAAACAGCAGCTTATTTCAAAGATAACAGTAAATTCAGAGTTTATCATGAACAGTGCCCCAAAATGCATTATTTACTGCTATAAGTAATAGCACAAAGTTTATGATTGTACGAAACTGCACGCACCATACAATAAATTTGTTCCAGGATTAGATATATCAGACAATATTCAAAAAATGCTCTTTTGATTAAAATAAATCTACAGCTAGTATTCTACAGCTATTCTTGAGCCCTGGTCTGTTTTCTCCTAACAACATAACTAATCGAAAATACTAATAACTTATAACTTATTTACTCAGAATAGTCTTTAGAACCATATCTCTCAACACCTGGTATTTCATTTTATTCCACAATCCTAGAACATGTCTTCAAGTATGATCCTATATAGGCAAATTTTTCCCACAAACCCTCATTATATCTTTGACCTGTAATCATGCCACCTCACGCTCTTTTGGATACTTTTCCGTCTATTTATATGTACAAGGTAAGAATCTAACGGAAGTAAACATTTATTTACCGTAGGCAAAGATAAGATAGTTTATTTGCAGCCGTTGAGCAGTTTAAGAAATATTACCCTCTCTTGGAGTTCTTATCTAAATCATAGCCTAAACTTAGAAAAACTAGACCTGAATTTTATAAAAAATAATTAGTAAAAGTTGTATAAATATTAGCTGTTCTCGCTTCAAGTTGGCAGACTGTTGGAAGAAGAGGTGTTGCAAACACAGGGGCACTCTAAGACTCTTGAGCAAAAAGAAGTCTCTTAAGCAAAAACATAAAACTTGTCCAAAGAGGGGGAGGCTAATTCACAGTATTAGCGACAATAGTATCAAGTTCCATTGGAAGCATCATTAATTCCAACTATCGCGTCACGCGCTTATTAAGTGATACCTTCTGAAGAACCGCTTATACCAAAGCAACGATTTTAAAATAACCAATGTTCTTTTTTTAACATTATAGAATTCCAGATGACGAAAAATTGAATTTTTTGCCAAGCAGGAATCTCTAAATTACGCAAGTTAAAGGAGCAAACAAGAAAGCCAATACAAGTAGATGTTTATAAAAAAAGCGAAAATAAAGATCGCCTACTACGAATGAAAAATTACCTCTAGTTAAAACAGCCGCTTTATAAAAGATTAATTAAAAAAAAATTCCACAAAATAAGTTTTTCAAAATAACTGAAAAATTATAAATGTTTTTACTTTCATAACTTTGATAAATCAAATAATATTGACATTTTAATTACTAAATATCTGTATATGTATATTAAATCGACAATTGACATTCATTTGTATTTTTTTCAGTAAAGTGTAAATTATGTTCTGGTCTTGGGAAGGCATAGGGGTTTTGAGCCCTACTCATGTTAATTTCTGCTCGTTTTGAGTTTGACTCGGTTATTTAATGTAATTAAATAAAAAAACAGGTTATTTTAACTGAAAGTAAGGAACGATGTTAAAACTGTTCCTTATTTTCAGCTAAAAAAACTTGTTTATTTTTAATTTAATTGTTGAACCTTTTTAAATAAATGCAGGTTTTGATCATGGCTCACCGTACATGAATAATAAAAACAAAATTTGCATATTAATTTACTTTTATTTGGTTAAATGACTTTCTCGAAACTTGTTTAATTTTATTTACGAACGTAATATACGTAACTTACGAATTAACTTACGTAACGAACTTCTATATTCATAGATTTTTAATACGTATATTAGGGGGTTCGCCCCCTAGTCAATACCTTGCTCTTTAAGCTGAAGTTCGAATTTTGTTCCAATTCTTTAAAAATGACCGCTTAATCACAAAGGCCGTTAATTAGAATAAATAGCTCTTATGAAAATACTAAAAAATCTTTGGCTTAAAGAACGAGGTATTGACTAGGGGGTGAACCCAAACATATATGTAATATTTCCTGTTCGTTTAAAGTTTTGATGTTGCTGCTGTTGCAGTTGAAAAACTTGTTTTTTATGTGAAACTCAGAGAGGAGAGAAAGTAACAAAATGAAAAATAAAATCAAAAAGGGTGAAAAAACGAGGATTTTGTCAGCCAGTGACGAACCATGAAGATGACAAAATATAAGCAAATATTTCGACAAGGACCTTCGCCAAGTCGTCCTCAGTGCTAAACAAAAAAAAAAAAAAAAAAAAAAAAAAAAACACGAAAATCTAACCTATCGAAGTTTACCCTACAAAGCCAGAACAGACACTGAATAAAAACCAAGCAGGAATCAATGAAAATGAATTTACCAAGATGATTGGGCAAGGATCTTTCGCCTTGCAATAGTTTTAGCTAGTCTACAATTTCGGTTTTCATTAGATATGCAAATAGGTTCTTTTAAGTTATTTCGGGTGAAAATATTGATTGAGTCCTTCAAGATTAAACTGTCGTAAATTGGGCTTAATGAAATATCTCCAGTATCTCTATTTATTGCTAAATTTTGGTTCACATATTTTTTTTTATCTCAATTACCTCTTTAAAAGTTTGTGGTACGCCATTTACAGTTGATATTAAGGTTGGCTCGTCAAACAAAACTAGATGGGTCGGATTTACGAAAATATGCGAAGCCAAAGCCGAATCAAAGTTGTCATTGTTATTTTTTAATCTCAGGGACTTATCTATTGAAATTTTGTGCTCATGCAAACGTTCACCTAGTTGTTGATGGGTCATACCAATGTAAAATTTTCCACAAGAACACGGGATTCTAAGAATGTATTTGTTTTTTATATTTAATTTCTGATCTTTTTAAAATGATGCTAGGAAGCCCGGCGTTCCCTTCATAGCAATTTCCCTTCCCCCATGAAAATTTCCTTCATGGAAAGATCCTCCCACACAATTCCCGACCCCCCCCCACCTACCAGAAAAAATTCCCATTTGAAAACGTCTGTATACTTCCCAATAACCAATACTATATGTTAACATTGGGTAAATTTCATAACTTTCAGCCCTCCCCCCGGGAACTTCGGAGGATTAAGTCATCCAGAAGATATACTTATAATATTTTCGAAAATGCTGAACAAAATGGCTATCTCAAAGTTTTGATCGGGTGACTTTGGGGAAAAAATGAGCATGGGAGGGGGCCTAGTTGCCCTCCATTTTTTTGGTCACTTAAAAAGGGCACTAAAACTTTTAATTTCCATTCCAATGAACCCTCCCACGACATTCTAGGACCACTGGGTCGATACGATCTCCCCTGGGAAAAAAACAACAACAAAACAACAAAAAACAACAAATAAACACGCACCCGTGATCTTTCTTCTGAAAAAAAAAAGCAAAATTCCACATTTTTGTAGATAGGAGCTTGAAACCTCTACAGTAGGGTTCTCTAATATGCTGAATATGATGGTGTGATTTTCATTAAGGTTCTATATTTTTAGGGGTCTTTCCTCCTTTTTTCAAAATCGCGTAACTATTGATGGGTAGGACTAAAATTGATGAAACTTATATATTTAAAATCAGCATTAAAATCTAATTCTTTTGATGCATCTATTTGTATCAAAATACCGTTTTCTAGAGTTTTGGTTACCATTGAGCCGGGTCACTCCTTACTTACAGTTCGTTACCACGAACTGTTTGATTTCTGTTCGTTTTGGGTTTCATTTATTTATCGATGCTTATTTGTGGTAGTTTAACTTTTGGTAGATTATTTTATTTTATTTTTTGCTCATTTTTGGTTTAATGGAGATTTTTGATTTTCTTTGAAAAACTTATTTTGTGGAAAAAGTTTTTTTTAATTAATTTCTGTTCGTTTTATATTGACATAGTCTTTTCAAGGAAAAAGAAAATAATACTTTAAATCTTTTCTTTTTTTTAAGACTTTATAGTTCGGCCTGCTATTTGTATGCTGGAGAAAAATTTTCAGCAATTTTTAACAACATGCAACCTTTTAAAAATCTGGACATAAACAGTAGTGTTCAATTTAGTTTCATACCTCCTCTAGTTGACCTAAAATAGAAAACTTGATACCATTTGCAAAAAAAATCTGTTTACTTTCTTTGATAGCTTTTTAAACATAATGCACAAATGGGAGGGTGGGCGTGGGAGGGGGACAAGTTGCCCTCCAATCACTTTCGACTATTAAAAAGGGCATTAGTTCTTTCTATTATCAATTGAATGAGCCCTTTTTGAAGTTCCAACGACAACTCCTTTGATACAAAGTGCTCTGGTCTAAAAAAATAATAATAATAATACCGTGTACCCAGATCGATCTTTACTATACAAATGTCAAGCCTTCCAATCACTTTCGACAATTAAAAAGGGCACTAGCCCTTTCAAAATCCAATCAAATGAGCCCTTTTTGAGTTTCTACTACAATGATTTCTATAAACACCTTATATGCCCCCAGGGCATAGCTTACAACCCTTGCCTTGAGGGCTGTGAGGGAGTTGTCATCCTCAAGGACCTAATTTCCAGAACTTTCAACTACGTTAAACAAAACAGCTATCTCAAAATTTCGATTGGACATGTTTGGGGAAATGGTGGGTGTGAGAGGGAGGTAAGTTGCACTTTAACCACTTTCGACTGTTAAAAAGGGCACAAGCAATTTCAACTTCCAATCAAATGAGCCCTTTTGAAGTTTCTACGACAAAACTTTCTATAAAAGCCGTATATACCCCGAGGACATAACTTACAACCTTTTTCCTGAGGGTTTGTGGGGGGGGGGAGGGTTGTCATCCTCCAATACCTAATTTCCAGAAGTTTCAATTACGTTGAACAAAATGAATATCTCAAAATTTTGATTAGACATGTTTCGGAAAATGGTGGCCGTGAGAGGCGGGTTAGTTGCTCTTCAATTCCTTTCGACTATTAAAAAAGGCTTTACCCGTTTCAATTTCAAATCGAATGAGCTCTTTCTGAAGTTTTGACGACAACTCTTTCTCTAAAAACCTCACATGCCCCTAGGGCATAACTTACAACCCTTGCCCTGAGGGATGTGGGGGGGGTGTCATCCACAAAGATATAATTTCCAGAACTTTCAACTACGTAGATAAATATGGCTATCTAGAAATTTTGATTGTATGTTTTTGGGGAAATGGTGGGTGTGAGAGGGGATTAGTTGCCCTCCAATTACTTTCGACTATTAAATAGGGCACCAGCCCTTTCGATTTTCAATCGAATAAGCCATTTTGAAGTTTCTACGATTACGCTTTCTTTAAAAACCTTATATGCCCCCAGGGCTTAACTTACAACCCTTGCCCTGAGTGCTGGGGGGGGGGTTGTCATTCTTAAAGACCTAATTTCAAAAACTTTCAACTACGTTGAAATAAATGGCTATTTGAAGATTTTGATTGAATGTGTTTTGGGAAAAGATGGGCATGAGAGGGGGTTTAGTTGTCCTCCAATCACTTTCGACTATGAAAAAGGGCACTAGCTCTTTGAATTCCCAATCGAATGCACCATTTTATCAAGTTTCTACGACAAAGCTTTCAATAAAAACCTTATATGCCCCAGGGCATAACTTGTAAACCTTGCCCTGAGGGCGCTGAGGGGTTGCCATCCTTAAAGACCTAATTTCCAAAACCTTAAACTACGTTGAATAAAATGGCTATCTACAAATTTTGATTGGATGTGTTTGGAGAAAAGGTGTGAGTGAGAGGGGGGTTAGTTGCCCTCAAATCACTTTCGACTATTAAAAAGGGTACTTTCCCTTTGAATTTCAAATCGAATGAGCCGTTTTTTAAGTTTCCACGACAAAGATTTCAATAAAAACCTTATATGCCCTCATGGCATAACTTACAACTTTTGCCCTGGGGGCTGTGGGGGAGGGAGGAGGGGTTGGTCATCCTCAAAGACCTAATTTCAAGAACTTAAAACTACGTTGAATAAAATGGCTATCTACAAATTTTGATTGGATGTGTTTGGAGAAAAGGTGTGAGTGAGAGGGGGGTTAGTTGCCCTCAAATCACTCTCGACTATTAAAAAGGGCACAAGCCCTTTGCATTTCTAATCGAATGAGCCTTTTTTGAAGTTTCTACGACCACGTCTTCTATAAAAAAAAACCTTATATGCCCCCAGGGCATAACTTACAACACTTGCCCTCAGGGCTGTGGGGGAGTTTCCTCCTCAAAAACATAATTTCTATCCGGAAATCAACTACGCTGAACAAAATGGCTATCTCAAAATTTTGATTGGATCGGGAAATGGTAGGCGTGCAAGGCGTGCTAGTCGCCTTCCAATCACTTTCGACTATTAAAAAGGGCACAAGCCACTCCAATTTCCAATGGAATGAGCTTCGATGCGAGGTGCCCTGCTCTAAAGGAAAAAAATAATACATTGTGCAAACATCGTTCTTATATATCCCCTGGGCATAACTTAAAACCCTTGCCCTGAGGGTTGTAGGAGAGTGTCCTCCTCAAAAATATATTTTCTATCTTGAAATCAACTATGCTGAACAAAATGGCTATCTCAAAATTTTGATTGGATGTGTTTGGAGGAATGATGGGCGTGGGGGTGGGGGCTAGTTGCCCTCCAATCACTTTCAATTATTAAAAAGGGCACTAGCCACTCCAATTTCCAATCGAATAAGCCCGTTTTGAAGTTTCTACGACAACTCCTTCGATACAAAGTGCCCTGGTATGGAAAAACCAAAAAAATAAATAATACATTGTGCCAACATCGTTCTTTACTTAGGCAGAGGATTGCACTGCCTATGATAGGTGTTCGTTCTTCAAACGAACAGAAATTATTCCGTATATGAAAGGGGCTGTCCCCTCCTCAACGCCCCGCTCTTTACGCTAAACTTCTTTATTGTTTGACAAAATAAAGTTGTGAGACAGAGTCAAATTTTAGCGTAAAGAGCGAGACGTTGAGGAGGGGACAGCCCCTTTCATATATGGAATAATTTCTTTTTGTTTTGAGTTATTTTGTTGCTCCTTACTCTCAGTTAAAAAAAAAAACTTGTTTTTATCAAATTTCTGAACGTTTTTGAATTAACGCAGCTTTGATTTTGGCTCACCGTACATGACAAATTAAAACGAAATTTTAGTATTAATTTTACTTTTTTTTTGGCTAAATGAACTTCTCGAAATTTTTTTCTGACGTAACTTAAGAATTAACTTAAATAAGGAACTTCTATATTCGTATATTTTTATTATGTATATTAGGAGGTTCGCCCCCTAGTCAATACCTCGCTCTATACGTTAAAGTTCAAATTTTGTTCCAATTCTTTGAGAATGACCCCTTAATCACAAAGGCCGTTAATTAGAACAAATAGCTATGATGAAAGTACAAAAAAAACTTTTGCGTAAAGAGCGAGGTAATGACTAGAGGACAAACCTAACCATATACGAAATAATTTCTATTCGTTTTAAATTTTGATGTTGCTCCTTACTTTCAGTTGAAAAAATTGTTTTTTATTATTATTTAATTTCTGATCGTTTTTTTAAATAATGCTGGGAAATCCGACGCCCCCTTCATAGCAATGTCCCTTCCCCCATGAAAACTTCCTCCATGGAAAGATCCTCCCGCGTAACCATCGACCACCCCCCAAATACCAGAAAAAATCCCCCCTGAAAACTTCTGTATACTTCCCAATAACCAATACTATATTGGGCAATAAAGATTGGGCAAAGTTCATAACTCGCAAACCTTCCCCCAGGGACTGTGGGGGATTAAGTCATCCTCAAAGACATAGTTATTGTTTTTTTCGACCATGCTGAACAAAATGGCCATCTGAAAATTTTGATCGGGTGACTTTGGGAAAAAAAGAGCGTGGGAGGCGGCCTAGTTGCTCTCCATTTTTTGGTCACTTAAAAAGGTTACTAGAACTTTTAATTTCCGTTCGAATGAGCCCTCTCGCGATATTCTAGGACCACTGGTTCGATAAGATCACCCCTGGGGGAAAAAAGCAAAGAAAAAGAACAACAACAAATAACACGCATCCGTGATCTTTCTTCTGGCAAGAAATACAAAATTCCGCATTGTTGCAGATAGGAGCTTGAAACTTCTATAGTAGGGTTCTCTGATACGCTGAATCTGATGGTGTGATTTTCAGTAAAGTTCTATGGCTTTTAGGGGGTGTTTCCCCTTTTTTCGAAAATAAGGTAAATTTTGTCAGGCACGTAACTTTTGATGGGTAAGACGAAACTTGGTGAAACTTTATATTTGAAATCATCATAAAAATATAAATCTTTTGATGTATCTGTTGGTATCAAAATTCCGTTTTTAGAGTTTCGATTACTATTGAGCCGGGTCGCTCCTTACTTACAGTTCGTTACCACGAACTGTTTGATAGTCCCAAGTGAGGTTTGTCTCCACAAAACTCCAGAGGTACTGGATTACACGACAAAGTATCAACACATAAGGATATCAAAACATAAACAAAAGGGATATTTGGAAAAGGTCCATTTAATTATTCACGTGAAATTTTTCGTATTGCAAGAATACGAGATACAACACCCATCATAGGTAGCTCAATAGCGCTGCCTAAGTAAAGAGCGATGTGGGCATAATGTATATATTTTTTTTTTTTACCAAGACGCTTCGTATAGAAGAAGTTGTGGTAGAAACTTCGGAAGAAGCTCATTCGATTGAAATTGAAAGTTCTAGTGACCTTTTTAAGTGTTGAATGTGATTTGAAGGCAACCAGCCCCCCCCCCCCCCCTACCACGCCCATCAGTTCCCCAAACACACCCAATCAAAATTTTGAGATATCCATTTTGTTTAGCTTAGTTGAAAGGTCCAGTAACAATATCCTTGGGTATGTCAACCCCCCCCCCCCACCCACAGCCCTCGGGGCAAGAGCTGTAAGTTATGCAATTCGCTCATTGCTTAACCTAATTATAGCATTTATTATTGAGAAATGTGTGTATGTTAGACCTTTAGTGTTCAAAAAGATGAAGAGCGTTCAGGTGAATCTTTCAGAGAATGTTGAGGGGAGTATTTAACTACATCAAAACACTTTATGTGCATATGGGGTGTCAATAAAGTGAAACTCTTTAACGACTGAATGTATTAATTTGGAACTTTCAGGAAATGATGAGGGGAATGCAAAATACAGGAAAAACCTAATATTTGCATGCTACCACTACTATTACTATTAACCTTACTACTACCACTACTACTACTACTATTACTACTACTACTACTAATAATACTACTACTACTCACACAACTGCTACTACTACTCCTACTACTTCTACCACTACTACCACTACTACTACTTCTACTACTGCTACTACTACTACAGCTATTACTTCTACTATTACTACCACTACTACCACTACTACCACTGGAACTACTTCTCCTGTAAAGATTACGACCAAGGCTGAGGATATTAAAGTGAAAATTTGCTGAAATATAGACGGGAATGATGAACTAAATCAAAACATACTATGTACATACAGATTGTCGAAATGGCATATCAGCAATATCTTTGGAACGGTTTACTGTATCAAGCTGAAACTTTCAGGGAACCATGAGGGATATTTTAAACTGACCAAAGGCAACATGTGTGTACTACTACTGCTTTTAATACTTCTGCTACTACAGTTAATGTTATTACTAATACAACACTACTACTGCTCCTCCTCCTCCTACTACTACCACTACTACTACAGCGATACTAGTACTATTAAGGCTAATGATATGAAGGTGAAAATTTGAGAGAACACTGAGGAAAATTTGAACTAAATCAAAACAAACTATGTGCATAGGGATTGTAAAAAGGCTTAATCTCAGGATTGGATTAGGGTATTAAGTTGGAACGTTCAGGGAATGCTTAAAGGGGAAAATCAATTGACCAAAAGACAATATGTGCCCACTACTACTAATACTACTACAACAGCCATTGCTACTACTCTAACTTCTACTTCTATTGCAACTACTACTATCGCTAAGAGTTTTAGGAAGAAAATTTGGAAGGGTTGACGCCCCCCCCCCCAATAATATGGAGAAACAATTTTTATATATCCCATGCCCATTGACTATCCAGATATGGACCCCTCTTGTCCCCGCAATAAAATGCTGGAGATTTGCCCCTGGTTGAGGGGGAAGATGAAGTAAATTAAAACAAACTATAAACATATAGGTTGTCAAAAGGGCATATCGGCAATATGATAGCGACGGCTAATTGTATTAAGTTGAAACTTCCAGGGCATGATCAGCAAGATATTCAATTGATCAAAAGGCAATGTGTTAAGACTATTTTTGCGACTAGTGCTAGTGCTATTACAACTACTAGTAGTACTAGTAGTATTAGTACTAGCAGTACATCTAGTAATACTACTAATCGTACTCCTACTGCTACTACTATGATTCCTTTTACAACTATGACTAAAGTATGAAGGTGAAATCTTCAGGGAATGTTGAGGAGGGAATTTGGACTGAAACACAACACGCCGTCTCTATGCAGGTAGTCAAAAGGATGTATCAGCATTATCTTAGAAATGGTTTGATATATGAAGTTGAAAATTACAGCGCTAGTTCTGGGGGATGTTGAACTAACCAAAAGATAATTTTTGCATCCTGCTACTACTATTTCTACTACTACTACTAGTGCTTCTACGGCTACAATGACTACTATATCGAGTCGTGCTGCTACTACTATTGCTACAACTACTACTGCTACTAAAGCTAAGGGTAGGCTATTAAGGCAAAAATTTTGGGGAATGTTGAAACAGTGTTCAACTAAATTAATACACAATATGCGCATAAAAATTGCTAAGAGGACGAACCAGCAATGCCTCAAGAACCGTTTATGGTATTAAATTTCAGCTTGTGTTGAGGAGAATGTAAAAAAAAAAAACTGTTATGTGCATACTGTTACTAATTCTACTCCTGCTACTACTACTGAAGCTTCGGGTATTAAGATTGAGCCTTTGAGGAATGTTCAGGTGGATGTTGAACTAAATCAAAAGGAACTATGAGCTTGTAGATTATTAAAAAGGTGTAACAGCAAAAACTCAGAAACAGCTTACATTATTAAGTTGGAACTTTCAGTGTATATTGTGGCGATGGCCGGTGCTTACCCCTCTCCGGAAAATACCCCTCGCAGAAAATACACCCGCCCGCCACGGAAAATATCCCCTCGGGAAATTCCACTCCCGCACGGCTTCTCTAGAACTCTCAATTTCTGATTTAATTAGCTAACTCTGAGGTTTCTGCGACCATCAAGGAGGCACACTTGTGCCTCTTTAAAGAGGCGACCCACCACAATGTTAAGCGATTTCCGGTCCTAGCGGTCGCAGAGAGACAGCGGTGATCGCATTTTGTAGCCCAAGCTCCAACTAAGAAACGTGCAAAATTTCACCCCCTCCGACTTTATCTTCATGGGTAAAATTGGGCCGGAAGTTTCGACCCTCCGACCAGAGCCCCCCTTTATCGTTGCCCGATTGGGCTGAAATTTAGAGGTTAATTTTTCCTAGGGCCCGGGAGCTTATCCTCGAAATTTCAGCTCAATCCGATCACGCCTTCCCTGTTCTCCAAAAAACAAATATAGCCACTTAATGTTCATTTCTCTTTTTTTTTATCAGCCACGCCTACAGGCCACAGTTGGCAACGGATCCGGGTGAAAGAGGACTTATTCGAAGAGGAATTCGACCTGTTAGGGCCTTTTGATATTTTCAGACCGAAAAAATTATCCACCGAATTTACATTTACGAAAAACATCGTTTTCCTATAAGAGCCCATGTTAGTTTTTCCCACCACAGCCCCCCTTTAACGTTGTCCGATCGGGCTGAAATTCCGAGGATAAGCTTTCCTGGGGCTTGGGAGCTTATCCTCAAAATTTCAGCTCAATCCGATCACCTCCTTCCCTGTTTTCCGAAAACCAAATATCAAGTTTTGTGGGGGTTTGCTTGCTTCAAAAATAGATTGCAGAGACTAAAACTAAAATAAAGAGTATCTCTGTGGTACAGTGGTGGCTCTTCCTGACTGTCAGGCGGAACATCCGGGTTCGATTCCCTATCAGAGAAAATTTTTATATATTGAATTTAAAGTTTAACAAAGAAACTCAGTCTCTTTTTTAAATCCAATCTATTAAATCCATCGGCTCAACAGGCGTCTCCAGAAGAACATCACAGTCGGCCTTCAGGTTACAGGTAAGTCTCCACTGCTTTGATAACATGTCGTACAACCGCATGCTCGAAGAAAAGTTGAAAAAGAAAATCTTACTGTGCATTTGATTTGATTATTCAGGAATTAAAAGCCTTAACACAAGTATCTTCAAGAGCGGGGGGTTTAGGGGGCGGCAGCCCCCCAACTTTAACTCCTGACACGATCAGCTAACAGTTAGTCAAGCAATAATAAGTAATAAACTGTACAAAAACGTGCAGAAATTAGAAAAAAACTACGTTTTCTAAAGAGTTAAAGAGGGTGAGTCACAAGTTCGAACCTTAAAACGTACAGGGATTAGGAGGTACAGTTGGGGGGCTGCCGCCCCCAAACCCCCGCTTCCGTATATAAAAGGGGCTGTGCCCTCCTCAACGCCTCGCTCTTTACGCTAAAATTTTTATTGTTTAAAAAAAAAGAGTTGTGAGAAAGTCAAACTTTAACGTAAAGAGCGAGGCGTTGAGGAGGGCACAGCCCCTTTTATATACGGAAGTGGGGGTTTGGGGGCGGCAGCCCCCCAACTGTACCTCCTAATCCCTGTACGTTTTAAGGTTCGAACTTGTGACTCAGCCTCTTTAACTCTTTAGAAAACGTAGTTTTTTTTCAAATAATAAGGTTGAGACGTGGATGAGGAAGGGGCAGTCCCCCGCAAAAAATGTTCGTATGTTTCCGTACGTTAATTGAGCAGAATAAATTCTGCTCATTTTGGGGTTAAATGTTACTCTTTACTTTCATAATAACAGCGTACACCAGAAATATTCCAAGAAATCACGAGGGAGTACAAGTTTTGATGCATTTCTAAAGTCTCTTTTGTATTCCCCTGAAAAAATCCCCCCCAGAAAAAATCATAATCCTGGTTACGGCCCTATGGATTCTACATCATCATCCCCTCATCTCTCCCTTCCAACTAATTCTGCACTTATCCGATGGCTAAATGAGAGCTGGGATGTTTTGACATTAAAATGCACCCTTAGAGGTATCTCCCTCCCTCCCTATCTACAAAACAATCAGAGAACCCCATTGTAGAAGTTTAAGTGCCTTTTAAGTTTTGCAATTTGTTCATTACTTACAGATAGTATTTATTATTGGAAACATACGGACATTTTTTGCGGGGGAGTTTCTGCAGGGGGGAGGATTGTCTGAAGAAACTTTCAGCAGGGAGACAATTTTTGGGAGTCATTTCAGCGGTGATTAAATTGTCTGGCAAGAATTTTCCATGGAAAAATGCGGGCAAATTCCACATGGGTTCTGCAAGGTGCACTTCCTTCCCTACTGCACCAATAATGTTTTTAGCGTTTACTTAAATCATTTATTTAACTGAAGCGATTTGTTCATAATGCAGTGGTCTATTATTAAGGACAGGTGGTGGTTAATAGTGGAGGAAAGATACGGGAAAAAATGGTCAAACCTTGGCGAAATTGTCAAACCAAAATTTTCAGAGAAATCAGCTTAATTACACAAAAAATCCATCCGAATGCCCCTTGCAAAAATGTCCCAAATTTATCCTTGAAGGTGAAAATGAGGGGGGATATCGATTTTTGTGTTTGTAGATATTTTGGAGTTTAAATAGTCGTTTCCTATCAAATCAAGCATGCCGACTCCAAATCTGAATTCCACCGTAAGATGACGGGGAGGGAGGTTAAAACTCGAAATTAAGAGGTTTTATTTGGATTGGATTGTCGGATTGTTTGGTCGTCTCCTATGAAATTAATCGTGGCAAATCCAGAAATGTAGCTTACAATTTGATTTTATTTAGTGAAAATAAAAATCTTACCTAAAACGGTTGTGGAAGTTGACTTACATGAACTACTTATTTTAATCATTTTTGGTCGATTCACCAATTCCTATCAAGCTAGGAATTGCATCTTAGAATATGAGTCTCAAACAGTTTAATTTCAAACCAGTATCACAGAACACCCTTCCCCTCCAGTTTGCAGTTTCCATTCCTTATTGCCACTCTTTGGGTAACCTAATCAATGGGACCATCTACTACACTGGGTAACACAAAAAATATTTTTTGAAAATTGTCCAGGGTTTTTCAGCTGAATTAGACTAATTTTGATGCTCTGAGTCAGAAAATGACCTTTGTTTCGCTCAATCAGGTCAGGATTCTTTGCTATAGAAATTAAAAAAAAATCCGTTTTGTCGTTTAAAAAAACTAATTTCTGCGGATCATCAGCTGAGAAACCCTTGACAATTTTTTCCGTTTTCCTCAAGAAATAACAACGTATCCGAATTCAGTTTTTATTTACTCCGTCAAATTGGATGAGCATTATTCATAACATTAGTAAAAGAATGAGCATTATATGACATAAAATTTTGGAGTTCATGGCATAAATCGACGGCATAAATGACTGTGTCCCACATTTCCTCCACATTCCCTGGTACCTCTCTTCCATTTAGCACATGTCCTGATGGAACCTTTCTCCCTGCTCATCGCTCATCGCCCCAAGATTTTCTGGAAACTTCTCTATGTGTGAGAACAGGAAGTGCATACTTATACTCATCAAACACCCGAGTATTTGGAAGGCCTCTATCATGTTGCTGACGAGTATGGCATTGTTTGCTGCCTTCATGCTCCCCAGGAAAATATCCTCTAATCCTCTAAAATATCTAAAATATCTTCATCCTCTAGCATATTCACGGAATTTTGGAACTCTGTGTTCTTTATGAGTTTGCCGCATCTGTGGACCATCAAAAATGCCGGCCTTCAGCTTCTCAATAGTCAGCCACGGAACGGATTGGCACTGGTAGTTGAAACACCTCCCATCCTTGTCCAGAGCGCACGTGAACTGTTTTATTAATCCTAGTTTCATGTGTAGAGGTGGGATGAATATCATCTTCTGGTCAACAAGAGGTTCGTTTACAATGTTTCTTGCCCCAGGCACTAACTGTTCTCTTGCCGGCCACTCTTTACGTAGTGCTGGGCTCTGAAACGACTTTCCCACACGTATATAACGCACTGGTACATTGTGAACCCGGACTGCTAACCAAGTAGAAAGTTCACCATATTGTAGTCGACGCAGAGAATCCATTGGTGCATCTCTTATTGGATTTTGTCAAGCATGTACTTTACTACTTCATGTTTCACTTTGAGAGTTGTGTAGTGTGTAAGAGAGATTGAGGTGAAGTGGTTCCTGTTGTGGAGGAGCACAAACTTCAAAGAGTGCTTATTGCTGAAAATGATCAGTCACCAATCTCTTGAATTAACTTGAGGAGAGCCGAGTTTACCGAGAAGACCGGTGAAATCTCATCAGTACACAAAGTCTTCCTACTGGCAGAAGTAGCCCACGTAGTCTTCATGTTTTCTGTAAAAGGAATTGACACGTGCGTCCTCTCCAAGTAGATTTTTCTCTTTGAGTCTTTTCTCTTGAGGAAGTCTTTGGTAAGCTGAAATCACAAACCAAATCATTAAGCTCACATTGTAAAGAGGGCTGCGGACCATCTTGTGTTTTACACACCTTTTCTGTATATCCTTCCTCGTCTGTACTGGTGGCCTCGTTGTCACTGTCGGGAAGCTCTATGAACGCTGGTACCAGAATATCTTTGCAGTGAGAAACTGGACGGCGGGCAGATGGAAAGTGGGCATACTGAAGGCTGTGCCGATTCTTCTAGATGATGCTAGCAGTATTGATGGCGCAGAAGGAATAATCTGATGCATGGCTTAACGGCTCCCTCCAAACCACTGGAATCCCAAACTTCACTGAAGTTGTATCGCCCTTCATCCACCACCGGAGGAATTCAACACACGTCTTGCACACCGTTTGCGGTGCCTATAGTACTTGTTAGATGACTAGGTTCAAGATATACAAGGCTAGTACTGTTTTATTTACTTCCGAAAAAAACAGATACAAAAGAATAATCTATGATCCGAGAGCACTGAGTAGAAGTATTTAGTGAGATACTGTTTAGGATAATACGAGAGTAAAGTAAACGCGCCTAAAACTGGGCGTAGTATGTTGCACGGAAAAGCTTTCTCTCGTGCTGTGCGAGGCTACAGTCTGTTGGAGGTAGCCCTTTATGTGAACCTTTTATCATCAAAACTGAATGGCAGAGTGCTTAATGGCAATTAAATGCTACTAAAACCCCGTGAAAAGTCCAAATAGGCGTACGAGTATCTCCTTGAAGAAGATATCATCGACGAAGAGGAGATATCGAAAGCAGCAGAGCCTATCTATGAAATAGTTCATAGTGTAAAATAACGATTATCCGAGTCCAGAATTGCCCGTCTTAGTTTTCTGTATCGGGACCGAATTGGAATCCTGACAAAGAACCTGAGAGCTGAACAAAGTGGTAACCCTTGAGCTTTATCTGCAGTTGTTGTTAAAAATACTTCCTTACTTTTCTGTTTCCGGCCACAATCTTTGCACGAAGTCTACTTGGCTGTTTGTACAGTCAATTTTTCAGTTAAGGGAAGACAACACAGAGCAGTACAGGACGTTACAGGAATACCTCTTCATCCACAGGACTGACAACTAGTAAGCGGCACATTCTCCTGATTTGGTGATCAAACACCCCTTAATGAGAAGTATGAAAACGAGCCGCGGTCTAAAGAAAGGTAGAGGTGTGACAGAATTGCAGCGGAAAATTTGGACATCTGCTATGCCTACTTTGGTTTTCGTTAACGAACGCATGCAGAACTTGACTGACCTCATGGAGTTGACTATTGAAAATGGCTCAAGAGCGATATCCTCGAGGAGAACTAGAGATCTGGAGGACATCCAAAATATAGTTCGATACATTGAGCCCCTAGAACACTTCAGGCTGGATTCACAGCTCTTGCACGTGGTTACTGGTATCAGCGCTTCATCATCTGTAAGCCCAGACGATGCCAAATCAGTGGGGTAGACGATTCTGAAGGACATGGAAGTGGAAGACATTAACAAATGTGTTTTCAGGAGCAAGGAGAAAGCTGTAACTATGGCTGAAAAGTCATCCGTGGTGAAAGATAGTGAGAGAAAAACGGTCGACCCAGCTCTAGTCTTCAAACGTCTAGCCACAGTGGCTATCACCAGTGGTTCTGACTTGGACGAGGTTCTGTCGCTCGAGATCTATACTTTTTCATAATCGCTCTTTAGTTCGTTCGAGATGACGAGGACAGCCGACAAAGCCTCTCTTACAAATGCACTGATGAAAATTGAGGGGCAGGATGGTCCAATGAGATAGTCAATCTCCCAAAGAGTTTTAGAGGGTGGTTGACTAGTCCTCAAAATCCCGTGAACTGCCGAATCTACATATTCTGAGGTGGCATGAGCTTACTTAGATTATGTCACAAGACATTTGGGCCAGATAGTGGTAGTTTTTATTCTTACACTGATACACCAACGACGAAAAATTGCACACATCTGACGAGAACCAAATGTTTTTTGTGTCGAACGATTGGATTCTCAACGATCTGTCTTGGCTTTTCGCTGTCTACAATTAGCCATGTCTTGATGCACCTATGCAACCTACTGCACAATACTTGATAACTTCAATTCAAAGTTATCAAGTTATCAATTGAAGTTATCAAGTATTTTGCAGTAGGTTGCATAGGTTGCATCAAGATTGTAGACAGCGACAAGCCAAGACAGATAGTCCAAGTAATTGAGAGGCAAATGTTTAAATGGCTGGGGCACAGGTAAATGGTGGGAGTATACATGGACTCTGTTATTGGACACATACTAATATGAAGATCGTAAAAATAAGGAGGAAGTTTTGAGAAATCCCAGAAATAAACAACAATTCATCCACCTACTTACTGAAAGGCTGGTATACTTACGATGTAGAGTTCTACATTCTCAGGATGATACCAATGTCCTAGTTGTAAAAACAGCAGTCAGTTGTGCTGAAACTTTGTCGATCACTTTGTTTGGGAATGATACAGACCTATTAGGCCGTCTATTACACCATGCCAAGCTTGATGCATGTTATATCTTTATGTAGACAGAGACGCATGAAAATAACCGACGAGTGTAAGACATAAAAAGGATCAAGAACAAACTAGGAACCGAAGCAGTAGAAAATCTACTCGTTTCCCAAGCAAATTCTGGCTGCAACCAGCAGTAGTTTCCTTGTCACTTAAAGATGGGATTTTTGAGGATGCTTCCAAGATCTCCAGGACCCCAGGATTTTACCACCAGGAGATCGTCGAAGTTGGAGAAAAAGCTTTTCTTCTCATAAACAAAGTGAAAAGTAATGAGAAGACCCTGAAAGATGAGCAGGTGCGAGCATTTACAATGCGGGTTGTAATTGAAAATGCTTTCGTTCAGGCAGAGCGGCTTCCGCCGACTCTGGCTGCCGCAAAGTACCACATATACAGGCACTTTTTGCAGATAATGAAGTGGGAAGACACATCCAATTTGCTAAAGCTCGAAGAGTGGGGTTGGCACCTCTCTTCGTCACGGAATATGTATCTTCACATTACGAAAGATACTTCACCAGCACCATAAAATCGGCTGAAGATGCTAAGGTGCATCTTCAGCCAATGCAGTAAGTGCACCAGCGGTTGTGAGTCTCTTACATGCAGCTGCCATCAGAAAGGTTTGCCCTGTAGCCGTGCTTGCGGGGAGTGTAAAGGGGTGTCACGTGCTAACGCTGCATCAAGACAGGATGAGGACGATAACATAGACGGGCAGGAAGAAAAATTAGCTTTAGGTTGTGGCTTAAAATCAAGATGTTTTTGGGATTAATTTACCTCAGCTTTAAAAGTTCCTTTTTATAACTGATTGATCTGAAGCTTTGGTCTCGATTAAATAAGGGGTTTTCAAGATGTTATACGTAGCAACCCCTCATATTACAGGTCCCATAGAGGAAGAAATCAAGTAAATAGTAAAAAAGCTACTTTTTGACCTCATATTGGGTAAAACAGTACTTAATTTGATGTTAAAGGATCCTATAGCCACATGAATCTGTCAAATAATAATCTTTGTACTTTACCCACCACCCTCATTCTATGAAGATGAAAACTGATATTGCAGTACGGAAAACTGGATTTCTGACGTCGGATTTGGATTTGCCATGCTTGATTTGATAGAAATCAATTTCCCCCTCCAAGGAAAATTCGGGACACTTGCGCAAGGAAGATTCCGGTGGATTTTTTGTTTAATTAAGTTGATTTTTCCGAACATTTTGGTTTAAAAAACAACCTGTGACAAGGATCGCAAGGTCAAGCCGTATTTTTCTTCCACTATAATGTAGGAAATGAGCTTAGTACTTGGTTTCATATTAAATCAAGAGTTAAGCAGGGCCGTGTTTTTATATGGATCTTATATGGATCGTTTTGATGGACTTCGTCTTAAGGAGCACAGCAAAGGCAATTGGCCTAAAATATTGACTTGGGATAAGGGAAGTGCTAAATCTAAGTATTTCATTTCTAATGATATAAATGAAAATGATATATCTGCAACGTCTTGGGATTGACAGGTGGAGATCGACCTGAACATTTTGGAGTGCTGGGGGGGGGAAGGCAAGAGGGCTACATATTTTGTGTTGAGAGAGGGGGTGTGGGGGATGGAAACATAGTTTTCTGACCTCCATATAAAAAAATAGGGCGATTATCTCCAGTTGAACTTAGAGTTTCGGACACCTTATTCTGAATACCGAAGTACACACGGCCTCTTTTGGTCTACATCGCTACTTTTCCAAGTACAGATTCTAGTCCAAAAGGAGCCTATAGTGCCAATTTTAAACTGACTAGAGAACGAGTCACTTAACCCTTTCCCCTCGGTTCATTTAAGATTACAGTTTCGTTTATAACACCATAACTATCCCTGAAACTATCAGCTTGACATCAAAATCTGTTCCTTGGATATTGCAGATAAGTAATTTTCATCAACTGGCAAGGCATTTGATCATTTCTGGTCATTTACAAGGGCCGAAGGCCCAAGCTCTGTCCAAGTGGTGTGAGGGCTATTTTCGAGAGACAAGGCGGCAAGCTACTTACCATCTTGCTGGAGTGAAGTGAGGGCCTCAAAAAACAAACACCCGTAAATCTCCGAACCAAGAGAATCTTAATGTGCCAAAGAAAACAAAAATAGATAGGGTCCCGCTCAAATGGTTCCCGGATGTTTTTCTTTTCATTCGCTTGAAACATAAATTTTTTTGTCTTCGGGCCAAGGGGACCTAAATGAAAAATACCCATTAGTTCATCCAAAAATAAAACCCAAAACACAACAAAGTTAAAGTTTTCTTTACCGCTTGAAACTCACATCCGGTATTTACACCAATTTAAAAGAGTTTCCTGAAACTTTTGACTGCTTTGTTCGTCCTATTCTGGAGTGTTGGACTTAATTTTGGTTTTAAATAAATCCAATAGACGATTTTAGGGTCGATAAAGTTCACACAAGATTTGAATTTATGATTCTGTATATGATTGTCATTTAATAATAAAAAAAAAATACCAGGGCTCAAATTCATTCTATTCAGTTTTATCGATGATGTGCAGATCCAGCTAAGCAACCAGGATCATTAAAAACTTTTTTGAAAATATTCTAAAACTCATACAATTTCAGAAAACATATTTTATATCGTCTTCCCCCTTTCAAATTTTCTGTTAGAAAATAAAAAGGAAAAAGTAGTGGATGATTCATTCGCACACAGGAGTTAGTTGCTGCAACAGCTAGTTTTAAATCATTTAACAAGTGCTTAGTAGGCAACCAATTTTATTCAGATCTGTTTCGGTTTTTACTGAACTTTATTGGTAAGCTAATTATTAAGTACGCCAACTTCATTTGTATTATTATCATCGTATGTTTTGTAGTGCTATTTCCAGTGTTATTTTTAGTATTACAGCTATTTATGTACTTTGTTGTGACCAGCAGTTTTATTTATGCTGCATGTATGCGCCTAAATCTTCACATGCTTGTTAACTTCTGATTTTCGCCATAATCAGTATCCAGCTGAGACTGTTAAATTTTAATTTAATAGCAAAATAAAGTTTTCCTGATGAAATTAAAAACGAAGTTAAAGCTGAAAATAAAAAATTACTGTTTCGCAGTTTATGCAACATATTTTTGAAAAATGGTTTCAAACAAACTGGGTCTTGATATTTACCTATATTTATAGATTTCTGAAATACTTTTTGCTCTTTGTATATAGCTTTCAGCTACATTTTTGCGAATCGGTCAAGAAAAAAAAGGGACGTGTGACAGCAGAGGCAAATATACGATTTTTAAAACGTTGGATTAGTAATTTATGGTTAATCCATTTGTTACAGTTCCAAGTAAACAAACATTTTTTACTAAGGCTAACAAAACAGTCCCTTCATGTCCACACATGAATAGGTACCAGATACCACAGAATCTAATGTGCTTATGAATACTCGGTAATGAAGAATAGATATGATTCTGGGTCTTTGCCAGTAAACTGGTAAGCCGTTGGTACTCTGTAAGCGTTTTGGTATTATGTTCTCCGAACAGCTAGCTACATGTACTGTGGTGCCCTGGTTAAGCTGAGTTAATGCTGGATCGACTCGTGAAGGAACAAATAAATATAATTAGAAAGCTAGCGGGGAGAACATTGGAATAAAAAGCGAAAACATGAGTAGAATGGCTTTGGTAGCTTCCGGACCCCAAATCCCTATTCAGCAGTTTCAATCCCTTTTTGGTGTAGCTAACTGACAGGAATTTTACTTCCCAAGTCTGCCTCTAAAAGCATTTGTGATGCAAACGTCTTTAGTAGCTTCTATGTAGACATTTGGAAAAAACTACGTTTTCCAAAGTGTTAAAGAGGCTGAGTCACAAGTTCGAACCTTAAAACGTACAGGGATTAGGAGGTGCAGTTGGGGGGCTGCCGCCCCCCAAACCCCCGCTTCCGTATATGAAAGGGGCTGTGCCCTCCTCAACGCCTCGCTCTTTACGCTAAAGTTTTTATTGTTTAAAAAAAAGAGTTGTGAGAAAGTCAAACTTCAGCGTAAAGAGCGAGGCGTTGAGGACAACGTTAAAGGGGGGCTGTGGTGGGAAAAATTAACATGGGTTCTTATAGGAAAACGAGGTTTTTCGTAAATGTAAATTCGGGGGATAATTTTTTCGGTCTGAAAATATCAAAAGGCCATAACAGGTCAAATTCCGCTTCGAACGAGTCCTCATTCATCCGGATTCGTTTCCAACTGTGGCCTGTAGGCGTGGCTGATAAAAAAAAGAGAAATGAACATTAAGTGGCTATATTTGTTTTTTGGAAAACAGAGAAGGAATGATCGGATTGAGCTGAAATTTCGAGGATAAGCTCCTGGGCCCTAGGAAAGCTTAACCTCTAAATTTCAGCCCAATCGGACAACGTTAAAGGGGGGCTGTGGTCGGAGGGTCGAAACTCCCGGCCCACTTTTACCCATGAAGATAAAGTCGGGGGGGGGGGGGGTGAAATTTTGCACGTTTCTTAGTTGGAGCTTGGGCTACAGAATGCGATCAGCGCTGTCTCTCTGCGACCGCTAGGACCGGAAATCGCTTAACATTGTGGTGGGTCGCCTCTTTAAAGAGGCACAAGTGTGCCTCCTTGATAATAGCCCCCATGCAAACATATGTCTTCTGACTTTTTTAATCCCATAAATCTTAAAGATATTTACCCCCGTTTTTTGTGCACGTGACGTGAATATTTTGCAGGCTTATCATAAATCACAGGGGTAAACTTGGCACGATTTAAACCTAAGCTAGTCGGAACCACTGACCTAGATTATTTACAAATACGCTTCGGAACCAAATTATTAGACTCCTGGGTTTATTGTTTCTAAGGCATTTTAGGGCTAATGTACTGAAGAATAGATGCTTCCTCATGGTATTGCATTAGAATAGGTTAGTTCATACTACATTGCATTGAGAGCATATGCTATTCATCACGACATTGTATTTGAGCATTGGAAGGTTCCGGACACTTTGTATTGGAGCATAGGGGACATACGGACACAGTGCATTAGATTATATGGGATATACGGATACTTTGACATTTTTCGATGTCATAACCCTGACTTTTCTAGTTCTGTGAGAATCTTTTTTTTTTGGGGGGGGGGGGGGGCAGGGCTCCGCAATCACTCTATTTCAGACAGTTTTAAATGCAATTACTATTTTTTTTTCTACTCATCACTGTCGATAAATCAGTTTCACAGACAGTTACGTTGGCCAAGTAAGAAAATAATGGAAAAAGAGGCACCCTTACCATCCCAAGGGAGCTCAAGAGCACAAGGAAGGTCTCAGAAAAGGAGATTCAGTATTTTAGAAAGCAATCTCGAAGAACAACACAAAATATTCAGAAAAGAGATTTTCCATAGTGGAATTCTTCACATTTTTTGAGAAATGATACAGAAGAATCGTATAAAAGAAATAGAATATGCAAACCTTCATCATCATTCCGGAAAAGCTCCAATATGTCATTTTATGTCAATCTCATTATTGATAGATTTTTATATTTTTTTTTTACGTTGTGCATACAATGAATTTGTTTTTCATATTAGTTTTGTCTTAGGCCTTTGATAAGGCTAGGGTAAGGATACGAGCGAAATTGCATCCCGGGACCGTTTTGGCTATGGTATTACGAGACGTTTTGGCTATAGAAAGATAGATTAGGGAAATACGATGAAGATTGCATTCCAGGCCGAATTTTTAGTTCCCCAAACCTGCCGCTAGGGGCGTTCATATCGCTAATACCGCTATACGGGCCGCTTTTTTAGTTCCCAAACTTAATGTTAGGGTCTTCGTGGTGCTAGTTTGGCTACACTAGCAGATTTTCAGGCGATTACTCCCTGCATGGTGTTTTAGCCAATTTTTTTCTGTATTTTAAGATTTGATCTTTTTTAAGAGAAACTCTGTATTTCCTCTTGGGCACGGGCTCTTCTGAAGTTTGGAATCAACATGCAGTTCGATTCTTCGTTAACTCAACACTCCCTGTCTTACATTTTGCCCGCCCCCCTACAGCCCTATAATATATAAGGGGTAGAAATTCGATTTCCTGTTATGATTAAAAGTCTTTATTTTGTTATTTTTGAACAACTCATGCCTTTTCTTTAACATTTCCAGACCTATAGGGGCCTCCTCTATGACTTGCACAGCAAAACAAGTCATATCTTGTTTTAAGATTTCCAGGCCTGCAGGGGGTCAGATTTTAAAGTCCCAGTTTTAAGGTTTAGTTTTAAAGCAATAGTTTAAAGTTTTTATATTAGTGTTTTGTTTTTCCAGTTTAAAATTTTACGCTTATGTTACACCATAATGATTAAAAATCCTTTACTTAATTAACTCAAGTTTGCGTTAATTAAACTGGTTCCTAACGCAAGTTTATCGGATTAACCTATTTTGCGCCCCCCCCAAAATTTTTTTATCGGATCAACCTATTTTGCACCCCGCCCCCCTAAAAGAAATCATGGATCCACCCCTGTACCAAGGGCCTCCTCTATGACTTTTGGACCACAGTACAAGTTTTTTTTCCTTTTAACATTTCCTTACCTATAGGGGGCCTCTCCATCACTATTTCGAGCACTTTTACACAGCAATATTTTGTGGGTTGACTTTGCTTCCCCATCAATATATCACCGAGCCTTTCCCTCCCTTTTATAGTTTTAAGATTTCGGTTTTTATATTTTAGTTCTAAAGTTTCAGTTTTGAACTTATAGATTTAAGATTTTACTGTCGAAGTTTTAGTGATAATGTCCTAGTTTTAAAGTTTAGTTTTAAAGTAAGAGTTTTGAAGTGTTTATATTAAAGTTTATTTTTCTAGTTTTAAATTTTACACTTACATAAGACCATAATGATTAAAAACGCTAATTTGATTATTTTTCGAACAACTCGTGTCTTTTCTTTAACATTTCCAGACCTTCCTCTACGACTTCTGGACTGCAGAACAAGTCCTCTGATTCTTTAACAGTTCTGTACCTATAGGGGGTTTCCCCATGACTCTATTTCAAGCACTTTTAGACCGCAGTATTTCGTGGTTTGACTTGTCTGAACTTATGAATTAGAATAGTTAGTTGGCTGCTCAGGTCTCCAAGTCTCTTACTGAGGTTTTTAGCTTTTCGTGGGTGTTTCATTCCCGAGGCTCATAGCTTGAGATATTTACTTTGGTATTACATGGTTTCACTTGTCGGAAGTTATGAATTAGAATAGTTACTTGCCTGTTTGGGGTTTTCACACTTAAGTTTATGTAGCTTTTCGTGGGTGTGTCGTCTCTTAAACTTATTGTTGATGGTCTTTATATTGGTATTTCGTGGTTTGGCTTGTCTAAAGTTATAAATTAGAATAGTTAGTTGGCTTTTTGGATTTTTCAGACTTAGGTTTTTCAGCTTTTCCTATATGTTTGATTTCGGAGACTTAGTATTTGAGATGCGATTTGAGAAGTTGGCGCTCCAACCTAACCTAGAGTAACCTAAGGTAAAAGCGGTAAATATAAACTAGCTTAAAAGCAGAAAACCTGACCTAACTTAAAATTGGTAAAAGTTTCTTAAAATCCCGTTCTTAAGAAATCTCTTCTATTTGGTTGAAGCAGAATTCCCTCTTTTGCTTATAAGGTTTTGGAATTTTGTATTTTTAACGTTTTAGTGCATTGAATTTTTTCTTAAATTCAGTGTTTTGATTTTTTTTTAATTTTAGTGTTTTGATTTCGTTTAGTTTAATGTTTTGAATTTTGCTTTTTCAATATTAATGTTTTGAATTTTGTTTGTTTTCAACTTTTTGTGTAGGTCTCAGTCAAGAATCATTGAAAGGCAATAACACGCTTTAAATGAGGAGTTTTAGTGGGCTGTTAAACGGAAAAAATCACTAGAATCGTGCACTTCAGGCAAAAAGCACCAAAATTGGTGGAGATATAGATTAAAGTATTGGGAATCCAAGGGTGACGAGAAGCACTTCGAGCAGGCGCTCAAAAGAACCTTTACGAGCACCCGAAGCGCTAAAAAAAGCGCAAGTTTACCAGTCTCTCTACAGACGCATCTAAACTTCTGAAAATACGTTTTAAGATATTGAGATTCCAATGGTGGCTAAATAAAAAGCAAAGGATTGCGGTGCACCACGCAATAGAGTACTAAAAAACACGTAAAGCACAATGTGAAAGCGCCTATTCTATGGAATACAAAAACTGGCATAAACATAGTTTAGAGTACTAGAAGTTCGACTATTTACAAGAAGCAGCTCGAGTTTGTCTGTCCAAGCGCGTATTTGCGCGCTCAAAAGCGCACAAAAAGCGCAAAACTGATGGAACGTTTTGAGAAACTCCAAAAAAGTCGAAATATAGTACGAAACATGGGGAACCCAATGGTGATCGGTATGAAGTCGAGCGATTGCTTTTTAGCACCCTGTAAAACACCCCAAATGCTAAAAAAGCGCAGGTTTACCGGCCTCGCTGCAAAAGCATCAAAACTTCTGAAAATACGTTTTAAAATATGGCGATTCCAAATGTGGCTTTACAAAAAGCAAAGGATCTCTCTGAAGCGCGCGATAGAGATCTAATGAAAGCGCGTAAAGTGCAAAATGGAAGCCCGAATTCCATGGAATACAAAAACTAACGAAAACAGTTTATTACTAGAAGTCCGGCAATTATAAAAAGCAGCTCGAGTATGCGTGTCAAAGCGCTTTATAATGATAATGGGCTAGAAGTCGAGCGATTGCTCTATATCGCCCTATAAAGTAACTGAAGGGCTAAAAAAGTGCAAGTTAAGTATGACTGCTGCAGTGACGACTTCACTCAGATTTAGCACATAACAATGCCAAAAATCTCCCTGTAAATTAATTACCTCAGCGTGGTAATCATAACTAAGTTCCGTGTCATTCTTCGTATCGTTTTCTGGACTTAGCGGCCCATAGGGTGAAAAGTGCCATATGGGTAAAGGTTTCTGAACAGAAGCTTTTTGCCAAATGGAAATAGCAAAGGGGTATGTAAGGCTTTTATAAATAAGATAATATATAAGAATTACAAGACTACCAGAAGGCATAATTAAAAACAACTGAAGCTGCGTATGTGTTTAAACATTCAGCGTGATCTCGTCTTTTGACACAAACCTGTATGAAAAACAAATAAAAAACAGTGCTATTTTGCTTATTTGCAAGCAAATATGGAACGCATTGTAGCATCACAATTCGAAATTAGCGAGCTTATGCGCAATAGTGGTCTTTTCAATATCTGTATGTATAATGAGGTATAGGTCCAAATACACATATACTCAGTTATGCACATACCTGTGTATATCTAGATCTAAACTACCGTTTCTTTACAGACAATAAGCACCCAAAATGCTTCGATTTGACCCAGAAGTAATCCCCGATGTTCTACTTGGGCAAACGAAAACAATCAGTTGGCAATTATGTGCATTCTGCCAAGAAGATCGTTGCATAAAGAAGCTGGTGACTCCCACCCAAGAAGCTTATGAGACACTCCATAGAAATTTGTTGTAGTTTGAATCCATCGGCAAAGATCCCCCGGTGCTTAAAAGACTGCAGGAAATGGACAATCCGCTACCTACAGTTGACGTTTTTGCTTCTCGTAAAGCAACATGGCATAAGTGTTGCAGAGTAGCGTAAAGCGGAACGTCATTAGAGCGTGCCTGAAAAGAACTCATGCAGAAGAGAGTCGAAAGAGGTCAAACACTGACCCTGAAGACCAGCAGTGCACAAGTTGTAGAAACAAGCGTACCCTTGTTCCCATTGACACCCTGTATCTCGACCCTGTTTGCTTCTTCTGTGACCAGCCAGCAAACTACAGTATGTTGCATAAAGTAATGTTTCTGCGATTCAGTGAAAACGTGAAAAGGTCTGTTATAGACTTGAAAGATGGAACTTACTTGCAAAGCTTGATCGATATATGATTGCGAATGACTCTGTTTATCACCACCAATGTTTGAATGACTTCAATACCCGTATCCGGTCGTAAAAGCGAGCTGGAAAGCCGACCAACATACGTCCGAGAAAGAAGAAGCAGCAAAACGACTCGCATGTGGAGAGCTGGTGTATATGCTTGAAGAACTTCGTGACGATGAAGTTTTTTTTTCACTTTGTCAAATCTAGTAAAACAGTATAGCGAAACGCTTTCAGGCATGGGTTGTAGGGAGGTATATGTCAGTAGTGCTAGGTTAAAGAAAAAACTTCTGGCTGCTGTACCGAACATGTGCGAGTTTCCAAAAGGCAGAGAACTTAATCTTGCCTACTCGCATGATGTTGGATCCGCCTTGGATCTTGTTAATCAGATGACGCCAGAAGATAAAGTAGGCGTGATGGCAAAAGCTACGAGGATTATCAGAAGAGATATGTTTGTTACTAGACAATTTAACGGTGATTTTAGTGTGTCCAATCAGGTGGATTCAGTCTCTCCATGCCTTTTTTTTTTTTTAGAATGTTGCTACATGGTCTGAACCTAAGAAACGACTCTGCAGTAGAGAATATAGACCTGACACTTCCCAGTTGGTGACATTTAATGCCGTCAAAAAGCAAAGACACGTCAAAGACTCGGAAATCGTAATCCGAGACTGTGCAACCCAGGAAACCCCTCTGGCTGTTTATCTTTCGATGGTTTTACACAGTGAAGGAAGAAGCAAATCTATCATTGAATATTTTCATCGTCTAGGGCTGTGTATCTCTTACGCCAGGTACCCTATCATTAGTGACTACATCGTTGACAGTTTATATCAACACTACCAAAGCGAGGGTGTTTTTAAACCAGTGAATCTTAAGAATTTTGTATTTACTGTTGCCGTTGGAGACAATACTGACCAAATCTCTGCTTCGAAAATGTCTCAGACTTCGTTCCATGGAAACATCATTTGCATGATTCAACCTCTGTTTAAGGATGAACGTCAAGTTCAAGAGCCCTTAGCCATCTTCCGAAGGAACAACTCTGATCTTTTGAAAAAATGTGACGTCATTGGACAGTATTATGATGTTCAGCCGTGTATTTCTCCTCCAAAGAATATGTTTGTGTCTCCATCGGCGGTGTCACCGTCTCCAGAAATGTACATGTATATTCAGCAATAAAGCTTGAAGTTTAAACTTCGATCAAGTTTGTTAGAGATAGGCTCTATGAGGATGAACTAGACCCAAAACAGTTCTGTTCATGGGGTGCTTTTCATGCAAATCTGAAATTTCCAGCACCAGTTGGATATATGTTTCGAACTGCTGCAACATATTAACCCGAATCAAGCCTTGGTCGTAGCCTACGATCAACCACTGTACAAGATCGCGAAGGAGCTTCAGTGGTTGATGCCACACAAGTAGGGAGAAGGAAAGCTGGTTGTAATGATGGGACTATTAAAAGTAAAAATGGCCATGGATTCAGTAATAGGAGAAATTTCCAGTGGAAGGGGACAAGCATTGACTGATGCAGGAGTTTTCACGGCAGGGAGATGTGACGCACTAGAAAAGAGTAGTAAAGTTAACCATTCTCGGTATGCCTATGAAGTTACTATTGCCGCACTCGAGGAATTAAAGTGGCGAGCATTTTGCACACTATTCGAGTCAGATTATGATGAAATGAAGGACTTCATCAGTTGGGCAAAGGAGCGCGAACCAATGTATCCCAATTTTTCCTTCTGGAATCTGGTGGTTAGATTCATCAATCTGTTACTTGTTCTGGTTAAGTCTTTTCGAACCGGTGATTATCATTTATACGTTGCAGCCATCACCAAAATACTCCCACTCTTTTTTTGCCCTTGATCATCAAAACTGTATGGTTGTCTATACATATCAGAGATCTACAGACCCTACAGTCAGTCTGTCCATCTGTTTACAGGCAATTCGAAGAAGGAAAGTTTGTAGTTTCTGCTACAGGCAAACTATCTCCTTCTATCCCGCTAGAACAAGCAAATTGATTAAACATCAAAACTGTGAAGGGTATTGGAAGGATAAGTGGACTAACCAACGATCAATTTGCAATGAGGACCCTCATGATTGCAGCACTGGAAATGGTAAGGATGACTGAAGATTTCCGAAATTTGAAGGAACAGCGGATTGCAGAACATCACGAAATGAGCTCGGCATTTCAGTAGAGGTACCAGACAAATACTAAAAACTTTGTAAATACCCTAATAGAATAGGGTAATCCTTTCGAAAATATGTATGACAGTATCGTTTCCATCCACTCCGGGAGAGTACCCCATTTTCGTACCATCAGTAGTTACCGCAGTCTGGAAATGGTTTGACAGTCTGGAAATCATCCCAGTATGATACTTTCGTGGAAGAGCGTGTTGTAAAGCATACAAAGCCTATTGATTCACCGATACGCCAAAACAAGATGCCATTGTTTTCAACTCCCATTCCATCATCGATACCGAAGTCGAAATCGATCCTTCAGATGGCCAAGTCAGAGTTTGCCCTATTTGTCAAACTCTATATTGACTGCAACACCAAAGGCGCTGACCTGGAAGAGTTTTTCAAACACGAGAACCAGCCTTTCCCTCCTTCAACCTCTGATCAGGGTAATCTGAGATCCAGCATGAAGTCAGATATTGTATCTCTGCTCACATTTTATTCTTCTGAATTTCTGACCAAGAAACCTCACGACGATTCAAAGGTTTTTGATGGTGCTGTCCTAGTCCACCTTATAAAGCCAAAAAGCAAGACGTTTGGCGAATATGTTAAAGATTTATCAATACCTTCGTAAGCAGTTCACAAGTGAAGCACAGCGAGGTAAAGTCATCGTGAAGAAGTCTTCAAACTTCTTCAGGAGATAAACGTGACAAGGCTATGTAATCGACAAAGGCTGAAGACAGAACGCCAGTTCCTAAAAACTGGACAAGTTTCCTTCAGTGTTCAGACAACAAGCAGAGCCAATTCAAGTTCATGGCAAAAAAGATATACGACACTGTAACCAATCATTTGGTTGTCTTGACTTCTGGTGATAGTGCAAGAAGTACTATTCCAACTGACTTGGCTGAAATTCATCCTAGCAACCAAGCTGCAACATGAAATTCATCACTGTCAGAACGGTTGACTCAGATGTAGTTGTTCTGCTCCTCGCAAAGTACTTTCTTATTGGGGTTGATCAACTGTACGTAGCCTACGGCTAAGAAAAGATTTTCTGCTACATTCCTGTTCACGACATAGCAACTGCACTTGGCGAAGAAAACGCGCAGTCACTGCTTTTTTCAAGCTCTAAGTGGCTGCGACACTGTGTCAGCATTCCTGTGGCATGGCAAACTAAAGGTTTTGGAAAGAATGGGAAGCGCACAATGCCATAACACCGGTCTTCAGTTGCCTCTCTTCTTCTCTTCAAGAGCTGACTGAAAACGACTTTGCACAGATTGAAAAGTTTATTCTTCTGGTATATGACAGATCAAGTGGGAAAAAGTCGATAAACAAGTTGAGGAAGTATATGTTCACCAAAAAAGGATCATCCATGGACAGATTTCTGCCAATCCAGGGAGCGCTAAACCACCACATTTGGCGCGCTTACATTCAAGCCCAAGTATGGTCCATTGCTCATCTTGTCATTATTCCAGAAAAGAACCCCAACGATTACAGATGGGATAAGACTAGCAATGGGCTTTGCGCCTTCTGATGGTCAACCCTGCCCCAAGCTTCTGTTACCAGTCGAGAGCTTATACGTTGCAGTTTCAAAATGCAATGCTCTGGGCACTGGAACTGCAAGAGCAGCTTATTTGAGAGCACCGAGTTATGTTCTTGCCACGGGTCCTGCCAAGTGTAAATAGATTTTATATATTATGTATTTTGATGTCCCTTTTAATCTCAGCAAAGTACCATATTATGTGATAATCAATACCTTATTTTGTAATCCATTTTCCAATAACATTGACAATCAAGACAAGTTAACTAAAGTAGCAAACGGAAAGGCCTTTTTTGGTTGCGTATGTCCAAAAAAGTGCCATGTAGGTCTCTATGTGTGTTCGAAACCCTTTATTCTTTTCGTGTCATTAAGCGTCGTGGGCTCTGCTGGACGCTGTAAATTGTATTGCATTTTCATTGCTAGGACCGGATTCTGGCTTACAGATTCACTTTCTTTTCAACATAACTCGACTGTCGGTATTTCAAACCATGTTTCTACCAAATCTGAACTTTCTGTAACAAGCAGATGAGTTTTGCGCTTTTAGCGCACTTTTCAGTGATTGCAAAGGTGTATAAAGCGATCGCTCGACTTGCTGTCAGTGATTATTGGGTTCCCTATACTTTTGTACTACATTACCACTTTTTTCGGAGTTTCTTCAAACTTTCCATCGGTTTTGCGCTTTTTGCGCGCTTTTGAGCGTGCAAATTTGCGCTTTGACGCGCAGACTCGATCTGCTGCTTGTAATCTTCGGACTTCTAGTACTCTAAACTATTTTTTTGCCTGTTTTTGTATTACATGGGATAGGCGCTCAGGTTTTGCGCTTTAAGTGCTTTTCTTAGCGCTCTATTGCGCGCTTCAGAGCGATCTTTTACTTTTATGTAGCCACTATTGAAGTCGCCATATCTTAAAATGTATATTTAGAGGTTTTGATGCTTCTGTAGAGATGCTGGTAAACTTGCGCATTTTCTAGCGCTTCGGGCGCTCGCAACGATGCCTTAGAGCGCCCGCTCGACGTGCTTCCCGTCACCATTAGATTCCCCGTTAATCTATATTTCCACCTATGTTGTTACTTTTTGCCAGAAGTGCATGATTCTTATGCTTAACAGCCCTGCTAATATATTTCAGACACGATACACCTATAAAAGTCTAAGAAAGTTAGCTCACAAAAGACCTAGTCATAAGTTCCAGACAAGCCAAACGACGAGATACCAAAGTAAACATCTCAAACAATAAGACTCGGGAACCAAACACCCACAAAAAGTTAGAAAACCTAAGTCTGATAATCTCACAGAGCCAAGTAACTATTCTAATTGATAAGTTCAGACAATTCAAACCAAGAAATATCAAGGTAAACATCTCAAGTAATAAGCCTCGGTAACCAAAAAAACAACGAAAAGCTAAACAACCCAGGTCTGAGCACCCAAACAGCCAACTAACATTTCTAGTTCACAAGTCTAGAAAAGTAAAACTAGAGAATACCAAAATAAACATATCAAACTATAAGCCTTGGGAAGTAAACACCTACGAAAAGCTAAAAATCTAAGTCAGAAAACCACAAACAGTCAACTAACTATTCTAATTCAAAAGTTCAGACAAGTCAAACCACGAAAGTACCAAAGTAACTATCTCAAATAACCAGCTTCCGACACCTCATACCCAAAATCAGCACAAAATAATAAGTCTGAAGACCCTAAGAAGTCAACTAACTATTCTATTCATAAGTTCAGACAAGTCAAACCACGAAAGTACCAAAGTAACTATCTCAAATAACTAGCTTCCGACACCTCATACCCAAAATCAGCTCAAAACAATAAGTCTGAAGACCCTAAGAAGTCAACTAACTATACTATTCATAAGTTTCAGACAAGTCAAACCGTGAAATACCAAAGTAAATATCCCAAATAATAAGTCTTAAGAATCAAACACCCACTAAATACTAAAAATCTAAGTTTGAAAAACCCAAACAGTCGACTACCTATTCTAATTCATAACTTTAGACAAGCCATACCATGAAATACCAAAGTAAAAATCAATAAGTTTTGGGTCTCAAACACACAAGAAAAACCAAAAATTCTAAGTCTGAAAAACCCAAACAGTCAACAACTATTCTAATTCATAAATTCAGATAAGTCAAACCAGGAAATATCAACGTAAATATCTCAAATAATAAGATTCAGACCCGACACGCCCAGGAAAAAGTAGAAAATCTAAGTCTGAAAAGCCCAAACAGCCAACTAGTTATTTTCATTCATAACTTCAGACAAAACAAAGCACGAAATAGCAAAGTATACATTTTAAAACTAATCCTCGGGAAACGAACAGCTAGGAAAAGCTACAAAACCTAAGTTATAAATTCCCAAAAACCCAACTAACTATTCTAGTTCATGGCTTCAGACAAAACAGAGCATGAAATACCAAAGCAAATATCTCATATGAGTAGTAAGGCCATATGCACTTCAAAATATACATGCACTTTCACAAGCCTGAGGCATGGATATGTGTGTATATTTTCAAGCAATTGGGTTACCAGGGCCATTTGCCTATTACAATGAACCCTACATGGCTTGGCAGACAGGTTTTCTATTATGAGACTCATTTTTTGTGTGTCAGTCGATTAGAGAAAGCTTGGTGGTTAGTCCAATATAATAACTGATTGGTCGGTTTTTTAAAAACTTGCCAACTATAATGTACTCAATTTAAAAAAAAAAAAAACCCGATATAATGACCGTACACTGCATCCCAATTTTCATTATGTTTTAAGACATTGTTTATAGTACACCATATAATTTTTAAATTTTTTGAAAACAATGTATTTATCAATTTTCAATGTGAGTTTACAAGTTTTAATTGTTTTGAAAAACAGTTTTTTATCATTCAGAAACAAGCTTTTTCCTAACATGATGTATTTTTCTGCTTTGAATGAAAAGCTTGCGTGTTACAAAGAGTGTGAGAGTTTTGGGGGGTTAAATTTCACAGGCTCTTGCTATAAACGGGGTTTGTCTAATTCCGATGTCACGGTGGATGACTTTGGGAAAAAAATTAGCGTTGGAGGGGGCCTAGTTGCCCTCCATTTTTTTTTTTGGTTACTTAAAAAGGACATTAGAACTTTTAATTTCCGTTCGAATGAACCTCCAGATAGGAGCTTTTAACTTCTATAGTAGGGTTCTCTGATGATGTGATTTTCATTAAAGTTCTATGAGTTTTAGAGGGTGTGTTTTCCCCCTTTTTCGAAAACAAGGCAAATTTTTTCTCAGGCGCGTAACTTTTGACCGGTATAGCTAAACTTGATGAAACTAATATATTTTGAAATCATAAGGATTCGCTCTTTACGCTAAAGTTTTTTATTGTTTAAAAAAAATAAAGTTATGAGACAAGGTCAAACTTTAGCGTAAAGAGCGATACGATGAGGAGGGGGGGCACCCCCTTTCATATAGGGAATAATTTCTGTTCGTTTTAATGTCGCTCCTTACTTTCAGTTTTAAAAAAAAAACTTGTTTCTTTTTTCTATTATGTAAATAAAATCTCTCCTCCATAGGTATGTTTACAAGTTTTAATTGTTTTGAAAAAACAGTTTTTTTATCATTCAGAAAACAAGCTTTTCCTAACATGATGTATTTTTCTGCTTTGAATGAAAAGCTTGCGTGTTACAAAGAGTGTGAGAGTTTTGGGGGGTTAAATTTCACAGGCTCTTGCTATAAACGGGGTTTGTCTAATTCCGATGTCACGGTGGATGACTTTGGGAAAAAAAAAAATTAGCGTGGGAGGGGGAGGGGGGGCCTAGTTGCCCTCCATTTTTTTTTTTGGTTACTTAAAAAGGACATTAGAACTTTTTAATTTCCGTTCGAATGAGCCTCCAGATAGGATCTTTTAACTTCTATAGTAGGGTTCTCTGATGATGTGATTTTCATTAAAGTTCTATGAGTTTTAATTTAGAGGGTGTTTTCCCCCTTTTTCGAAAACAAGGCAAATTTTTTCTCAGGCGTGTAACTTTTGACGGTATAGCTAAACTTGATGAAACTGATATATTTGAAATCATAAGGATTCGCTCTTTACGCTAAAGTTTTTTTATTGTTTAAAAAAAAAAATAAAGTTATGAGACAAGGTCAAACTTTAGCGTAAAGAGCGATGCGATGAGGAGGGGGGCACCCCCTTTCATATAGGGAATAAATTTCTGTTCGTTTTAATGTCGCTCCTTACTTTCAGTTTTAAAAAAACTTGTTTTTTTTTATGAAATTAATAATAGGAGCACCCTAATGAGCAATAAACAAGAGGAGGAGGAGGGCAAAATTTGACCTCTTAAACCATTTATCCAACAAAATGGAAAAAGGGGTTGTTTTTTTTTTCATGCTAAATTTTGCCCTTTTTTTCAAGGAAGAGGATACGTGCAATAACCCCCCTTCTGAAAAGAAAGCAAGAACGGAACGAAGCTGCATTAATGCAAGCCGCAAGACCATCAATTATCAAATATGCCGGTAGAATTACACACGATCTGGACCAGCCAACAACCACCCAACTTATACTGCCAGGGCCATCTAACCCAGTGTTAGCTCCACGCAAGCTGGAAGGAAGTTGAAAAGAGAATGGACTGCTTCTCATAATGCCTCAGCTCAGCCTACTGAAGATCGTGAGCTTGACCCCCTTCATGTATTGCCAAGGAGTTCAGATGTAGAAGCCCAGTCAGAATTTGTAATTATATACATAATTTTTTCTTTCCCTATTTTTCAAAAATAAGGTAAATTTTCTCAGGCGCATAGCTTTTGATGAGTAAAACTTAAATTTGTTTCTAAACTATTCTATAATAATTCTATTTCATTTTCTTTCATTAACCAAATTAGCAGTATATAATGGAATGCTTATAACACTGAAATAGCTTATCATACATTTCTAAAAAACCTTACCTTTTAACTTCTCTCTTCTAACCTAGACGTTTTTCTAATGCAATAATCCAATATTCCTTTAGACAAACTAACTATATGAAAACATACAATTCGCTATTTCACAGATGACAACCATTCTTAAACTTGAGCATGTTTTGCAGTAAGCTTTTGCACACATCCGCCCCCTTATCAAATCTCCCATCGTTACATCTGAATTTTAATCCGATCCACAGGTATAATTTGAATTTAAGTGGGGTTCTTGTGACAGGATGTGTATTTCCGATAAGATATATTAACACATAGGAAGAAGGTTTTTAATAATCTCTAATTATGTCTTCAGAGTGTTGTCAAGAAACATTATTTGGGGCGAACTCATTTCACTTGAAACACTTAGGGACATTTTAAAAGGTGTTTTCGAGAAAGAATTTGAGCCTGTTCTATTTGATCAGTGTTGTGAAGTCCGATATCCCAACTCGAAAGGGTATCGATCCTCCTACCTCGAAGGAAGCTCCCGGTTCCCAAGGGTCCTCACAGGGGGGAGCTGTAAAAGGGACCATCCAGCATTTTAATTGCACTTTAATTGTTGATATGGATGGAGAAAAAAAAGTTCTTCTCTCTCTCTTACAAGGATTTATTTAGTCTAGGTCCACTATGTCCACAACTTCAAAACAAATCCGTTGCCAAAAGACAGAGGAAAATTCGGATTGTTGAGAGAGTTACACCACCAACCGCCGACGTATGGGATTCGTGTCCATTAACTGAAGCTGAGGAGCAAGTGCTCATACAGCATACCGCGTCAGTTGAACGATGGTCAAATTTCATTGAGAGTTATATTGAAGAGGGTCAAGCACTAGAATTGGACCCATATTTTGCATTTTTATTCTAAAAACTTTTGGAATAAAAACCATTATTTTTTTTATCATATCTCTTGTTCTAACTTACCCTTCTAAGAATAAGACTACATTTTCCTGACTAAAACAATATATATATATTTTTTTTAACATGTTCAGTTGTCATAATGAAAGACATGTGGCAATGTAACTTTTTTTTTTTCTTCTTCTTTCTTTAATTTGTTCAGGTGGTGGTGGGACAATGACTATGAGAAAATTGACATAGTTTTTTAACTTTATAAAAATAATGGTTATTTTACATAAAAAATAAAACTTTTTTCTACAGATTAAAGATATAGCACCACCACCACCGACACCGTTGAGTGATGAACCAAGTGTATTTACAGGACCAATTTTGTCACCACCACCGGAGTTCAGCGATCAACCTACACTAGCTCTAGAGGATATGGAGTGGCACAGTGGGTTCCTTAATGATGTGTTTTGGGGAAATGGCTAGCCTAGAGGGACTTAAGCTGTGATATTGACATGCTTGAGGATCCGGAGTGGACAGATAGTTTTATGCGTGAACATTTAGGTGATGCTACTAGTGCATCTGAACCGGGGTCCTCATAACGAAATTCCATCACAGGACAATGCAGGCTGGCTCGACCAATTGTCCCCAAAACACCGTGGAATATGTACTAGGGGACCTCATGCCACATCCCCCCAATGTGATTGAACAGACTGGGAGTGGTGGTGTTATTGACAATTCCTGTCACCCGCCACCATTCCACTTAATGTTATAGATAGTAGTAGTAATACAACAGCAACAGTATCCCCTCTTCCGGATTTTTTTCTGTCCAACTCTGCCTTGCACCACACATTGGTCTACAGCGCCAAATTCGGTGACCCCCTTCAACTCTCTAGTGTCGGGGGATATAATAACAGATCCCCTGGCCATTACACATTCATATACTGATAAAGATTCGAGCCATTCTTGAACAACAAATGGGGGTGTGGGGAGTGGGGGTCAGTTTAAAAGCATCAATAGCACTAAAAATATTTTTTTTTTAATGAAAGTGCGGGTGAGATGTATTCGAAATACTTGCACACAGAGATGTTTGGCAATACACCCGCATTTATCAAATTATGGGGAGGTTTTTCTAAATTGGGCTAATAGTATTCAAAGTAAGTGGGAAAAATTATACGAGGGGGGTAGTGGATCTGTGGTTTTATTTATTGAAAGTTTAAATGTTAACATTTGTAGGTTTAAAAAGGATTTTATTGTAAGAGGTGGGCTTGGGGGGAGAGGGCAATTGAATTAAAATATCATTCAGATTTAGAGGGGTGTAGGGGGATACAACGAATCTGTTTCGATACGAGGCTGCAGTGTTTCAAGTATGCGTTTTTAATTGCGGCATACAGACCTCTGCGCAATGATGCCACTAAGAAGAAGTTGGACAAAATGGCAGTTAATGGTAGGGAGGGTTCAAAGCTCCCCAAAGTAAATTTTAATTGTTTAAATGGTCAATATCCCGTGACACTAAAAGGAATAGATACTTTTGAACGGGCTAATGCACATTTAAAGATTGGTGTCACGGTGTTACAGTATGAACCAGAATTTGAAGAGGGTCAGCGTTCCGATAAGAAGGGTGTATTATTTCCAGTGCGGGCTCCTTCAATTGAATCAGTAGAACATTGGGCGTGGCTTCTATACACCCCACCCACAGACTCCGATTCAATTGGTCATTTCAATCCGATTAGGGATATTAGTAGGGTTCTAAGTGAGGGTAAAAAGCGAGGTGGTGTGTGTTATTACTGTTCAACATGGCTCTCAAGATTTCGCTCTGGTTTAAAGTTAAAGCATCACATGAAACACTGTAAATGTCATGGATATCAGGCTGTGGAGACGGTAAGCGGAGATAGAGCGATCTTACGTTTTAAAAATTTTCAAAACACGCTCCTGCAGAGCAATAAGATCGCTTTGGACTGCGAGGCTAAGCTGACAGACGTGTGCGATCCGTCAAATTCAAATCGTGTTAAAATACATGAAGCCATAGGGGTCTCTTACGCTCACGCGCAACGAGATTCCAATAATACCATGCAAGTGTTGGAGGTAGTTGAGATGTTGAGTGACGGTGAAGACTGCATGCGCTCGGCATTGGCCAGTCTAATCAAAACAGCGAAACGGTGCAATTTCGCGCCTTCGTTATACAAACTATCCTATGCTCTCTATCACCAGATGACATAGTGGCCATTAAAAAATCGTAAAATGTGTTGGGTTTTGCAAGGGAGAATTTGATGATGGTGTTGGGAATGGGGGGAGGAGGAAGGTGATCGACCATGATCATTTGTGGAAGGAAATTACATCGGGAGCGAGTAACTTTAGAGGGGTAGCACACCAGTCATGCAATTTAAACGTTAGACAACAATATTTCGTACCTGTTTTTATACACAATTCCAATTACGACTTAAAGTTTGTTCTTCCGGCGTTAGCCCCGCATTGCCAAGGGAGGAGTTGTAGATGACGCATGGATAGATGGTTCTTTTTCATATAATATCATACCCAAATCATCGGAGAAGCTACTGCTGCTAGAATTCATGTGGAAAACAGTTGACAAGGGTAACACGTGCCTGAATAAAATCCGTTTTTTTAGACTCTTTCAGCTTCTTCCCCAAATCTTTAAGTCAATTGATTCAGGTGCAGAAAAGTGACAATTTTGATAGCTTCCCCTCCTCAAACAGCGCTTCCCCGATGATGAAATGTATGATTTATTAACGTGTAAGGGTATATATCCATATGATTATTACAACTCTAACTCGAGGCTAGATGAGGTGTCACTACCGCCCATTGAAGCTTTTTACAATTCTCTTACTGAGAGTGAGTGCGCCACTAGCGACTACGAATTTGCTAAGAGGGTTTGGGCAAAGGGCGGATGTAAAAATGGGTGGGATTATTGTTAACTTTACTTGGCCAGTGACGTACTCACTCTTCTGGATATTGTGTGCAAAAATACGGATATAAATCTATGGGGAATTTGGGTTGGATTAGGTTATTATTTTTCCACTCCCCATTTGGTGATGGACTTGATACTTAAAATCAGCAAAGAAGAAATAGGTCTGATCGCCGATGTGGATCAGCATCTGTTTGTAGAGAGATCAATGAGGGGTGGGTATGTTTTTCACGGGGATCGTATCATGAAAACTGATCCGAGTGGACAGCACACCGATGAAAAGTCGGACGCAGTTTTTTTGGATATGAATTCTTTACCCATCGGCAATGTCTCACTACTGTTTGCCGTGTGGCAATTATAAATGGCTTAACATCCGTGTGCTTCGAATTTCCCCGACATTGCCAGTGTTGAGGAGAATGGGGCACAGGGATGGTTTTTTTTGAAATTGACGGTGAAATACCCATGGAAATCCATGACTCGGTAAAAGACTTTGTTTTTCCGTGCATAAATAGACCGTGGGTAGGGACTCTCTGAGCCCCTACAATTTATCTTTAGTAGAGGACGGGAGTATGCACTGGGTACCTTCAAAACAAAAACTAATTGCCGATCTCAACCCGAAACAGAATATCGTTCTTCATCACGTGCTATTGAAATGGATGGTTTCCAATGGTTTCAAGGTCACAAAGATTCATAGAGCCCTCCAATTTGATCAAAAGCCTTACATGAAAAACGTTTATTGACACCTTTCAGTAAGCGTTCACAAAGCGAAAACGAAGGTTGAAAAAAAAGAAGTCTATAAAACTCATTTTGAACTCAGCTTTCGGTAAAATGTGCGAGAGCGTACGACACAGAAGTCGATGTGACATTGTAAAAACCACCCCAAGAATTGTGCTCGAATCATTGCGGATCCAAACTTCACATCGTTCACAATACATAGACTCTAATATGGTGCTCCTACATCGCAAGAAAAGAAACATTGTATTAAATAAAAATATTGCAGGCGGAAGTGCAATAACTGAAATATCCAAGAAAACTCATGTTGTCATTTTATTATAATGTATGCAAGGTACAGTGGCCGATTGAGGGACAAGTTCAAGTGTACTACGGGACACTGATTCACTCCTGTTAAAAGTCAAAACTGAAAATCTATTGAATGATTTGAAAATGGTGAGTACATTAGCTCACGAATGGACTACACTAACTGGGGACGAATCCCTCTACCCAGAGCTAGTGAAACGCCAGGCCCCAAATCATTGTTAATGCTAAAATCTGAAACGGTAGCGATCTGATATATCCAGTGGTGTGTTTCCTGGACCGAAGGTATACTGTGTGGAAACGCACGGCAAGGATATCAAACAAGTTTGCAAGGGGGTACCTACACACTTTGTAAAAAAAAATTTCGACATGAGTGTGTATAGAAACTGTGTGGAACGTAGTTTAGTGCCAAGGGCGAAAGTCATGGCGATTCGCTCTTTACAATTTAAAAACTACACAGTTAGAGTTGAGAAAAATGCCATGTCTGCCATATCGGACCAAGTCTATGTACTTGATGATGGTGTGAAGGTACTACCACACGGGCATTATTTAATTTCAGACCGAGTTGAATGTACAGAGTACAGAAAACAACTCGGTCTAGAAAAAATTAACTTAAATTCACTAAAAAAAAAAAAAGTATAAATTGGGTGGGAGGGTTTTTGGGTAATTAGGTGTTTTTTTTTTTTTTTTAATTCTTTTTTTTTTCTCACAAACAATCAATTTTCAATGTGTATGTGTGTGTGTGTGTGTGTGTGTTGTGTGTGTGTGCAAGGCAGATCAATTTCCAGTATTTAATACCAGCCCCGGCCCGGCCCGCCGCAGCAGCCCCCGCTTCCCGCCACCCAGCGCTTCCCGGCCCCGGCCGCCGCAGCGGCCACCCCCGGGGGAGGGGGGGGACCCCAAAATTTAAAAAGTTGTAAGTAAAAGTGTATGATATTATTTCACAAGTGTGCACATTAGTCCAATAAATGTTGTAATTTTTTTTATAAATAAATAAACAAAAAAAAGTGTATTTATTTAAGTGTTTGGTTTTTTTTTCTAGTGGTTATGTAAATGTTGTATTTTTTTTTTTATTATAAATAAATAAAAAAAAAGTGTATTTTTTTTTTATTCATGTTTAATGTGCCTTTTTCAATGTAGTATTTTTTTAAAAGTATTGTCACCTTTTTATGTATATAATAAAAGAAAATATTATCCCTCTTCTTCTTCTTCTTCTAATTATTATTCTTGAACGAGAGTAGTAGTAATAGGGAAATTATTTAGTCATTAGACAGCCATAGTCTACAGTTAGTTGTCCAGGTGAACTGTTGAAGGAACATGTATCAATTTAAAACACCATTCAGATCGTTTCTGTGTGAACCGTCAATGTCGGGCAAAACAACACTCTTAACTAAAATAATTAAAAATTGCGATAAAATGTTTGTGGTAAAGCCAAAAAAATCTACTATTGCTGTAGTGTTTGGCAGGAGTCATATGATAAAATAAAAGCAATTGCTGCCACCACCATGGGGTTTGGTGCAGATACAATTCATACAGGGACTTGATGTTTTCAGCATTATTGAACAAAACTCTTGGTTGATCATTGAACGATCTGGCTGAATCTATTGAACAATGGTCCCAGGAAATGCTACAACTGTTCACTGTTCGCTCTCATCATGAACAGATTTCCGTTACTCTGGTTCCACACAATCTCTTTCGTCAGAGCAAATGTATGCGAACACTTGCATTGAACTGCACCTACTATATCATCTACAGAGTTGTTCGTGATTCTAGCTCGCTAATAACTCTCAATAAACAAATCTATCCAGGAGCCCCCAAATTTCTGCTCTCAGCATACAATCAGGCAACTAATAAACCCTACGGCTACATTCCTATTGGATCTTAATCAAAATACACCCGAGGATCTGCGTGTAGTCCACAGATATTTTTGACAATGAAATTACAGTATTTCTCCCCCTGTCCACCCTTGAAACACTAAAAAGACCTATTAGTTGCTATCATGACACTGAAGAAACTACATGAAAATAGACATTTGTTTTCAGTTCTAAGCACTTCAAAACCTCCGCTCAGGAAAGCAATACTCAAACACGGTATTGACAACGATTTCATTAATCTAATATCCGAACTTTGTTTAAATTTGATCGAGGGTAATGTTCAACTCCCAGAAGTAGTTAAGCAACAGGCAAAGCAACATCGTTCCATTGTACGTACATTGGCCTCTAAAAAGAAAGGAAAGAATTTCAAAAAAGAAAACGACTTTTTTCAGGCGGGAGGTAGCTTTTTCACACTTTTACTGCCAATAATTGCAGGACTTGTAAACAGTTTTCTCTAAAGAGAGAGAGAATGGCGAAACCCTATAATTTGACTCCAATAGAACTCGCTCTCTCACCCGTCGAACACTTTGAGAACAATCTGAGTAAATTCCTTGACAATGAGAATATTGAGGATGATCAGGGAAAAAAAACTGCTTTTACTTCAAGATGCACTTCGCCGAGTGGACAAACACAAGTCCTATCGGTCGAAGCCACACTGCCGCTGGTGGTGGTGACCCCAAAAAAGAATCATCTCCTCAAGAGTCTGCTGCTGCTGCTGAAACACAATTAAAGAAGGAGGAACTTGGATTCAATTGTATCGAAAATTGGAAATCTAATGCCCAACTCATATCGTGAACAAAGTAAACGACTCCTAGCCTATCTCTTGGAAAGTGGTCAAGATCACATTCAAGTTGAGAGCAATGGGACAGGGATTATAATTCAGGGCAAGAGCTATAATCTACTTGATTTAATCTATGATATGGTTACAAATCGTAAAGGACTACTATCATTTGACACTCATCTATACAACTTTCTAAAATACATTAAACTTCCCCAAAAGTCTTATTGGCAATAGACAAATTCTAAAAAAATTAAATGGACATGCATCATCATCATCATCATCATCAACATTGACACCATTAAAAAAATGAACTTGAAGAAGAAGATTTTAAATCAATTTTGGAAAATACTAGCACACCACTGATAGCTAGACAAAAGCGAAGACGTATCAAGTCAACGTCACCATCACCACCACCACCAACAGCCAGTATACAAAAGGGTAGCGGACGTTACACAACGTGTTTACGTTCAAAATGGTTGAAGTTCTGAAAAGTGTTTATGAAAATATTGGTCAGGCGGGGAGTTTAAGTTCCCCACCACTCTTTCCAAAGTCACTGGTGTTCGCACTAAAAGTGTACAAGACTATCTACAAAATGAATCAAGTTACACTCTGCATAGAAATCGTAGACTTCGTGCCAATCAATATCGAAAAACTAAAGCCTTTTACCCATTGCATATAATGCAAGCAGATCTCCTGACTCTAGATGAGCTTCAAAGACGTCACAATACACCGTAAAAGTACATTCTACTTGCAATCAGTGTTTATAGTCGCTATGCATATGCAATTCCATTGCGATCAAAGAGAGGTGTTGAAGTTGCTCAGGCCATTGAAAGTATTCTCGAACAGGATTCATATAAAAAAATTCAAACGATCGCGGTAGTGAATTTGTTTAATCCCCATGTTGCAAAAGTACTAGAGAAATATAGTACACTGCTCTATCATAGTCACAGTCCTATAAAGGCTGCATGCATTGGCCGAACGATTGATAAGAACTATTCGACTTTTAATTTCAAGATATTGTACATTGAAAAATACATCGGCTTTTATTCATGATCTTGATAAATCATGTTGATTTATAATCAACGACCTCATCGATCGTTGTCCAACTCTACGCCAACGGAAGTTCATCATTCTGATCATGATACAATTGACACCTTTCTTAAACAGTATTCCAATGAATCGTTGGATGTCAAGAAGATGAAACATAAATTCAATGTTGGTGATACTGTTCGAATTAATAGAACAACTAATCTTTTTGAAAAGGGGAATTACTTGTGGTCAAAGAACTTTTTAAAGTGGCAAAAATCCTAGACACTAAACCCATAACTTATCGCCTGCGTGATACCAAAGATGAAGAGATTTCTCGGCGGCTTTTATGACTATGAAACTACAAAAAGTTAAAAAAGCTAGTGAAATCTATCAAATTGAAAAGATATTAAAGAGACGTACTCGCAGGGGTAAGAAAACAGTTACTTGTTCGGTGGCTAGGATACAACTCTGATTTTGATTCTTGGATCGGTGTTGAAGATATTGACAATGCCCCATGATTTCTATGTAACATTCATGTCCAACGTTTCCGATCCTCTCTACAATGACTTGAATACGACAAGTGATTTTTGGACAAAAATCTCCCCTGCCATCAAATTTGACGGTGCATATGAGGTGGCTCTTGTCGACTGTATTCTCAAAAATACCTATGACATCATGAGAAAGGATCGTAAATATGATATAAAAATTAGACCCTATAATTGGCCACCCCACCACCACCACCACCTTCAGGTGATCAAGAGCAAATTCGAAAAAATCAATTGGATGGATTATCCATATGTTGAATTACCCTACGAGGAACTCACCTGTATGAATGATTTACGTCGTTCTATTAATAAAAGAATTTCCGCTCGTAAAAAGGGAGCTTTTCATTTCAACTATTCAAAGGAGGAGGGCAAGATCTACATTAGTTCACCTATTGCCAGCGAAACGGTTATTCTCAATGATAACCTAAAGGATTTTCTTGGCTTTAAGCTCAATATAATCAATGGTAAAAGTGCCGGAAACACTAATTTCATTTTTGCTGACTACCCACCTGCCTTCTCCACAGACACTTGTATATTTCTCTACGCTTCATTTTGTGGAAACATCGAGAGTCGGTAATTCAAATGTTCCCCTCCTACGAGTTCTTGAACGAAAAAACCAATCAAGATCATATTCATCACTACAATATAAAGCACCTTCAGTATATTCCCGTAAACACTTCCTATTTGGAACTCTGTCAGTTAACACTAAGAAACTGAATTAGGTGATCCTCTAGAAATTTCAAAAGGCTTAGCAGTGATTACATGTCATTTTCGACCCATTGTCAACGACAGCACAATCACCTAAAATGAACAATAGGAGAATTCCATTTGTCTGTCCCGATATCGATTGCTATGTTGGTGCTTTGAGTCCACGTCAAATAGGCAATGGATTGGACTACTACAAAGGGGCGTACTACAATGTCTGGCTACGGTCTTGGTAGCTGGTTTGCTAGGCTATTTCGTTCTGCAACTACCCCTTGCCAGAAAATATCTTGTACCTGCTGCATCAAATTTTTGCTGCCTCCACACTACAGGACTGGGGGTCGGGCAAGAATGTCAAGGAGAGTGATAAGGAAAATATTAGATCTTCAGCAAGAGCCGTTGGTGAGCAACTAAAATCTCGACAAAATGGGGAGGGATTGAAAAGGATGCGTTCACGTCATTCACTCATCAGTCTCCACCCAGGCAGGAAGCAAAGGACATCAACAAGGACTTTGAGGAATAAAACAACGAAGACCAATAAGCAGAAGAAGAAGAAAAAGAAAAAGATTGTTAGATCAAAGAAGGATTTCTTCTCTTAAGATGACTTATCTCCCCCACAAGGAATCATATCCATCAATAAGTTTCCTCACTGAATCTATTCAATGCTGAAAAAGTTGATGTCAGTGTCAAGTATGGCTACTATGAACAGTTTCACCCCAACAACCCCTCTCGAAAAATATACACTTTCAAATATTTTCCAATGAAGACTATTTCATTGATTTGTCATCAACATTTATTGATTTAAATGTTGTGGTGAAGAAAAAGTCAGATAATACAACTCCAAATGCCGGCGATGGTCTGTCCTACGAGATCTGTATTCTACACAACCTATTCAAACAAATTAATGTATTCATTAATGGAACATTGGTGAGCGCTAGCAATAATTTATCAAACTATGCAAGTTACATACAATTTATGATGATGACACCAAAGGCATACAAGGAGTTGAGAGGACAATCATTGGGCTATGAATATCGATCAGGTGTTGATACTGACTGTGAGTTGACTACTGCAGTGACCCAAGAGTATCATCTGGTTGGAAAATTAAATCATGAGATATTCAATATATCCCAATGGCTACCCCCCAATGTCAAGATTGACATAAAGTTACAGATGGCCCCATCAAATTTCATTTTGAGAAAAAACACTTCCTGCAGCACCCGATGCAAATGTCATTATCACATCGGCAATTCTCCACTTCCGAAAACAACAAGTTATGAGCTCTGTTGCATTGGCAGTGGAAAAGCTAAGAGCCAATGGTAACAACATTAAACTTCTTGTTCCCCATACGATCACCAATCAACGTCACATTGCCACCAGCTCTCGTAGCTATAGCGATTCATCATTTATCAATGGAGAAACCCCATCAAAATTGGCTTTGGCCTTTGTGAAGAGTGGGAGTGCCGTTGGATCCTGGACTGAATCCCCCCATGATTTTAATTTTTTCGGTCTATCTAGCCTCGTGTGCAAAGTGAATGGTATTCCACTGTACACTCTATCATTTGACAAAAAATCCTATAGAACTCTGTACGAGTTGACAATGCAATCCCTAGATCATGACTCTCAACTATTTGAAAATGGAATAACCGATTCAATGTTTTCAAAAAATCATGGGGTTATTGTTTGGATTTATCAGGCACACAGGATATGAGCATAGTACGAACAGGGAATGTACGTTTAGAGTGTACATTTGCCAATGCTCTGACTGAGAGTATCACGCTAATATCACTGAGTCAATTTGAAACCTATTGGGAAATCACGCCCGACGGCAGTGTTCTACTAGACCTAGCACCATGAACACAAACCAAATAATCAACGTATTTAGTATGGATCCATACATGTCCCAGTACAAGTCCTATTGCATACCTTCGGACTTCATTGAAAAATTCCAAGTGTTAACAATACCCTAATCATTGTTAATAGCAGTCCATCGACTTCGAAGACCGTCATTGGCTATGCATCTTTCAAACAGCGAAGAATATTGAATTTTTTGATCCTCTTGGCCTATCGTATAAATTCTACGCACCATACATCAGCAACTTTATTGAAAGCAGGGGGAAAACCATTATTCAAAATCAACGAAGAGTACAGGATTTAACGACTAAGACATGCGGCTTTCATGCACTACTCTTTTTTCATGTTCAGATGTCGTGGCTACACCTACAAGCAGTTTCTCAACATCTACGTTGACTTACCTCAATTGAACGACTTTCTAGTGGAGAATATACTTACAAGTGTATTTAATATTGATTTTAGTGCCCTAAGAATAAAATGTTCTAAAGATGTATGTGAAATTGTTTATTAATAAAAAAAAATTTACATACATGATAAAACGACTTTTCTATTCTTTAGATTTCATCCACTACTAGGTATTTGTCGACAACAACTAGTACAGGTAGATTATCTGAATTCACAGTGTACTGATCCTGATGTACTGCAATGTCAGGGTCACATTTTCTACAGTAGAGTGTGACTTCACTCTTGTCATATCTCTTTGTATAGTCAATGATACTATTCTCATTCATTCTATATAATTCACATGTTTCAATTTGCTTATTTGAAGCATTTCACAAACAGTGTCCTCAAGTGTCGAATCACATTCCGTCACAGCCAAATAAAAATCAGTGGGCTTATAATCATAACACCCAGTGTCTTCACAACGATGACGTAGAAACCATATTCTTTTGTTGTTCCAACAGTTGAATCGTTGACCCGGTTCCTCCTCCCAGAACAATCTAAAACCACGACGATACCAATCTCGTAGCAATAACCTAAAATCACGGTTAGGATTCTTTTCCAATCATACCGGGATATGTACTCTCCCACTGATTATATTTATCATAATGACAATTGGAGCATAGGTGGCCTCTAGGATGAGAGTCACACACCTCTTCAAGACAGGAATTACAACCTTTAATTTGAACAGCATATCCTCTATGCAATTTACACGGGTTGCATAATCTACACTTTTCATCATACTCCTCAATCATTGTGCAATTTCTCACATGATGATGACCAGCTGCCCAGTGAGTACATACATAACGGACATGTATGGAACATTTTTTCATGTGTTGACACCCTCACTACCACAATGAAACTTTGCTAGCAGCAACAAAAATTGTCTGAGAGAGAGAGAGAGAGGAGTAAATCATCCTTGAGCACCATCTTTCTCATGAAAAAAGTCCTAAATTTCAAAACTAATGTTTAAAAGCATATCCACAATATCATTTTGCCGTGTCGCGATCAATATATCAATAAATTGTGTAAATGCATTTGGACCACGATGTAGAAGCTTCATACAATAGTCTAATGATGGGAGAATCAGTTTTCATTATATCAACAAGCATTCCCGAGAAAATATCTTCCTTTGAATAGACAACTCTAGAAAATCAACATCTAGAATCAAACGTTTTTCCATAAGAACTAGATTCCTCATGATTCGCTCTTTCTCGAATCTATCCATTTTTTTCTAGAGTCCTAACTCTCACACAACCAACTTCAGACTAATCAGAATTTCTTTTTGTACTCTAGAAAATATACGCTAGTCTACTATAGAAGAAAAAATACCATTGATTTAGAAACATTTTTATTGAACTTACGCTTCCCTTGTTCCTGGGTGATTTCAGTAGGCGTTCATTCAGCGCTCGACGCGTGAAGGTGTATTGTGTGCGAAAGAAAATAAAACGTTCAAGATTCTGGACTACTTTCAGCTCTCGAGCAGTGAAGTTCGTTGGTATGACACAAGAGACTATTTACGAATATATATACGCGCCTGTCCTGAATTTCGCTCAGACAAGTTTGCGATATGCCGATATTTCCCGTGACGCGGTGGTTGCTACGGGAAGTAAATTTTACGGAAAAGACATTCTGTACGCTGCGCATTGCAAACTGAACGATATTTTGCGGCAACTTGGAGATGAATATGTAATGAAGGACCGCCGAGCTGGTTTGCAGAGTGATGTTTTCATGGGTGATTTATACGATGCTATCAAGAATGCAGAAAAACTCAGCCAATTTCACCTATAGATTTACTATCTGGAAAATTGGCGAAGTGCCTAGAATACCGCAAGATGTGCTGACTTCTCTTTCAATTAGAGTTTAACGAGTGCACAGAGAAAAATAGAGGGACTAATCGATCAGTGTAAGATCTACCTTCCGTCAGGCCCTACTGTCTGGCCCCCGCTACCGAAACCAGAAAGACTTGAGAATCCTGTAGTGATAGCGAATGTGCCGGCGGAAAGCCTTGAATCATGTGCCAAACAGAAGGAATTTATCGAAAAGAACGGTGGAAAAGGACATATTCGCCAGATCACTCAACGAAAAGGTGGGTTAGTTGCCTTTCTCGATACGGCGGATTCAGCTCAAATCCTCGCAGACATGTTGAAAGAGAAAATGTCCGTGATGTCAAGGTTTCTTACCGGAAACCAAAGTTTTTAGCGGTGGCAAGATTCGTTTCCTCCGGCAACCACAGAGGAAGAAATTATTGCTGCGAACTCCGAAGTTACGGAAGTCCACCGGTTCGGCACCTCTGGCACAGTGAAACTTGTATTTAAAGACTCGTTCGCGCGAGATCAGACAATTAAACGCGGAATATTTGTAGACTACACCCACTTCCGGGTTGAGGCCTATAAAGAGCTCCCCAAGAGATGTTTTAACTGTCAATCTTTCGAGCACCTCTCTAGTGCCTGCAGCAACGCTCCGAAGTGCTCTAAGTGCGCCGGTGCCCACGTCGCATCACGGACGTCCCCATGCACGTCCACCACAGTTAAATGTGCTCTATGCCCAGAAGGCCACAACACCAACCCCACCCCTCATACAGCATGAGATGCCCACTAGTTAGAAATGCTATGAAAAAGCCTACTACAACGAAATGACTTTCTCTCTCCATCATTTGCCGAAATATCTATGGGCACAATTCAGTCAAACTAGACTACGTTAAAGAACTATGCCGTCAATTTAATGTTGTGTGTCTTACAAGAACATTTACTCACCTCCGAAAATTTTGGTCTTTTCGAACAGTTGTATCAAAAAACTGTGTTCATGCATGAAGCAAAAAGGTCCTCAGTCCGCGGTCGACCTAGTGGGGGCACTGCTATCATAACGGACAGTTCGCTTGAATGTCAAAAGCTGGAATCGTGTGAGTTCTTCCTCGCTGTAGATTTTCCTGGCCCCGGGGGTTTTGTTCTGATCACGGTTTATCTACCAACAAATCTAAACACCCTCTCTTCCGAAAAACGGTTCTCGGAAGCTTGTGGCCGCCTCTCGCGCTTACTTATTAGGCTGGGCAATCGAAGAGTGCTAGTCTGCGGTGACTTCAGTGCGACTTAACGAACCCATCAAATAAGCTCTCCGAAATCTTCTTCTCAGTAATCCCAGCTGGGTATGATCTCTGTGAAAAGACTGACACATATACGTACATCCATAATTCCGGTTCAACGACAAACATTGACCATGTGCTATGTAACTTCTCTCTAGGTGCTCCAGTCACCGTGGACTCTGAGCACACAGTAAGTGATCACCTTGGCTTGTGCTTTAAGGCTAACTTCTTCCCGTGTAGGCCGAATAAGCCCCAAATTTATGCTACCAAGACTGAGTGGAATAAAATAAACGCCGACCAGTATAAACAGACATGTGATGAGATTCTCGGAAAGATAAAAGTTCCCTTTCAGCTCTTGATGCATGGCTCGAGTGATTTGGTAGCACTAGACATTTATTGTACTGAGATTATACATGCAATGAAAACGGCTGAGCAGGCTTCTGTACCCACTCGCCGTTTTAAACCTGGAATCAGCAAGCCTGGCTGGAGTCGCTCTCCTAAAGTAAGGCAAGCCAAAGCTCGTGCTAAGTTTTGGCTGAGATTATGGCGCGATTGCGAGAGGCCTAGGTCAGGTGTAGTGTTTTGAGCAGTTCCGCAACACGAAAAAAACTTATAATAATTCTGTAAGTGATCTTAAAGCTGCCGAAGCCGAACTTGCTTCCAAGAAGCAGCAAATAATCCTGTATCTATGTGGAAGTCTTTTAGACAGTCTAAACCAGTGACAAACCCTGCTAGTAACATACCTGAGGAGCAGTGGGTAAAACACTATAGTGAAGTTTTTGGGATCAAACATGCCCAACTAACAACCGAAAGTGATAGTGAGCTCTCACGAGCTTTTGCGTCCCTCTTGAGCCAACGGAACTATTTTACCGTCTCAATAGGCGAAGTGCTCCAGGTTATTAGCAGCTGAGAAAGGGCAAGGCTCCCGGGCACGACGGAATTGTGACTGAACACCTCCGCTGTGGCTCACCTCTGCTCATTGAGCACTTGACGCTGCTATATCAAATGTGCCTTGATTCTGGTGCAGTCCCTAATTCGTTTGCCCTAGGTATTGTGTCTAACGTCTTGAAGAAGGGAAAAAAATCGTAACCTCTGCTCTAGCTATAGGCCTATAAACAGTTTCTAGTACATTAAGCAAAGTGTTAGAGAGACTTCTGTTACCTGAGCTGTTACGAAAGTGTAAAATTGACAATCGACAATTCGGGTTCCGTCGCCACCTCGGTTGTGCATTTGCACATCGCCTTCTTACGCGTATAGTATCGAAAGCTCAGAATCAATCACGGACTCTTTTTAATTTGTGCAGTAGATGTGTCCGCGGCGTTCGATTCGGTAATTCATTCAAAGTTAATTTTGAACCTGCTGCACCAAGGTGTGAACCCACATGTAGCGGCCGTCCTATGGCACTGGTATTCGAGTAGCCTTATCCGTGTTAAGTTGAGTAGTGAACTCCTGTCGAAACCGATTAAGCTTCACCGGGGACTGCGTCAAGGGTCGGTTTTAAGCCCTGTACTCTTCAATTCACTAACCTCGTCGGTAACAAAAAAGATTAACGGTGGTTTTAACACTGAATGTATGGATGTGAGCCTACTGTGCTACGCCGACGACATATTACTGGTGAGCACATCGCTTTGTAACCTTCAAGCTAATATCGATCTCCTAAGTCGAGGTTATACTAATATTGGTCTGGTTATTAACCCTGCTAAAACAGAATTTCTTGTATTTGAACCCCCGCGTGCGCCGTCTGAAGTTGCCCGTCGCGAGGCTACCCGTGTTACCGTTGCAGGGCAAGTAGTACTTCCAAGCCGCAAGTTGAAGTACCTAGGTATCACATATGGAAGCGACCTCAGAAGCTCGCGTGCTCTTTTTGTTGACCAGGTTCTGTCGGGTTTTCGGTCTGGGTATGCTAAACTTGCAGCTCTGAAGTTTAAATTTAATAAGCATATCCTTGCTAGGTTGTATCGTGCCGTCGCTCTCTTCCCTTTGCTCACTACATCTCACCCGTTTGGCATTGGCTATCGAATTCGGATATGTTGCGAATCCGTTCAGGCTTTTGCAAATATTTAAAGTTTCTGCTTGGTCTGCCACTTTACCTCCGTAACACTGGTCTGCTAGAAAAGTATCATATACCTGATCCTGTTGAGTTCATGCCGAATTTTTGAAAAAACAAGCTCTCGTGAAACACAGGGCACTATTATTTGATTTCCCAGCGACTTTCTTGCTTGATAGTTGAAGTGTGATTTGTTTGTATTTAGTAGATTATTATGTTCGGTTGATTTGTTTTCGTCTTTATTTTCTCTTTTCTTTTGTTTTGCTCCGCTTTCATCTGCTTCTTTTTTTATAAGCGGGTTTGTAATAAATTATTATTATTATTATAATTACAATAATAATAATATTCACTGATGCATTTTGTTCTCATCAATATATTTCGATAGGACATCTAATGCTGACCGAAGTTTCTTTATATGGAGAATATTCACTTTTCCAGCAAAACATAGTTGCTCCTCCTGCTTAAACTTGCTTAATGATATCACGTATCTCGCATACAAAATGTCCCATTCAAGACATAGTCTACAGCCAGCGGTTATTTCCACAGCTACATTGGGTACTCGTATATCGTTGCTGCCGCTGCTGTCGGTTCCATCATTAATCTCCAATAGTGTAAATGCACCACTCATTTTTTTTTCTCCACTAATATCCTCTCAAATAAACTATTCTCTCTCTGAATTCAGTTCTCTTACTAATATGAACTATAATGAAAATTACACCTTATATCCGAATCCTACTACTAATCAAGTAGTTAGTGTGACCGTCGCTCTCTCTCTGTTTGACCTCCAAAAATGGGTGTTACCTCAGAAAACCCGTCTGGTAAGGTAAGTATCGTTCATTGTAATAGGCAAATGGCCCTGGTAACCCAATTACTTGAAAATATACACACATATCCATGCCTCAGGCTTGTGAAAGTGCATGTATATTTTCAAGTGCATATGGCCTTACTACTCATATGATAGGCATCG